>OY288258.1:11993371-12406817 GCA_958450325.1 Agrostemma githago
CTTATATTCTGAATGCTTGTACAAATATAAGAATCGTGAATTCAAAGAAATACGTTATTTCGAAACTCATTTTCTTAGGAAAACAAACGAAAAAGCTTTCATTATCAAGTATCGTACTTGAAATGACCCGTTAATTTTAGGGTCGAAACCCGACGCAGTCCATTGGACCCGTTGGATCAAACTGAATTTATTAAAATTAATAAAATTTTCATATTTATTTACTCTCACTGATTGTTTATGTTTGCCCCATTTAAAAAATAAATATACTTCTCACATATATTGAAGAAACTGAGTAAACATTTTAAAACAGGAGTATTGTATTTGGATTCAAAAAATAATAATTTTGATAATTTAAATTACAAATATAAACAAATAGTATTAATTTTAGTTCCTTTGTTTTTTATGTTTCTTCCCACTTTTTAAGATTTGTGAGGAGTATTTTTAATTGAAACATAAATAAATAAACATAAAAAATGGAGGGAGTACAATTTTTTTAGGGTTATTTAACAACAATAATAATATCAACTATAGAGCGTCTTCTCAAAATAATATCAATTTTAATAAATCTGAGAATAATAAGTATTATTGGAGTAGTTAAACCAGAGTAATATAGGTTACCGGTTACCTGTAAAACCCTTCCACCTTCCTTTTTCACCTTTAATTTTATTTAACGGCAATAATATCAACTCTAGAGTGTCTTCCGAAAATAATTCCAATTTTAATAAATCAGAGAATAATACGTATTTTTGGAGTAGTTAAACCAGAGTAGTATAGATGACCAGTTAACGGTAGAACTTGTTCACCTTCCTTTTTCGCCTGTAATTTATTTTATATTACTTCACTCCATTTCACTTACTCAATGTACGAGGCATTAAACGTCATTAATGCCCTCTGTCTTCCTCTTTCTTCAAGTCTTCAACCTCACCAAATCAAGCAAACAACACAATTCTACACCAAAATCAATACGTTAATCTAAACGAAACGCATAGAAAAAAACTGAAGAACGATGAAGGGTAATGGAGAGAGATGATGAAGGAGAGAAGTAGGGAGGAGTACACATGGCAAAACTGACCCGACCCAAATAAGCCAAACCGAACGCGACCCGACACCCAAATTGAAGACCTGATCTTGACCCGTAATTCGAATTGACCCAAGCTAACACGAAACTTACCCGACTATTATTATAGAAAACGAGTCATTATCCCTAAAAAAGTTGAAAATAGCAAACCCGAGAATGATCCGAACCCAAAATTATCCGACCCGACCTGAAGTCAAATCGATTATTATAACCCAAAATTGGTCCAAACCGAAGCTGACCCGACACGGTTCACCCGTTATCCAGGTCTAAGGAGGGGGATGAAGAATAAGTAGCTAGTTAAATATTAATTAGGGTGACCTGATGTAACAGGTTATAAAGTCACTTATACTACTCTTGTTTAACTACTCGAATAATACGTATTATTCCCAAATTTATTGAAATTGATATTATTTTGGGAAGACACCCTATAGTTGGTATTATTGTCGTTAAATAACCATTTTTTATCATTTAATAATAAATTAATTTTAATATTTTAAAATGTTTTTTTGTATTCAAAGAGTAGAAAAATAATATTATTTAAATAATAATACAAAAAAAGCATGATCCAATTAAGTAGATGAACCTCCTTAATTTATCATTATTATACAATCTTGTTATATGCTAACCAATTAAGTAGAAGAACCTCGTTATATGCATGGTTAGTTATAGCATTAAGTGTGGCACCTCGTTTTATGGTAGAAGCTTTGAGTACTTTTTTTTTAATGTGAACACGGTGGCAAAGCATGCCTCTACATGCTCCATTTAGTCCCCAAGTGAAGTTTAGATAGATTGTTAAGGAAACTCATATTGTTAATTGCTCTCTAATTATAGTGCCACATTATAGTCCTTGGTCCTTCTTTAATACAGAGTATAAGGGAAAAATAATGAGAATTTTAATTTATTTGTAGTTATTAGTTAGAGTAATTTGCGAAACACTACCTAACATTTACCCCTCTTTGCGAAGAACTACCTAACATTTTTTTTTGCGAAACACTACCTAAACTTTAATGAGTTTTGTGAAACACTACCAAGTGACGGTTTCTGTTAAACTATCGTCATAGTGGGCCATGTTTGAAGATATTTTCCTCCATATTTTCCTTCCTTTTTCCCCTCCTTTTCCCCTCTTTCTTCTGTATACATTTTTTTTTTCATTCACACATATTATATAGTATCTCTTTTCTACCATTTCCAATCTACCTCTCTCATTCTAAGAATTTCTCAGTTCCAAGATTAAGTTACAACATAAATAAGAACAAAGATATCAGCTCCGAAACCCGGGGATTCTGTTTTGACCAAATACTCTGTAGTTAAAAGGGGACTTGGAATACATTGTCATAGCAATTACAAAAAAATAAGTCACCCATTTGGGGCACTCCCAACAACAAAAGTCTAGCATAAAATTTTACTCCTCTAACTTGAGTAACAAACGTAATATTCTAAAAGTAATCCAAAAATTTGGCCAGTGGTTACAAATACTTGACATCAACTACAATAATACTTCATTACTAATATATACTTGAGCATTAATTGCTGATGGTTGATGGTGTTGTGGATGCATGAGTGCAGAAGAAAGAGGGGGGAAAAGAGGAAAAGGGGAAGGAAAATATGGAGGAAAATATCATCAAACGTTGCCCACTATGACGAAAATTTAATCCAAACCGTCACTTGGTAGTGTTTCACAAAACTCATTGAAGTTTAGGTAGTGTTTCGCAAAAAAAATAAATGTTAGGTAGTTCTTTGCAAATAGGGGTAAATATTAGGTAGTGTTTTGCAAATTACTCTATTAGTTATTATGTACTTATACTCGTGCAATTGGTAAATGAATGAGAAGCTAAGGCAAAAAAACCACATTTTATATAATCTTAATAGTGTCAACTCATTGTGGTAATTGAATGAGAAGGAAATGGAAAAAGAGAAGCGTCGCGGATAAAGAGAAAAGCATGGGAAGAGCAATTTCTGGTAAGAGAATAAAATTAGTTTGATCAAACTTTTTTAGGAAATGTTTGAATTTGAATATTGATGAGTGTCATTTAAATACATATTTTCATTCCCTAATTGTTAGTTTTATCTCGATTTTCGTGCTTAACTCGTTGATAATGATGCTATATACTTTGAATGTCACTTTCATATTTGTGTGTATCTTGTAGATTTGGATGCATTTGGAGATAAGCGGATCATCACGGAATTGATAATTGGAGAATTTACACCTAAGCACGGAAAAGAAGGAAGAAGATGCGGAATACACGAAGAAGCAAAAAACAAAGAAGGAAACGAACGCGAAACGAGAAGAAAGAACGATCGCTCACACAAAAGTCAACTTAAAACATTCATATATTGAGTTATACAACTCCAATAAAAGTGATTCAGATGGAGTTGGAAAGCTAGTTCTCTTAGCTTTCCAACGGTATATTGCATTCCTAGTTTGAATAAGTAACGAAGAAATGGCAGCCGTTTGAATTCGAGTGCGCGATGTTGTGACTCACTACGTGACTCATCGAGTTATTTGTTGGACTCGATCGAGTTGAGTCGTCAAATCTGGGCAGGAGCATCTCATCAGGTGACTTGATCGTGTCACTCCTTTGGACTCGATCGAGTTAACCTATTTTCGAGCCGTTGATCTAATTTCGGAATGACTTATTTTTGGCCAAATTATTGTATTAAGCTTGTATTAAGACATGATTAAGACTACCTTTTCATTATTCAGTTTTTTTAGTTAGTCTTAGACCTAGATAGAGAGCTTCCTTAGTTTTGTTTTACATAATTTCAAGATCGAATCATTTGCTACTTTCTTAATCATTCGGCATTCAATTTCAATTCTCTTTCAATCCATCTTTCTCTACTTATAGTTCTAGTATTATTGTTTTGCTTTCGTTTCTTGTCCTTTATTTATTCTTCGTTTATTAATGCTAATTACTTTCCGTAATTTTAATAGATTTAGATCCAATTTCTTTTTTTCTTGTCTGATTAGTTTAATTATGCATAGCTAATTTACTTTCTAGGATTAAAGGAGATCTATGCATATTAGGAGGGGTTATAATTGATTGATTATTGTTTGTTAACCGCATGAACTACCGCTTGTTTATCGTCTTAAATCTGATTGATTGTTTGATGCATAATTCAATTAATTAGGATAGAAAATTAGGGGTTTTCACCAATCGGGTTAAGAACTAATTAGGCCACGATAATTCGGGTAGACTAACTTAATGCTAGCGACTGCAGGTTAAGTTTAGATCTAAAGGTTGTATTGTACCGACCGGACTTGCACCTTAGGTAGTTCGATTAATGATTAGCTAATTAATTCTCTGATCCCGACTAATGTTCATAGTGAACCTATAATTTTAGATCTTTACCTTATTATTGTCTTGTCTTAGTTTATTCATTACAAAACCCATAAATATTTTGATCCATAATCTAGAATCTAATTCTTAGAATAGCTGGTTAAATCACATCTCCTTGAGCTCGACCCCTAACTTCACTATCTTCATTTAGTTAGTGTCCTTAGGGTATTTTTGATTAGGGATACGACTTAGCCTATCAAATTTTGATGCCGTTGCTGGGGAGACACGATGTTATTCAGTTGTTTATCTTTTTTAGGTTCTAGATTACTTTTTTTTTGTATATATTTTTTATTTATTTTGTATATACTTTTTTTTTATCATTCACCATTATGACGAATTTTTACTTCCTAGAATTCAAACATGAGTCACTGCATAATTATTGGGATAGACTTGAGTCTTTTATTATTCAAAGTGGCTTTAATGTTGATGTACGAGATATGTGCCATATGATATATAATGGTGTCGATGATTAGTCACGGGCTAGAATTGAGGAAAATTGCGGATGAATGTTTAATTATATCTCTTATACGAGGAATGATTGAAAATCCTTAAATATTTAGCCCGAAGCAATGTTGAATTAGAGTTGAGGCGGAATAATGACAAGGTGGAAATCAACGTTTTGTTGCTACAATTCATGCAAGCTCGACAAAAGCAAGATACTAAAATAGGTCATTTGCTAGCTCATTATGAAATCTTGGACAATCAAATTGCCCAAATAGCAAGCCAAAAGTAACAAAGTTAATCGGGTACGTCTATGGAAGTAGTAAACAACTTCCAGGTAAGTGTTCCATCCCCATCTCTTATGAACATAATTGATGATGAGTATAATTTTCAATCTAACCAAGATCCCCAAACCCCCATGAATGATAATTGTGAGATAAAATGTGTGTTTTTTTGAGGAAAATATGTGTTTGGATGCTTTAAATGATGCTCTTTTAATTGAGGATAACATCAAGGATTTTTGATTTGTGTGATTTTGAGAGTGTAATTTGATGTCAATTATGAGGTTTTGGAGAAGGAATAGAACAAAACAGAGGATCTTGAGATTGAGAGGAAAAATCAAAGGGAAGCGGAGAATACACTTTTTGATGATTCATTTAGTGAAAAAAGTGCGGATAGATGGGATAGCGAAGATGATTTCTTTGAAACACCAATTTTAGAGACATTTGAGTTTTTCGCTTATATTGAAGACGAACCACTTTCACCCATTGATTGTTTTGATTATATTTCTCTTGACCCTTTGTTTGAGCTTATGATTAGTGAAGAGGATTGTGATAATTCTTTCGCAGAGATCAGTAAGATTGATCCTTTGAGTGGTCTTGAGAGTTCTAACTCCTCTTATGCAATCTATACCCACTGATAAGCCTTGGGGCAAATTTGAGATATTTGGTGTGTCCGTCTTGCCTTACGAGCCGTCTATTAACATTCTTACTCTTCTTTACTCTTCTTATGTACTATGACCTCCTTGCTGAGAATTGGCCTAGCTCGTCTGATAGGCTAAGACGATCGTTGACTTTGTCTTTGTTTGTCTTCTTTATATCTTGGTGCTACTTATGCTTTTGTGTAGCACATGCGCATATGTTTGATCTACTCCTGAGAGCCTTAAGCTGTTTTGATCACGATCATTTGTGGGCAACTATCTATAAGCTGAAACCCCTGTGTTGCAACTGGTTTGGGGGAGCTCACCTGTATATACGGTAGTTTCCTTTCCTTTCCTTTATTTTGATTTTATTTTTCCCCGATTTCTTATATTTTTGTCTTCCCCTTAGGTTGAAGTGTCCTTAGGATTGGTTGTGGATTTCCTTCTTTTTTTTTCTATTGTAGAGTCACATTGAAGACACTATGACATTTAGGTTTAGGGGAGAGTTTGTGTGCTTTTGTGTGTTTTAATTTCAGTCTTATGTTTTACTGCTTTAAAAAAAATGAAAAATGAAAAAAAAATAAAAAATGAAAAAAAAATGAAAAATATTTTGATTTGTTTGTGTTTTTGTGTGTTGTGTCTGATGTAGAAGCGTGCAAAACGGTGATGATGACATTGCTTTTAACATGATTTTTCCTAAATGACAGCTGACTTCGTGCCTGAATTTATGTATTGTTTGAGATAAGATAGAGCTTTCTAGGTCAGTAACATTCATAACTGGTCTCATTATTATATAGGACTGAGTGGTTTTTCTCCTTGTGGAATGTGTAACATCAATTTGAATAAATATGACGTTCGTCTCTTGATATTGAATATGTGTTTGGTTTGAGGAGGAAGTACATGAGGAAAGACATTTCTGTTTTTGACTCCACATAGCCAAAATGACTTAACTTGTAGATTTAATTGTTTTCCTTTGTTTATCCCGTTTCAGCCGTTGTAAGCCTGTTTTCATTGTTAATATAAATTAGCTATAACCCAGAATAGTTTGCCTTACCGAGATAGTCGCAAGGTATTTTATTGGAGTTACTTCACCATTTAGTCATGTTTTAAGATCTTTGCATCTTATGGACTTAGTGTGTAATATTGTTGTTGCGACTTTGTACTCGCCTTCCCCCTATTCGAGATTTGAAAAAAAAAAAATAGAAGCACGAAAGAAAAGAAAAAAAAAGAAAAAAGAAAAAGAAAAAAAATAATATGCTTCTTATAATTATGAGGATGAACAAAATTCCCTCTTATGCTCGTCTTGAGTTATTTCTCCAGTTGGTGGTCGGAATTCACAGTCGGGATTTTTGAGTGGATAGTTTTTATTGTGCCGCTGCGACTACTGATTTTAGCCTTACATTCCCATACGTGCTTAGGCACAGTCCACTTTCTTCCGACACATATTAGCCACCTCTTGTAAGTCCTTGGCATGTACATACTATGGTCCTGATCAGTGGAACGTGTATTCGATTGGGGAGATTGATTTCATATTCGATTGCATGCATATTCATAAGTTGAGTGAGTGTTCTTATTCTTTCTTATCTTCATATATATAATTACCCATTCTTATGAGTATCGAGCGACAACCACAAGGAAGTCCGACATTATTGGTCTCGCAAGATTGAAAATTTGGCAAGTGTTGTGCGCTAAATTTAGCTTACTTTTCAATCCATTTCGACTCGTTTTCCTTCCATTTTTGTGAGAACGTTGTGCGATTATCGCTTCATACGAGTCTTTCTCACATTAGCGTCTCTCTTGTGCATTTTATGTGTTTTTGGGTAGTTTTCCTATTATTTTGATAGGAATCCATTTCCGAGAGCATGTCCGAGCTTCCACGAGCACAAGAGAGTGGAATATCGTCCAAGGCATGTCACGAAGTCAAAAGTCCAAACAATGAAGAGTGGAACTACAAGAAAGATGACAAATAATCTATTGGGCGAAGTTTCACCCGATGAGATTTCACCGAGTGAAGTTTCGCCTGACGACTTATTTGCCTCCCCGAAGATCTTCGTTAAGTAAAACGATCAGGCAAAATGACCGAGCAAAACTTTCACCCACTGGGCGAAGTTTTGCCCGACTGTATTGATGCCCCAGATTTTTGAAGAAAAGTTGACCGGGTGAAACCATCGGGCGAAGTTTCGCCTGACGGCAAAGCGACGGGAATTCTAGAAATCCGCCGGGCAAAGTTTCACCCTTTGAAGATCCATAGAGCAAAAGCTCAACTCAAGTGCAAAAATCAGATTTGAGTTTTGCTTAAGTGACCCATTAAGCAACTTAGTATATATAGTTTAACCTAATTTGACACTAGTATCATATCATAATCTATATCATTCATTAGTGTGCCTCCTTGTCTAGATATAATTTTGTAAGCTTAATTAAGGAATTCTAGATCAAGGTAGAAGTTTTTGAAGGGATTAGTGACAAATTCTTGGGTCTTTTTTTTCAAGATTATTATATTTATGCAATCTTCATCTTCATCCTTGTGTTTTCCTCCATTGTTGATATATAATTTCTCTTCCTCTCCTTTATTCTTTAAATGGTTTTAGCTTTAAATTTCTCCATAGTTCATCATTTCTTTTGACTTTTCTTGTATTGTTCTTGTCTTGATTAGTAGATTCAACCTTGTTTTTACTTTCTTCATCTTGTGTTAGAATTAATCTTCTTGTTTTTGTCATTATGCATGGTCTTAGCCTAATCTCCATTGTTATTGTGTTTATTTCCTTCATCATGTTTTGTGAATAGTTTCCTTGTTAGGGGGTTAGGGGAGGATAGATATGGATGCTTCAATTGAGGGGTTGTGGAAATCATTGTCCTTGAATAGATTTGTCTAGTTCGGGATTGTTGTGTTTCTGTTGACTATGCATGTTAGGCCGACCTAGTTGACCCATACTCACCATATTCAATATGGGGAAACCCGGATTTTGGATAATTTTGGCTAGAGACTAAGTTCTTTCGTCACGGAATTAGGCTTGCGTAAGGTTGAATTGGGAACTGAAAGGTGACTCGTTCCGTATCGATTGTGCATTGTTTTTCTAGATTCCCCGATTCATGTATCCATATTTTGACTCCCCAACTCCTCCTTACGCTTTTCTCTTATTGATTAATTCTTTGTCATATTAGTCTTGCCTTGGCATAATTTCCAATCAAACCCCTCCAAAAGAACTCACTCATTAGTAATTTGCAATTTGATTAACTTCCTATTATCCGTCCTCGTGGATCGATCTCGACTTACCACTCCTACATTAACTTGTTTTGTGATTAGTTGAGTATTATAAATTTTGTTTGCATGCGGGTTAGCGACGACCCCCATCAGCAAGTGATAGTTTAATTATGGCATGACTATTAATCTTGTTGCATTCTTGAGCATTACGTGTTTTCTAGCCGGTTTGAGTCGATTTTAGGAGAATGAATGTAAGTTAGCTCTGAGCCGTGCTTCACATCACTTGTCCTATCTTGTAATTTATATATGTGGTTTGCTTGAGGACAAACAAAGGTTTGGTTTGGGGAGTTTGATGAGTATCATTTATATACATATTTCCATCCTCTAATTGTTATTTTTATCTCGATTTTCCTGCTTAACTTGTTGATAATGATGCTATATACTTTGAAAGTCGATACTTCCGTATTTGTGTGTATCTTGTAGATTTGGATGCATTTGGAGCTAATCGGAGCATCACAGAATCGACAATTGGAGAATTTACACCTAAGCACAGAATCGAAGGAAGAAGATGCAGAATACACGAAGAAGCAAAGAACAAAGAAGGAAAAGGACACGAAATGAGAAGAAAGAACGATCGCATACAAAAGAGTCAACTTCAAACGTTCATATATTGAGTTCTACTACTTTAATGAGGGTGATTCAGGTGGAGTTGGAAAGATATTTCTCTTAGCTTTCCAACTATATATTGCATGCCTAATTTGAATAAGTAACGAAGAAATGACAGTCGTTTGAATCCGAGTGCGCGATGTTGTGACTCACTACGTGACTCGATCGAGTCATTTACTAGACTCGATCGAGTTGAGTCGTCAAATCTGGGCAGGAGCATCTCGTCAAGTGAATCGATCGAGTCACTCCTTAGACTCGATCTAGTTAACCTATTTCAAGCCTTTGATCTAATTTCGTGAATGACTTCTTTTGGGCCCAATTAGCGTATTAAGCTTGTATTAAGACGGGATTAAGACTACTTTTTTATTATTCAATTTTTTTAGTTTAGTCTTAGACCTAGATAGAGAGCTTCCTTAGTTTCGTTTTACGTACTTTCAAGATCAAATCATTTGCTACTTTCTTAATTATTCGGTATTCAATTTCAATTCTCTTTCAATTCTCTTTCAATTCATCTTTCTCTACTTATAGTTCTAGTATTATTGTTTTGCTTTCGTTTCTTGTCCTTTATTTATTCTTCGTTTAAAATTGCTAATTACTTTCTGTCATCTTAACATGTTTAGATCCGATTTCTTTTTTTTTTTCTTGTCTGATTAGTTTAATTATGCATAGCTAATTTACTTTCTAGGATTAAAGGGGATCTCTACATATTAGGAGGGGTTATAGTTGATTGATTGTTTGCAAATCGCATGAACTACCGCTTGTTTATCGTCTTAAATCTAATTGATTGTTTGACGCATAATTCAATTAATTAGCATAGCAAATTGCGACTTTTCACCGACCGGGTTAAGAATTAATTAGGCAACGATAATTTGGGTAGACTGACTACTTAATGCTAGCGACTGCATGCAGGTTAAGCTTAGATCTAATGGTTGTATTGTACCGACTAGATCACTTGCACCTTAGGTAATTCGATTAATGATTAGTTAATTAATTCTCTGACCCAGACTAGTTTTCATAGTGAACCTACGATCCTAGACCTTTATCTTATTATTGTCTTGTCTTAGTTTATTCATTACAAAATCCATAAAAATTGTGGCCCATAATCTTGAATCTAATTCTTAGGAATAGATAGTTAAATTTCATCTCCTTGTGGTTCGACCCCTGACTTCACTATCTGCATTTAGTTAGTGTTCTTTGGGTACTTTTGATTAGAGATACGACTTAGCCCTATCAAATATCTCAAAGAGTATCTATGGGAGGAAGTAAATGCTTTTTGGTTTCCCTATGATGCATTCACCTACCCACCCGGCTATCTCTATAACCAAAGCACGGTAAATGTCATCCATTGTATTATGTTTATACAATTTGAACAATATTGTTAGAGTAGTGTAGTGCATAAAGTCTTGGGGTTTTAACCTAAAGGTCAAACTAAAATGCTCAATTGGAGTTGTGCCACGTCATTGAGTATGGTGTCTTCTTTAATATAAAGAAGATGCTCCGTACATCAATAGAATGGTTGTACTTTCATTTTTTCTCTTCACTAGTACCACTTGGTGTTAGAAGTCTTATTGTTTGTTGAGTTTGATGCCTAGGTACTGATTATCGCTCTTTTGGTTCGATTCGGAATCGGAAAGAACATTTAGAGATTTAAGGTTCCGACTTTCGAGGCAACAACTCCACAAGAATAATACTACATCCTTCACTATCACCTCTAACCCAAAATCCTATCCCTCCACCTTCACCTTCTACAAACTCACCCTTTACACCTTCTACAATCTGACAAATTAAAATACACCACCTCCAAGAAACATCATGTTGAATCTCCCTTCAATCCACAAGAAACACCTCCACCTCAAACAAAATCCTTCAATTCAATCATCACCACATCCAATGGTAACTTTAGGATCCCATTCTCAACTCACCCATGAAGAGACCCCTTCTCTAGTCGACTTCGGGGTGATCCCCAATGAATATGAGCTCAAAGCTTCTTTGATCAGCATGGTCCAACAAGATACATTCAACTGTTTTTCACCAGAGAACACCCAAGAACATATATAGCATCTTGTAAGGAAAAATTAGTCGGAGCCAAATCGAGCGGATTATCATCATGCCAACTTCACCGGCTACTATCAATATATATATATATATATATATATATATATATATATATATTAGGCTTTTTTCGAGCGATCTCATTGGTCCGTTCCATCAAACCTCAAATTAGGAAAGTATCATAAATAATGATAAAAAATCAATTAGAGAATCTTTTAATTATTATAATATATATGTTTAATCTATTATATTAATGTGATGTTTTACAATTCTGACGTAGAAACCTTTAGAGTTCATTTTCTAAAAACATTATCGTGAAATAAATTATAAAAATGAAATAACTAGATTCGTTGTAAAAAATGCTTTCATTAGAGTATAAATTTCATATTATTTGTTTCACATCATGTGATGAATTTTTTACATATAACAATTGTAAAATTATCCCACATCGACAAATTACAATATGAAGATGAGGTTCTATATTATAAATAAGAATAATAATTCATTCTTTGATATCTACCAAAAGTCTTTTGAATCTCAAAAAGTCTTCTTAAGACTATAAACTTTAACTAATTATCTTACATCGAAAAATTATGATGAAGTGATGCAATTTTATATTATAAATAAGAGTAGAATTCAGTTTTAAATATCAACCAAGATTTTTTTTTTTTAAATTATCTCACATCGAAAAATTATGATGGGGTGATGGAATTTTATATTATAAATAATAGTAATCATTCAGTTTTAAATATCGACAAAAAAACTTTTGAGTCTTAAAAAAGCTTTTAATATATAAGACTACAAACATAAATCATCCCACATCGAAAAACTTAAGTGAGGTGATGAACTACTATACTTCGTATTATAATCAAGAGTAGTATGATGTATTTTTATAGTTTTAAAAATAAAGAACTTTTAAGACTATAAGCGTAAGTAAATTATCTCACATCGAAAAAAAATTGACAAATTTGACGAACTGATGGAAGACTATAAACTTAAATAAATTATCCCACATCGAAAAATTATGATAAGTTGATGAATTCTATATTATAAATAAGACTATTCATTCGTTCTTAAATATCAATAAAAAAACATTTTTCTGCAAGAAAAAAAAAACATTTAAGTCTTACAAAGTCTCTTAATAAGACTACAAATTAAGTAAAAATAATCTCACATCGAAAAGTTATAATAAGGTGATGAAACTTTATATTATAAATAAGAGTAATCATTCGGTTTTAAATATCGACAATTTTTTTTTTGAGTATTAAAAAAACTTTTAATATATAAAACTACAAACTTAAAATCATCGCACATTGAAAAATTATAATGAGGTGATAAAATTTTACATTATAATCAAGAGTAATGTCGGAGTATGATGTATTTTTTTCGTTTTAAAAAAAACTCTTAAGACTATAAGCTTAAGTAATTATCCCACATCGAAAAATTATGATAAATTGACGAATTGTATATTATAAATAAGACTAATCATTCGTTCGTAAACTACAAACTTAAGTAAAAATAATTTCACATCGAATAATTATAATAAGGTGATGAAACTTTATATTATAAATAAGATAATCGTGTGCTCATAGATATTAACCAAAATTCTTTTGAGTCTTAAAAATATATTAAGACTATAAACTTAAGTAAAAGTATCCCACATTCGAAAAATTATAAAGTTTCATCAAACAAAAATCTTTTGAATCCTAAAAAAAGTTCTTAAGACTATACACTTAAGTAAAAAAATTATAATAAGCTGATGAATTTTATATTATAAATAGACTAATAATAATTTTTCCTTACACATCAAACAACTTAAGTAATTCTCCCACGTGGAAAAATTATGATGAGGTTATGAATTTCTACTAAATAAGAGTAATCATTGTTTTTAAATATCAACCAACAATATTTTGAGTTTAAAAAAGGTCATTAATAAGACTAAAAAGTTAAAATTATCCCATATCGAAACAATTAAAATAGGGTACGATGATGATTCTATATTATAAATAAGGCTACAAATTTTAGTTAAATTATCCCACATCGCTATAATAAGGTGATAGATTTCTATATTTATAAATAAGACTAATTATTTGTTCTTAGATATGATACCAATCAAAATCTTTTGAGTCTTAAAAAACTCTTAAGACTATATATTTATACTATAAATTATCGCACATCGAAAAATTTAAAAAAAGGTGAAGAAATTTCATATTATAAATAAGACTAATAATTCATCCTTAGATTTCAACAAAAAATTTAAAAAACTTTTAGTCTTAAAAAAAGTTCTTAATAAGACTACAAATAAAGTTAATTTAAAATTATCACATATCGAAAAATTATAATGAAGTGATAGAAGTTTACGCAATCTTTCATTCTTATACATTAACCAACAATCTTTCGAGACTTAAAAAAAGTTCCTAAGATTAAGACGGGGTGATGGAATTCTATATATTATAAATAAGAGTAATCATTCGTTTATGAATAAAAATTCTTAATTAGACTATATCTAAACTTAAATAAACATAAGTAAAATTATCCCACATCGAAAAATTATACGAAGTGATTTTTTGTATTATATAAATAAGAGTAATCATTCATTAAAAATATATATATTCCAATAAGATGATCAAATTCGATTATATAAATAAAGAGTAATCGTCTATTTTTTAACTTAGATATAAAAACAATTCTTTTAAGTCTTAAAAATAGTTCTTAAAACTACTCCCTCCGTCCCTAAAAGATTGTCCCATTTGCCTATTATATGTGAGGAGTATTTTAGTGAAATATGACAATCTTAGTGGGACGGAGGTACTATAAAGTTAATCAAGTAAATCATACCTTCATACCACATCGAAAAATTAGGATGAGGTGATGAAATTTTATATCATAAATGAGTAATCTTTCGGTTTTAAATATCAACCAACAATCTTTTAAGTCTTATAAAACTTGTAAAAAGACTATAAAACTAAAATAATCCCTCATTAAGAATAATCGTGCGTTTTTCTGGGTCTTAAAAGCATATCGTACAGCTATAAACCTTGAGTAATTATCCTATATCAAAAAATTATGATGAGATGATAGAATCTTATAGTATTATAAATAAGATTAATTTTTCGTTCTTAGATACCAATAAAAAAAATTCATTCGTTCTTAGATACCAATCAAAAAAAACTTTTGAGCTTTAAAAATTCTCTTAATAAGACTATAAATGTAAAATTATTTCCACAGCGAAAAATTATAATAAAGTGATGAAATTTTATATTATAAATAAGGGTAATCATGTATTCTTTTGAGTTTTATAATAAGCTGTTAAGACTATAAACTTAGCATAAATTAACTTTGATTAGTATTCCTCAAAAAAAAAAACTTTGATTAGTAATATCATGTGATTACCTTATTTATTGTAATGATATAGATTGATTATGTTTCTTATTTAACGAAGGTACATCATCAATGTAATTTTAAGCCAACTAACCCGTGCAACGCACGGGCTTTAATCTAGTTTCCTAAAACTTTGAGAGATGGAGCTAGGAGATACTTTAAAGCCTTCGGACAACACATTTAGATCGTGGGCCCAACTTTCTAATGCATTCTTGAAAAAGTATTATCCTCCTTCGAAGACCAAGCAGTACAATCAAACATTCCGGCAAGATGAATTTGAAAGCTTAAGCAAACGAAGAACGAAACCTTTTTATGACTTGATTTCTTTTCCTTTCAAACCCTCAAATAAGATTCCTATTTATAGTTGGAATCTGTCTACAAAATAAGAAAAATACAAAAGCATATTCTTTGGTAGATGAATATTTTTATTTTATACGATAATATCTTCTGATATCGATTAAAAAATATAGAACAAAATATCTATCGTTTAAGAAACCTTTTGCTCCTCTTACAGGATATTATATACAACAAACTATAGACAAAGTTTTTTTGTGTGGCTTGACTTCCTTTCCTTTCAAACCCTAGGACGAGAACTCAATTTATAGATGAAATATGCCTTACGGAATAAGAATAGAAAACGCATATATTCTTTGGTATTTATTTAATATGATAATATCTTCAGATATCAACTATATGGAACAAAATCTCAAACATCAAAATATAAAATTTCGATGTCTACAATAAGTTTTTAGTATTTTAAATTATTGTTGTATGGGTAAAACCCTAGAGTTTGCGTCATCTTCCTCCCAAAAACCCTAAAAAAAGAAAAAGAAAATTTTTTTCGTTCGGGGCTGCCATCTACCAATTTCGGTAGTGGTAAGCCCCAAATTTTAATCTCTATCACAGTATTATTATTAATCTTATTTAGTTTTTAGATAATTATGAATAACTCTTGCCTCCTCCTTGGGAGGTTTTGCTCCCATCAATTGATGGGTCTGCTCCTATGTTTTCGGTGGGTTTGCTCCCTCTTTGGGAGAGGTACAAGATTTATGTGCAAGATCATGAGAGCAATGAAATTTCTACGTTCGGTGATACAGTTGAAGTCAGATCTCGGTCTACTATTTATCGAAATAGAGAAAGTTCATCCCTTTAAAGACTTTTTAATCAGATCTATAGATTCCTTCGCGAGAGTCTGTGTCAATAAACAGCGATATATAGATGGCTATGCAGAAGGGCATTACTCTAATAACGATCTTTGTCTCAAAGGTGTTCTTTATTTTTTTTTTACCAATTTGTATTCAGTTCAATTTGACATCATTTGTAGATGCCGGATGGCTAATTATTAATGAAATTGATCTTCACTTCAAAAAAAAAAAAAAAATTATTGTTGTCAATAAAGCATTTCAGTCGTAATATTTCAACAAAAAAATTGAAATATTTTTTTTCGGAAAATAATCAGGCAACGTTGATTTCAAAGGTATGAGCCTCATACCCAGTCTCTCCCTTGGATATGAGAAACCAGAGGCGGATCTAGGAATCGAAACTATCTAGGGCTAAATTGATGCCGACAATTTTGTCATGGTTAGGCGCGAAGTCGATTTTTTACGAGATACTATGATTTTCTAAAATTTATATCACTAAATTCTAATAAATTCTCTTCCTACGGCCTCTCCTCCAAAAACCCTAAAAAAAAATTTCCTTCCATCCTCATCGTTAGGGGTTGCCATCTACCAATTCAGTAGTGGTAAGCCCCAAATTTAATCGTTATTATTATGTTTAGATTATTTAGGTTATCAATAACTCTTGTCTCTTCCATTAAGGAGGTTTGTCCCCATCAATTGATGGGTTTGTCCCCATATTTTGGTGGGTTTGTTCTTTCTTTGTGAGAGGGTCAAGAACTACGTGTGCAAGACCATGTTGAGAGCCGTAACTTTTCTACATATGATGATGCAATTGAGGTCAGATTTTGGTCTATTCTTTGTCAAAATAGAGAAAGTTCATTTTTTTGAAGACTATGTCAATAGATCTATAGATTCATTCGCGAAAGGCTGTGTCAATAAACAACGGTATAAAGAAGGTTATGCAGAAGCGTATTACTCTAACGATCTTTGTTTCAGGAATGTTCTTTATTTATTAGTTACATATTTGTATTCCGTTCAATTTGATATCATTTATAGATGTCGTATGGCCTTTTATTAATGAAATTGGTCTTCATTAAAAAAACAAATATCACTAAATTCTAAAAGTAATCTAAATATGGCAAAATCCACACTCATATACTCCGTAAAATACTTTAAATACGGAGTACAGTACAATATAAGGATGAAAGGTCCTTAATTACTACTCCCTCCATTCAACTTCAATTTACTCATAAGGGTCTTCGACACTATTCACAAACCAAAAGGATCTTCAAAATTCTACACAATCTATAAGACAAAATACTATCATGTGGATCTTGTTTGATTCGTCTTGACGAGTAGAATAAGAACATCAAAAAATTATAATTTTTACTCATACCTAGTGAAAGATATTAACGATTTAAAATGCGTCTCGGCAAATGTGCATAAAGTAATGGGTAAATTGGAGTTGAATGGAGGGAGTACTAAAAAAAATTCATTAGTATATGAGTAAACACAAATTCTCAAATGAGACAGTTTCACGTATACGGAGTAAGAGTTAGTTATGAAGTATATTAATCAATATTTAATCATTTAATAATTAGTTGTTTCATGAGAACAATCTAATTTTACACGGTCTCTTTCTTTTAAGAAACCTTATGCATAGTTTCAATACTTGTTTAAATGAACCACACGAAGGGACTATAATTAGGGGTGAGCAAAACCGGATATCCGATCTGGTTTTGTAAACCGTATCGGATATCCGGTTTTAAAAATCAAACAAATTCAGATCCGTATCCGATCCGGTTTTTTCCGGATATCCGGTTTTCGGATATCCGGTATCCGGTTTTATATTTTTTTTTTTCTATTTTTCTATTTTTTTAAAAAATAATTTTTTCATTTTTAATTAAAGTAATTAATTAATTACATGATTTTTATATGAAGTATTTGAGAAAGCTTGAATATTATTATTGACATATGGAACAATTTATACAAGTGAGGCTATAGTTACAATCTACATAAGTTAGGTAACTAATCAATGATGATACTAGTAACAACTATACATGTCAACTATAATCAAATAATATCAAAAATATTATGTGCATGGGATATGGTTAGTATATCACGTAGGATATTAGGTGCATGGAATATGGTGAGTATATTACGTAAGAATCAAGACAATTGTGTTAGTGAGGAGAGTATAATGTCTAGAGATTAGTTGCTAGTGTTAGGTGATCACAAGATCATTTAGGTTGATCTTGTGTAATATTAGTAATATCTTCAATACGTTCCCACAAGATGGAAGAGTTAGGAGCGAGACCAATCTTGAGAATAAGAGGCTCGAGGCGAGAACGGGGTAGTGGCTTTGTAAGGGCATCAGCAAGTTGATCATTGGCTGAAATGTGTTGGACGCGGAGCAATCCTTTATGAACTTGTTCGCGTACAAAATGGAAAGAGATAGCTACATGTTTCATACGTGAGTGAAAAATAGGATTAACTGCATAATTAGCAGCACCTAAATTATCACAGTAGATTACTGGCATATTTGGAACCGAAACATGAAGTTCTTTGAGTAAATTAGTAAGCCACATTATTTCAGCCGTAGTATCAGCTACGGCTCGAAATTCTGCTTCGGTGGAGGAACGAGAGAGACCTTTTTGTTTCCGAGAGACCCAAGTGAGTGCATTCCTGCCCAAATAAACAATAAAACCGGTGGTAGAGACAAAGTCGTACTTGTCGCCGGCATGATCAGCATCACAGTAAGAGTGTAATGTAAAAGGACTATCACGATAAAGTTGTAGACCCATATGGAGAGAACCTTTTAGATACCTCAAAAGACGTTTTAGCGCAGTCCAATGTGTCTCTTGAGGGTCCTGAAGGAATTGAGCTAACTTACCGACACCGAAAGCTATGTCGGGACGGGTAAGGGATAGATATTGAAGGGAACCGACTATGGCACGATAGTCAGCCGGGTTAGAAATTGGCGAACCAGTGGTGGGGAGGAGGGGAGGGAATGCCGTGAGGGGGGTAGTGACGGGCTTACTATCTAGCATGTTATATTTAGACAGCAAGTCATAGGTGTACTTGTATTGGCTAAGGTGAAGACCTGTAGAGTTGGGGGTGACCTCGACACCTAGGAAATACGATGGAAAACCGAGATCCTTAAGGAAGAAACGGGAGGCAAAGGCATGAAAGAAAGACACAAGGTGAGGTGAGGTGGGACCGGTGACTATAATGTCGTCAACATAAACAAGTAAATATATGGGATGAGTGGGATTTAAATAGAGAAATAAAGAGGGGTCAGAAATAGATTGAGTAAAACCAAAAGACAAAAGGTAATTTTTAAGTTCATTATACCAGGCTCGAGGAGCCTGTTTGAGACCGTATATGGCTTTTGATAGTTTGCAGACATGGTTAGGTAAGGAATTATTAACAAAACCGGGAGGTTGACACATATATACAGTTTCAGTTAACGTACCTTGAAGGAAAGCATTGTTGATATCGAGATGCTTGAGGGACCAGTTACGGGCAAGTGCTAATGTAAGGATAAGGCGAACTGTGACTGGTTTGACTACTGGACTGAAAGTCTCTGAGTAGTCAATTCCGGGACGTTGGTGGAACCCTTTGGCTACAAGTCTAGCTTTATATTTATTTATGGTATTATCGGGATTGTATTTGATACGGAATACCCACTTACATCCGATAACATTATAGGAATCGTGGGCCGGGACGAGAGTCCATGTGAGATTATTTTGGAGAGCATTAAATTCCTCGGTCATGGCATTATGCCATTCGGGAATGGAGAGAGCAACTTTAACAGTTGTGGGCGGAAGCGAGGGAGGAGGGAGTTTGGTATGGAGTGCATATTTAGGATTCGGTACCCAAATATTATTCATAGAGCGAGTAGTGATTCGGGTAGGTGGTGGTAGATCGTTGGAGGAAGAATCAGGAGAAGATTCTGAGGAGGGAGATGGTGTTGATTTGGGAGTGGAGTGAGGTGTACGGGGTGAGTCAGGAGGAGTAGAGTGTGGAGAGTGTGGTGGGGTAGAGTGAGGTGAGTGTGGGACAGGGGGGGTTTCCTGGGTAGTAGGAACAACAAGGGTGAGAGTACTAAGAGATGTGGGTATTGATTTATTAGAAGGGTGGGCAGGTACGTGGGTTAAAGGCCAGAGAAGGGAAGAAGCAGGCGTAAGAGCTGAATCAGGACAGAGAGTAGGGTAAGGAAATACGGTTTCAATAAATTTAACATGTCGAGATGTGTAGATTTTATTTGTGAGAGGGTCGAGACAATGATAAGCACTTTGAGTGGAGGAATAGCCTATAAAAATACAAGGAGTGGATTTGGGTGCAAATTTGTGAGGAGTGTAAGGTTTGAGCCATGGGTAACACAAACAACCAAAACTACGAAGTTTATTGTAGTTAGGTGCGGTTTTAAATAATTTAAAATATGGAGTGAGATTAGATAATGTAGGTGTAGGCATTCTATTTATTAAATAGGTAGCGGTAACCATTGCATATGACCAAAACTCGAGAGGGAGAGAGGCATGTGAGAGGAGAGCTAGACCCGCTATGTGGCGATGTCGTCGTTCGGCATAGCCATTATGTTCGGGGGTGTGGGGAGGGGATGTGAGATGACCGATACCATCATTATTGATAGAGGGGGTGAATTTAATGTATTCACCTCCGTTATCGGAGAAAAGTTGTTTGATGGGAGTGTTAAAATATTTTTCAACTAGAGCACGATAACGGTTAAATGTAGACTCGGTGTCGGATTTATTTTTAATCGGGTAAAGCCATATGTATTTAGTGAAGTGATCAACAAAGATCACATAGTATTTAAAGCCATCGATGGAATGGACCGGGGAGGTCCAAACATCGGAAAAAATTAATTCAAGTGGAGTGGTAGACTTAAGACTCGATATTGAGAAGGGTAATTTATGACTCTTATGAATATTGCACGAGTTACAAGTAGAAGCAATAGAGTTAAAGGGAAAAAACGAAGCATCTTTATTAATTGTTGCCAACACTTTATTAGAAGGATGACCTAATTTATGATGCCATATATAATTAGGGGAAGTAGAGGGGGCCGTGGTAAACATGGAAACAGAGGGTGAAGTAGGGTCCCACTCATAGATCCCGGATTTCATTGTTCCTTTAAGTAGCACCTTGCCCGTAGACCGATCCTGCATGCAACACGAAAACGGTGAGAATATGGCAATGGCATTATTATCAAAGCAAAATTGCGACACGGATAAAATACGACGAGAAATAGATGGAACATGAAGAACTTTATTAAATAGGAGAGTGTGAGTTTTAGTAGTGAGGGAAAAAGAACCAATATTATGAATCGGCAAAGGGGACCCATCTCCTATAAGGAGATCATCGATTCCATCGTAGGGAGCATGAAGAGCTAAGGTGTCGAGGTCCTCGGTGATATGATTGGTAGCCCCGCTATCGATTAGCCACGAAGCATCGGCTTGGGAAGGAGGAAGGGTAGCAACGTGAGCCCTAGGAGGGCCGCGTCGGGTAGGAGGAGGGCGGGGTGGTACTTGAATGTTGGGGTGGAGACGGCGGAAGTCGGGGCATTCTTTGAGAAAATGAGCTTGGTTGTGACACCATTGACATTTTCCCTTGAATGGTGTGGTGGAGGTGTTGGAGGAGTTATGAGTTGTGGGTGGGCCGTGTGGTGTAGGAAGAAGCGGGGGTTGGTTTGATCGATTTTGAGGTCGATAGTTAGTGGGTCGATATTGGGCTACATGAGCCGAGGTAGGTAGGGAAGTGGTGCGAGGAGTGTTTTTGAGGTAAAGTTCGTGTTGAATAAGTTTTTCGTGGAGGGACTCAAAGGTGATAGTGGTGTCCCTAGCTTTGACGGCGTCAATAATTGGTCGGTATTCCTCATAGTTAAGACCATTGAGGACTTTGGCTATCACGTCCTCGGGATCCATGGTCTTCCCCAAATCGGACAACTCATCGGCGCAATTTTTTATTGCTTGCATATAGTCGGGAATAGATTTGTCCCCTTTGGTTATAGAATTGAAGCGATCCTTGATTTGAAGGATGTGGCCTCTAGACGGGTTGGCAAAGGTGGTGGATAAAGTTTTCCAAATTTCATGTGATGTGTGGACATCATTGAGAAGATTGCCCACACCGCCTTCAAGAGTTTCACGTAAGGCGGCACTAATTAGGCTATCTTGGCGGAGCCAAGTAGTGTATTTCGGGTTGGATTTTTCAGTTTTGGTCACCTCATTTTTGGAGTTGGTGGACTCGACGAGGACAGTGGGTGAGGGTGCCGGGAAAGTTCCGTCGATGTATTTGAAAAGATCGTATCCAAACATACGGTCCTTAATTTGGCGAGACCAAGAGCGATAGGTGAGTGGGTTAAGTTTGATCACTTGAGAGAGGTTGGGATCGAGGAAGGGATTGTTGGGATCATTTGAGTTAGGGATTAGAGTTGATGAGTTCGACATCGTGGACGGTTTTTGTGAGTAAGGTGATTGAGGGATTATTTTAGTGATCAGTATTGCTCTGATACCATATGAAGTATTTGAGAAAGCTTGAATATTATTATTGACATATGGAACAATTTATACAAGTGAGGCTATAGTTACAATCTACGTAAGTTAGGTAACTAATCAATGATGATACTAGTAACAACTATACATGTCAACTATAATCAAATAATATCAAAAATATTATGTGCATGGGATATGGTTAGTATATCACGTAGGATATTAGGTGCATGGAATATGGTGAGTATATTACGTAAGAATCAAGACAATTGTGTTAGTGAGGAGAGTATAATGTCTAGAGATTAGTTGCTAGTGTTAGGTGATCACAAGATCATTTAGGTTGATCTTGTGTAATATTAGTAATATCTTCAATATTTTAAGCAACGTTACGTTTTATATAAATTGATATAATAAAATACATAAAAAAAATCTCAAAAAAATGGTATATATGTCTTGCGGTACAATTGTTCTAACAATATATTACGTTTCAATACATAATATCATAAATTTACTAATAGTTTTGTTTTTTACCTTTCAAAATAATGGGTGAGTTTTGAATTCTTTATTGTATAATTCATATTAGGATTATATTTTTCATATTTTTTTATTGTTTTTAAAAAACCGGATCGGAAACCGGATATCCGGTTTCTATTTTTCCCGATACGTATCCGATACGGTTTTAAGAAAAACCGTATCGTATATCCGGTTATTCGTATCGGATATCCGGAAATTCGTATAATTGGAAGCGTATACCGTATCGTATACGTATAATAAAACCGTATCGTATATTTTTGCTCACCCCTAACTATAATACTTTATTTTTTGAAAATAAAATTGTAATACTTTCTACAATTACTTATCTACTTTAGATCAACTAATGAACATTTAAAGCAAAATTGTAATTAATGAACATATAAAGCACAATTATTGAACATTAAAGAAAAATTGCACTCTAAAAATACAAACAGCAATTTATGGGATACGAACCATGTCCAACACAAGTAGTACACAACCTATGCAACATTCCATGTATGCATTTTTGTTACGTAAATTTTATATCTTCTGAAATCCTAGTTGGGTTATACAACAATAGGCTATATCGGCCCCTGTGAGAAACCAGGTTTGAGATATGAGTATCAACATCACAACTTTGTCAACCAAATACAAGGTATGAGTTTAGAATTTTGGATCATTCTAAACCTATATCTTATGCCTATATTAAGCGAAACAAATGACCCCATAGTGATACGAGTGTGACTATCGCTCTAGCGTTAAGCTTGGGTCTGGTCGTTAAGTTCACTTTGGACTTGAGTTTTGGGTTGGTAATCGAGTTTTGGGTTAAGTTCACTACTGCACTCACCGAGCCATGCTTTGAGAAAATCAATTTCGAAGGCCCATCAAGAGTATGATTTACATTTTACACCTTGACAATACATCACGTAAATAAAGATGAATTAGATATTATTGTTGAGTGGAGCAAGAATAGACCGAGTAAGTCAGCATAAGGCATAGTAATGGTGTTGAAGACATTCGTGGCAAGCAATTCCCGAAGGATGATAGTAAAAGTGAGATGGTAGTGCTGCCTTTTGGAAAATAGTGGAGTAATAACATTAATTCATTCCACATTTTCATGCCTTATTCAGTTATTCCTCACAAAGTATGCATTCTTCTAGATGGTTATTGCATTATTGTCTTATTGATGCTTGGTTTTGTAGTTGAGTACCAATCCACTAATATTTGTATTTCCACATTGCATATCTGACGCCGCACTCCAAACAATTCGTTTCCCTTGACAGAGATATATTCGTATTAAAATTAAAAGCAGTCAAATAATCTTTCATTTAGTTGGATAGGAAAATTATTTTATTAAATCCTAAGAGCATCCTCATTTTTTCATTTTTGGATGAGATTCACCTCATCCCCTCATTACTTTTATCTTACTTTTTCCATTCTAAAAGAACTGCTTCATCCAAGAATGAAATTTCTATTCTCCAGTGGTCCCAACAC
The DNA here is from genome assembly GCA_958450325.1 of Agrostemma githago. Classification (NCBI taxonomy): domain Eukaryota; kingdom Viridiplantae; phylum Streptophyta; class Magnoliopsida; order Caryophyllales; family Caryophyllaceae; genus Agrostemma; species Agrostemma githago. The sequence goes on from OY288258.1 coordinate 12,018,083, forward strand.
ATTTCATTACTCCGCTCATTCATTTACACATCTCTATAATTTATTTTAATATTAATATTTTATTATGGGACCCACGATTTTCATTCTCCTCTTCATTCTTGCAAAAAAATGAATATCTTCTATTATTCATGAAGAATGATTTCTCTATTGATGGAGGAACCATTTTTCTCCATCTTCCTTCAAGAATGGAGAATAGATGATGGATAGGATGCTTTAAATGTTTTATTTGTATCATTTTCCTTCTATTTGACTCGTTATAATGCGACGAATATCTTCAATCGTAAAAAGAATCGTGCACGAAAAATAGTTGCAACACCAAGAAAAAAAATGCATATAAGTAGCCCCACTAGAAAAAGGAGTTGCCTTTAGTGAAAAAAAGTCGGCAAGACGCTCCTTATCTTTTGCCTTGATACCTCTATTATTACTCAGATTATTCAAAAATAAAGTGACAACCTACTATCATCACACACACACACACAAAAGCAGTTGAAATAAGACAAAGAACCTACCCACTTTCCAAATAAACCAAATACCATTAGTAATACTCCGCCGACCGTACCCAAAGTGCCACAAAACAATAGTACTTCTCTATGAATTAATCATCATACGTTATCTTTAATTAAAATAATTCTCAGGAAATAAATGATAATCCATATAAATAACAACTATTCATATATCTTGTTGGCTTAATAAGAATATGGTCACGATTCAGGTTCTTTTCAGTTGGTAGAATAATCGTCCTACGATTGCAAATTAAATTGGCATATATATCTTGGTTTAATACTCTTTATAGAAAATAGAAAAGTAGATTTTATAAAGATCTCAAGGTCAAATTTCCTACTAACCTTATTCCTTGGATGAAGTCATTAAACAAGAGAAGAAGAAAAACATATCAAAACAAAGCGTAAACATTAATCAAATACTCCGTACTCCTTAATTCATATCTAAGGGGTATTTTCTACCCTATAGATTAAGGAAAGCTTAAAATAATATTAAAAGTACAACAGTTTGGGATAAATTAATCATTAATTATCCAAAATGTAATTAATAAGAGTATTTCAATGACATAAGCAGAAAAAATATAATTTATTGCCTAAAAAGAAAATGAATCAATTAAATTTAAATGACTAAAAAAGAAATAGGGAGTAAGACGTTTCGGATATGAATTGAGGAGTAGAAAATAAATGTAAGAGAGGGACCCAATAGGCAGCTAAAGAAAAAACGTATCTTTACTACAAAGACCTTCTTCCCCATCTTTATTAATTTTCCTTTCTCTTGCAATGTTCTTAGCTTTTTCATCATGTCTCGTGAATGATCTTGGTTTTTTTGTTTCTGAAGCAAAGGGAGGGAAGGAAAACCCCAAAACAAACCTCTGCTTCTAACTCTCAACTTACTACTACCAGAAGATAGAATAATGAAGATGGTGCAAAGGAACAAGCTTAGTATCCAACCTACAACAACAACAAATACCCTTGGAAGTGGAACAAACAAGAGTCATTTCACAACATGTACAGCAAACCCTCGTGCCCTCCAAAACTGTGATGTCAAGATCAGAAGAAAAATGAAGAAATCGCAGTCGATAATCAAACGGACAGACATCAACTTTACCCCCAAAACCCACCCACCTCCCGCTGCTCCTGCTTTACTTACACCAACCACAACACCAAGTTCAAAAAAACCATTATCATCTAACAAAACTACTACACATGATTTACAGGTTTCGCTGAAAACCTGTCATGTGTTCCAACAGCCAGGACTAGGAGAGCAAACTCCTCAAAAAAAACTACTATTATCGGGTAACAGTACGTCTTTTTATGGCTCGCCAAATTATATGAAGGCTACAACTAGTTCCGAGGCTAGAAAGGAGGAGATTCATTGGGTTGGCAAAACACAAGGAAAATCATCGTCATCATCATCATCATCTCCTTTGAGAAAAGTTAGGACCTTATTAACAACAAAGCCGCCTAGCTTTAAACATACTAGAACAGGAGGTGGAGGTATCCATAACAAAAATAATAGACTTTCATGTAAGGAGACTAGTCTTCAACTTGAAGCTCAAAGAGCTACTTGTTCATCGACCTTGAAGGATTCGAAATTCCCCTCTTACCTTAGGCTTGCACCGGGTGCAACTGAAGCTGAAGGTACCTCAGCTATGAGGGTCTGCCCGTATACCTACTGTTCTCTTAACGGTCATCACCATACACATACACCTGCGCCTCCACTCAAGTCTTTCTTGATTTCTTCAAGGAGGAGGATGTCAAAAACCCTGAAAAATGTAAATCGGGAACCTAATGTTTTTCCTGGTAAGCGAAAGCGAGCTGGGATAATGGTCACAGAAGCAGAAGAAGAAGATGATGATGATGATTCTAAGATAGGTTTCGTCTTAATCCCAGATGATCAAAAGGATGATTGCTTTGTTGAAATTCATGTCCCTGTCCCAAGACACGATTCTGAAGTCATTTCAGAGACTGATTTCCAGGGTGATACTGATATGTTGTCTGAAATAATGGATGAAGAATGTCCATTATCAACCCTTGATCAGAACCAAGCAACGGTGTTTGAGTGTTATGAGCAGGGTATGGACAGTGATGCTAGTGTGAGTCTAGACCAGGGTTTTGGAGAAATATCCGACATGGAGTGGGAAGAGGGAGAAAATATGGAAACTCACGACGAGAAAGTAGTTCAGGTTCCAAATGATAATAAAGGTCGTCATGAAGAAGATGAAGAAAGGGAAGCGGGTTTTGAGTTGGAGATGTTCCTTGCTGAGAAATTGTTGCCATATATCCATGATGAAATTATTGAGTGCCTATTCTTCAGTGATGCAGATACTGCATCAGACAGTGAGGCATCCCTAACAGGTAAATTCTAGGTCTCGTTTAATTTAAGCTGTTAAATTAGTCACATATATACTTTCAATTTGGTATCCTAGTTTTCGGTTAACTCCACTTTAGTGCTAAGAGGTTAGAAACTTGAAAATGATAATTTCCAAAATTGATTGAAATTCGTTTACTGTGCAGAAGAAGAACTGGATGATGAAACTATTTGTGCTCCCGAGTTAGGGGAAGAGTCCGTTGAAGAACATGCTGGTGATTTAGAAGCTGCTAGCAATGAAGAACTTATTGATTCTTTCTACGAGCCAACTGAATCGGATAAGGACCTCCTCTACATGGGTGAAGAAACTAAAGATGGTGTTGTCATGGACGAAAATGAAGAAAATATAGGTGTAGAGGAACAAAACCCTGTGGCTCATAATGGTAGTCTAGCTGAAGTCGAACAAAGTGAAGCAAGGAACAACGACAATGCAACTCTTAGTATTTCAACTGACTCTCAGCAGCAACCTGAAGAACAGAATGAGCCTGAAGCCAAAAAAACTACGAGTTCAAGCTCGACAAATTTCGATATAAAGCAAAATTTGAAGGTCGAGCTTCTTCAGTCATTTGAAAATCATGTTGTACAAGTATCAGATTCAGCAGTAGAAACAGAAGACATCAACCTGACAGAGGAAGAAGCAGCTGCTATACCAGCCATTATTAGTCAGAAAGGTCATATGGAAATTTCTGGCAGCAAAGGAAATCATTCGACTGACGAGCTTCTCGATTTCGTCTGCATTAAACCAAAGAAAACAGCAAGATGCAAAAAAGTGGATGGAGAAGAAAATGAAGAGAGCAGAGAATTCAACCCACGGCCGCCTAACTTTCTAGCTGTGGAGGCTGAGGAAGACGCAGAAAAGGTGGATCTGAGGCACCAAGACATGGATGAGCGGAGAAATGCAGAAGACTGGATGCTTGATCATGCACTCCAGAAAACAGTTAACCAGCTCGCCATTGCTCGAAAGAGGAAGGTAGCCTTACTGGTTGAAGCTTTTGAATCTGTGCTGCCGATACCAAAGTACGAGCCTAAGACGAGAAGAGATTCATCAGGCTTTTCTCATGCAAGACCCATTCAAGCTTGTCGCTAAGATACATACATACATACCCCGGCCGGCTCCTTTGAAAAGGTAAGACTGGCATAACCTATTTAATTATTTAATTCAAATTCTTTTTTGGAGTAAGACATTCATTACTTAATTACTTCCAATTGATCGAACCAAAAGAGTCACAATTCATTCTTTGTTAATTCCAGAAAAAGAGATGAGATGGAGATGGTAGGAAGTTGTAGCTACTGTCATCTGAAGACGACATCAAGAGTGGCAGCTGGCAGGGCAGAGGCTGATACTGTGGTTTCGGGAAGGGATACACCACAAATATATCTCAACCGAATACTAGATGCAATATCTGTATCTGTATGTGTACTGAATTACATACATCGATCTGACAATAATAGTTCGATCGGATGTTAGTTGTAACAATTAAGTTATGATGGATTTGTGTGAACAATTATAAATCCTTTTCGGTTCCATCCTCCCAGTATGTACGCAAAGCATAGGCTGTTTTACACCCACCAGGGAATATGCAGCCTCCTAGTCCTAGTCCTAGTCCTAGTCCTAGTCCTAGGCGGCTATGTTACTCAAGTCTGTTTGGATCATCCAAGAAGGTAATCAACAACAGGAGCTGGAGGTGTGTTAAGACTCAGATATACATACACGTACTGCTCAGACATTATAGTACAGATCGAAGACCCAAATCTACTCTGCATTATTGCACTTGCTTTCAGCAAAACATGGAGACATTTAGAATATAGTGTGTGTGTGTGTGTGTCTGATAGTTGCAGCAGAGTCGAGATAACACAAGCAATAGAATTAGCTAGAAGGCAACTACAAAATGAATTTAGACACTTGTATCCAACCCATCACATTCACAGTAGAGGTGGCAAAATAAAATCGATCGAAATTACCTGAATCGAACCTGATCGTACACTCGAAATGTGCAAATTAAGCAATATCCGAAACCTGAATGTGTCTGAATTGATTCGAAACTGAACTGAATTTTTAATATCCGAAATATACCCAAAATCGAATGAACCTGAACTGTTCCAACTTGAACTGTTTTAACCCGAGTCGAAATACATCTGAATCGATATCAAACTGTATTATTATCTTAAAGGGCCAACCTTAAGACCCGAAATGACCGAATCTAATAATTTTATTAGAAGATGACTGATACGACTCGTTTAGTTGTAGTTAGTGGGTTGGAATTAGTTGAAATGAATGAGAAAAAATGACGAAATAATGGGTTTTTGGGTGTTAATTGGTTTTAGTTCATTTGGTCGTTTTGTGTCGATTATTTGGATTTAACCCAATTGTTATGCTCGAGAATTAATCTGGTCGATATATTTGGACCGAGCAAAGAGAAGAAAGAACCCTACTTTGAGGATTCTAGCAAGAACATGAAGAACTAAGCCTTCAATCTCGGATCAAGGATTCGAAGCTTTCTAGTTAATTGATTATGAGACTTTCTGAATCTTTATTTAATTACTTGAGTATTGTTTATTCCTTGTGCTAATTTTATGATTGTTCTTTGTTTAATCTTTTTGGCCAATTGATTATTTCAATCTTCAATCTATTGCAATTCTTTGTGTTTGAATCCGTAATTGTTCAATTCACTAGATAAAGTTGCAACCTTTAGACCTGATTATTTGTATGCGTTTCATCGTAATTGGGTAAACGGGAGGGATAAACATATAATTCGAACCAATAACCGCGAGTGTTAAAGGTCGTTATTTCTATTGATTTGTTCATATCGTTCATGCTGTTATTGAATTAAATCTAGACGCGTGGATTAGGTTGTTCAATAATTAGGTTGCTTAGTATCGCGTTTCGACCTAAGTAATATTATCTACGGAACAATTGAAACTTTCAGTTTCACAATAGAATACTCAAGGATTAAATAAAGGTTAGTAGTCGATGATCAATTGTTTAACTAGTTAGTGAATTTTCTTTGAGTCGAGTTTCTTAATCATCTGAATTCTCATTATTTGTTATTTTACTTTCATTAATTTAGTTATTAGACAAATCACTCACAAAACCCCCCATATTCTTGTTACGTTTATTTATATTATTCGCACATTAATTTTCATCGCCTTCCCTGCGGATTCGACACCCGACTTACCTCTACTATATTGTTAAAGATAATAGGACTTAATTATTTATCTTTGGGAGCATACGACCTAGGCTCACCAAATTTTGGCGCCGTTGCCGGGGAAGGCAATTAGTTGTTTTTGTGTGATTATTTGTTTTCGTATCTCTTGTAAATATATATTTTAATTAAGGGTCTTTTGTTTGTCATCTAGAAATGAGTTTTTGTTGTCCCCAACTTGATAATGAGTTACTACATCACTATTTTGAAAGACTCACAGAGTATGTGCTAGAACGCACATATTTACCTATAAGTAACGAACAACTCTTGGTAGCAATTTACCATAACTTTAATCGAGCAACTCAAATTGATTTGCAAGTTGAATGTGAAGGTAGATTTCTTGAGTTAGATCGTTATGAAAAATGGGATGTGATTGATATTTTGGTTAACAATGCTCGAGAATTAGAGATAACCACTTTATTTCTTGAACTTCCCCAATACTTTGAGTCTCCTAAACATGAATCGATTTTTCGTGATGATGTGACCAAAATTGAGTATCCTACTTCCCTTACTCATGTCGAGAGTGCCCCGCTAGATGATGAGGGAGAGGATGGTGACTCGTATTTTTTGACTGTGCCCTATATAGAACCCGTATTAGACTTACCGTTACCCACATATTTTATTGATCCCTCTTTGGGTGGCGAATCGGGTGGTATATTATGGGATTTGAAAGACACGGCCAGAAGGAGTAGGGACAAAGAAAAATTGTTTGAGATGACGCCGTTATCTAGAGAACCATACCAAGAATCCGACTATCTATGTACCTCTATATTTATGCGGTGTGTGTGGTACGTTCTTTTTGTAATATTTTGTACGGGTTTCACTAACTCTTTTTCTAGCTTGTTTGATCGTCTCCTACGAGCATTGACTTGTTCCTATCTTGATACAAAATGGGTTACTTCATAGAGAGGTAGTGCTGTGTGACCCCTCACCGTCGTGCGGGACGTTAAATCAGCGCATACGGGAGGCAACCCGCTTTTTGTTATTTGATGATTTTTGTTTGTTTTTGAATAAGTTAGTTTGTGGACTTCACTTGAAATTGGATGGAGGCAGCAGTTGAGAGAATTGATATTTTCGACCCAATTAATGAAGATTCCGCTTTCACGTCGGGTCAACGATGTAAAACAAGAGCGCTTCCGGGAGGCAACCCGTGTCCTTTATATTTTTCTTATTCTTTTTATTAAGGGTCGTGTTTCATTATATTTTTCTTATTTTAATCTTAAGTATCTTCTAATTTTTAGTACTTGTCGGAAAGAGGAGTGCAGATTTTCCAGAATCTCGTGCGACTTGTACAAGCCCGGGGCGACTAGCATGACGAGGTAATAAAAACGGAGGACGAAACGAAGAAATTCGTTGCAAAGCTTGAATTTTAAGACCTCCGCGCGAGTCGCGCGGACCTTGGACGAGTCGCACGCTTCTTTCATCTACAAGCTACAGGTCTTTCTTCCTATTCTTCTAAAAAAAAAATATTCAAAAATCAGAAAAATTAAGAAAAAGTTATGTCACTACCCAGATCCCCATCTTCATCTTCTTCTTCTTCCTTTTCACCCCCAATTTCCCTTCTTGATCTTCCCCAAATCTTAATTCAATTTTCGATCCCCCATTCATCCCTCTCAAAATCTGCTCCCTTTTCTGCCTTTAATCTTCCTCTCAATCCGCATATTCCATCCGACCCATATCTTGGTTCATTCAATTTCCGGTGTTCAAACACCTGCTGGTCCGAAAGCAGAAACCTAGAGTTTCGAATGACGAAGTCCCCAATTCAATTCAAGTACGGATTTGGGGCGCGCAATTCGAGATTTCGGAGGGTCGAATTGGCAAAATTGCTTCGCTTAGCTGGGACGCCACTACAAGTTCTTACTTGAGTACTTTGTTGTTGTTGATGGTGAGGTGCGGTGTAGCTGGTATTCTTCCATCTGAGTTTCACGTAAGGAAGGGACTAAAGTGGTTGGTTTCTTGAATTTGTCCATGCTCCATGTTTTTGAGTAATTGCTGTTAGTTTTGCAGCTTGGTGTGACATTAATAGTTATTGTTGGGATTGTTCTTCATGAGTGACTTGAGAAATTTGTTTCTTATGCTACATCTTGCTTAATTTTAAGCTGATTCTTGTTGAATGGGCTGTGATGTGCTTTATTTTCGTTACTTCATCATTAAAAAAAAAAAGAAAAATCGAGTTGCGTGCCACGAGAGTAGCGTGAGTCGAAAAAAAAATGAAAAGCTAGAGTGAAAATCCACAAGGGCGGACACTCTAGGCAAAATGAGGGATTTAGGAAAAAAAATCACATATACTATCTCCATTCTTGGTGTTGGTGTCAGAAGAAGGGTGACATAGAAGGTCGATCGGGTAGGATAGTTGGTTAAGGTGAGAAGAATCGCGGTGCGGTGTAGTTGTAGCACTAAATTTTATGCGATTGGAGTATTGTTTTGTGTTATATTGAGGTGTTAGAGGCGTTAGGTCGATCACATGTGTGGGTTGTGAAGAATAGTGGTATACATCGTTTACCATTGGTGATATTTTGTAGCACATGTGATCTTGTTTAGGAATCGGAGAAATAAGGGGCGTAGTGTCATTTTCCGATGATTTTGGGTGTTGTTTTGTGGTCACTATTTTTTTTGGTTGTTGTAGAGAATTTTCATGTTATTGTGACCTTGTGCTTAACCTTAAGATGATATAAGGAGGGTGGTTGAAGGGATGAGTTTGTTGTTTGATGTCGAGCTTCCCATGTTTCATTTGCAAGACCGTTGATGTTTTATTGTTGTTATTTTATCCTTTGATTTTACATCGAGGACGAGTAAAAGTTCAAGTATGGGGAATTTGATACGACTCGTTTAGTCGTAGTTAGTGGGTTGGAATTAGTTGAATTGAATGAGAAAAAATGATGAAATAATGGGTTTTTGGGTGTTAATTGGTTTCAGTTCATTTGGTCGTTTTGTGTCGATTATTTGGATTTAACCCAATTGTTATGCTCGAGAATTAATCGAGAGTGGTCGATATATTTGGACCGAGCAAAGAGAAGAAAGAACCCTACTTTGAGGATTCTAGCAAGAACATGAAGAACTAAGCCTTCAATCTCTGATCAAGGATTTGAAGCTTTCTAGTTAATTGATTATGAGACTTTCTGAATCTTTATTTAATTATTTGAGTATTGTTTATTCCTTGTGCTAATTTTATGATTGTTCTTTGTTTAATCTTTTTGGCCAATTGATTATTTCAATCTTCAATCTATTGCAATTCTTTGTGTTTGAATCCGTAATTGTTCAATTCACTAGATAAAGTTGCAACCTTTAGACCTGATTATTTGTATGCGTTTTATCGTAATTGGGTAAAAGGGAGGGATAAACATATAATTCGAACCAATAACCGCGAGTGTTAAAGGTCGTTATTTCTATTGATTTGTTCATATCGTTCATGCTGTTATTGCATTAAATCTAGACGCGTGGATTAGGTTGTTCAATAATTAGGTTGCTTAGTATCGCGTTTCGACCTAAGTAATATTATCTACGGAACAATTGAAACTTTCAGTTTCACAATAGAATACTCAAGGATTAAATAAAGGTTAGTAGTCGATGATCAATTGTTTAACTAGTTAGTGGATTTTCTTAGCTTTGAGTTGAGTTTCTTAATCATCTGAATTCTCATTATTAGTTATTTTACTTTCATTAATTTAGTTATTAGACAAATCACTCACAAAACCCCCCATATTCTTGTTACGTTTATTTATATTATTCGCACATTAATTTTCATCGCCTTCCCTGCGGATTCGACACCCGACTTACCTCTACTATATTGTTAAAGGTAATAGAACTTAATTATTTATCTTTGGGAGCATACGACCTAGGCTCACCAATGACCTAATATTATAACAAATATATATAAAGTTTTAGCTTCAATTTTTTCTAAGCTAGTAGGTAGAAGATGTTTCATCTTAACTGATTTTGTTTCGATAATTTAATTATACCGAGTGTTATCAAATGATAATTTGTGAGTCACTAAAATCGTACATAAAATATTTTTTATTAGAGTGCACTAGTGCAGCTTTGGTGTTAACCGTTAATGGATATCAAACTTCATCTCTTCAATTATTATACCGAATGAATGAATGGTCATTTTGTTCAAGATGTCAAATTGAAATATTCCTTTCATTTTTTGTGTCAAGTCAATGCCTTATTAGAATTAGAACAATACAAGTTCATTCATTCAGATCTTATTGAATAGAATTAAAATTTATGACATACGACAACGAATAAAAAGCTAATACATAGTTCCAATTAAAATAAACTATCAAGATGGCGAGAAGCTTGACTTCAACTTTGAATTAAGTAGCGGATTGAGTTGTAGCCCATTCTACGTCCATACCATGAAAATCATCCTCTTCGATAGCTACAAAAATTTATAGATTAACAAGTTAGGATTAAAAATTAGAAGAGATATTTGAGAAGAATCGGACAATTCAATATTAAAAAACTTACGTTGATAGCCATATAACCAACTACGTGTCGTAATCAAAGCCTCCACATTTTCAGGAATATAAGAGCTTCTCCATTTATTCAAAACACGACCTCCAATGCTAAAAGGAGATTCGGATGCAACGGTTTTTAGAGGTACACTTAAAATATCCCTAGCTAGATGAGCTAATTCACCATAGCGATCCTCATTCTTTTTCCAATATTCCAAAACGTCAAGTTTTGTTTTCCGATCAATTCTATCATCCTCAAGGTAAGTCGACAGCTTTGACTTATCATAGGTAGTACTTGTCCCTTCATAATCATAATACTACACAATAAATATGACATAAATATTAAAACAATGGGTTGAGCATAAAAAATGAATTTAAAAAAAGTACTACAAATAATTAGGCAAAAAAGATTAACTTACTTCACAAAATGTAAACTTGCGTTTTAAAGGATTGGTGACCACAGGTACTTCAACATTTGATGAAGTTGTTGACGTATGGTAGCTTTTGTACTCACTAAGAAGCATTTCCATCTTAAATTGTATATTATTCACTTTCGCTCGTGCTTTAATTTCATCGTCAAATAATCTTTTGTAACAATACTTCAGAAAGTGCAGCTTGCAACGAGGATCAAGAACCGTAGCAAAAGCAAACAATGTACCATAGTTATCTTCATCAGAGATAACCCAATATTTGTCAAATTTCTTTTGCATCTCTATTGCCATTGTCTTTAATAGCTCATCATCACTTTGAATTTGAACTAATTCCTTTAAAAGCATAGAAATCCTCCACACATTCTCAAAATACAAATTTGATGTTGGATAATCACTCCCAGAAAATAGTTCAGTGATATCATAAAATGGTCCCAAAACATCTCTTATTTTCTCGACCATTTCCCACTCAAAAGCATCCGGACAATGTAAGTATGTCTTATCAAAAAGGTTCATTTTATTAAACGCATCACGATATATAATAGCCCTATCAAGCATCATGTATGTAGAGTTCCACCTAGTTGGCACATCAAGCCACAATGCCTTGGTTTCTTTTACCCCTGCCTGTTCGACGACACTTCGAAAGTGAATCCTTTTAGCCTCTGATGCTTTCACATGCTTCACACTATCTCTAATCTTAACAATATATCCCTCAATTACCTTAAGTCCATCCTTAACAATAAGATTTAAGACATGTGCAACACATCTAATATGGAAAAATTTGCCTTCATACATTAAGCACCCCCAACCATTAAGTGTAGCCTTCAAATAATCTTGTGCCTTATCATTACTAGACGCATTGTCTAAAGTCAAGGAGAAAATTTTCTTCTCAATTCCCCACTCTTTTATTAACCTCAAAAGAAGAATATAGATTTCTTTCTCACTGTGAGGTGGTTCCAAGTGACAAAAATTCAAAACCACACTAGACAATTTCCAATGAGCATTAACAAAGTGAGCGGTTAAACACAAATATCCTTCGGTTTGACAAGATGTCCACAAATCAGATGTCAAACAAATACGACCAGGAAGATTACACAAAGTTTCTTTGAGTTTATATTTCAATGAGGTGTGCAATTTAACACAATCAGATTTAGTTGTATTTCGACATATGGTCCTAACTTCATCACACAAATACTCGTGAATATCTCTATTCCCTTCATGTTCAACCCAAGAGAATGGATACCCATGCTTAATAATGGTTTTTGCTACTAACTCACGATAATCCTTTTGATCAAAGATTAATTTACCTCTTGTTGACGGTGACAAGGTGCGTAGATATGTCGTACACTTTTCAAGATGATTCTTGGGATTTGATGTCCTATATCTTGATTCCGCTATAAAGGTTGCACTCTTACAATGCTTGCACAAAGCTCTCAACTTTTTGTCCATACTTTTTTCTGGTGTGATTGCCCAATATTCCTTCCACACAGGACTTCTTCTATGTTCAAACTCGGTGAAATCAACCGCATAAATAATAGAGATATTTTCGACTTGGAATCCATCACTAGCATCAACATCCATAGCTTAATTCCTAGAGTTCAATAAAACAAGAAGTTAAGTGATGAACTAAATAATTTATTTTCAATAAATTATCAGTTATTAAAGCTCTAATTAAGCAGTTAAGTAGAACAAATGATAGAAAAGAAGCTTAACAGAAAATCAGAAACAGTAACAAATAAGAATGAGTAGATGATAGAAAAAGCTGAAGACGTATGTAACACTAAAGCAAACAAAGGAAGTGGTCTAATAATGTTTTACACACCGCCATTATATAATTAGACAATTACTTAATCACTCGAAAATAATGATTAGTGAAAAAATAAAAATTACAGCACAGGCAAAATTGAACCATAACAAACTCATCTTTTATGCACCCCACATCATGAAATTACCCAAAACAATTTTTAAAAAGTGAAAATTACGATAGAAACAAGCAAAATTGAACCATACGCAAGGAAGGTAAATAAAAAAATCTCAGACTTGTAAAACGAAATTAAAACAAAAAAAAATCAGACATGTAAAAATGAAATTATATGTTTCTGAGAAGAGATACAAAAAGAATAGGTGATCAACAATAAAAATGAAATTGAAAGAAATAATTGTAGCTATAAGAAAATAAGAATCAAACCTTAGCAACAAATTAAACCGTGTAAATGTATAATAACAAGGACCGAAACTGAGACACAAAACTAAAGATGAAATTATAAATTCCAAAAGATGATAGTTTGTTTGATGATGAATTATATCAAATAATATTAAGTATATATAGTGTATAGAACATATGGAATTACTGATTTATTGACGGGTAAATCGAGTAATCGACTAATGGCGCCAAAGAAGATATTCTCGTGATGATTTTGGCGGTATGATAAAAAAATCAGAATTCTCCTATTTTTTGAGATAAAAACATTAAAACATTTCAATTGTTTCTAATTATAAGTGATATAATTGAAACTAATAAAGGCTAAAATTCCAAAATTATTATACAAGGTACGTCACCCGTGAAATTCACGGGATTATCCGCTTAAAAATTGTGTGCATTGGTTTTTGTAAATCATTCACCAAGTCGTTTGGTGAATGTATATACAGAGTAGTTGTTTGAAATTACATGTGGATCGATTTCGTATTTAACGAAATTAAACATAATTGAAATGTAGCTTCGATTGCAATAATGATGGTGCTTAAAGTTGTAATTAGAGCAGACAATAGTTACCTAGGAGAAATGAATCAGCTTTGTTGTAAAGTATTTTTTATTCCTTATCAATGAATATTAAATAAGGGCAAACAAAAAGGTTTCGATCAATTAATAATAAAATTAATAGGAATCTAATAAAAGCATAAATTAATACCATACACATACTAATAACATAACAAATTAGTCCTTACGGTGTATTAGATATAAGTTGTAGAAAAATATGTGATTAACAAAATTTAAGAGATAATAAATGTATTACAGAATAATAAAATAAATCATATTTGTCGAGAAGTCAAAAAACAAATGATAATCGGATTTGTCGCCAATCTAACTACCAAATAAACCAACTAACCTAAACTAAAATAGTAAGGGTAAGTCGGGTCGAATCCACAAAGAGATCGGGATCGAGTACTAGTTCGGTCTCGGATTATAAATTAGCTACGCGAATTGATTGATAAGAGTGAGATTAGACTAAATGGACTAACTAATAAATACATAAAGAGACTAATAATCTAAAATAAGATAAAGAACTAGAAAACTAAAGAAACAAAGAGATGAAATGATGTAATCAAATAAGAAAAGGTACTAAGGGACGATGTCACCCGCGACTTATTCAAATCACGCTAACGAATGCCAAATATCGAGGAAGTCGGGTTCTTGGACAAGGACAAGGCGCATTCTAGGTCGGTCACCTCCCTCCCGGGTTCGTGAAATGACTAATTACCCCGTTTACCTCCCTCCCGGGTTCGTAAGACGGAATCCTAAGGTCTAGACCGGAGACTCACTCCTGTGATGTTCCCCAAACTAACCCAAGTCAATGAAAAGCACGCTAATCGAAACTAGTGTTAGGGATACCCCGCTCAATTCTCACTCCCGTGTTCAACTAAGTAGAGTATGGCGAGATAAAGAGGAAGAATCGACAATTAATCCTAATCGACTCCCGTCGATGACCAAGGGACTAAATTCGACCCAAACCCCATAAACCAAGTTAATCCATAAATCCCAACACATCCTCATCCAATCACTCAAATAAATCGATACTAGGCATACAATCGCGCAATTCAAACAAATCGGGATTCATCGACCCTTAGTGGGAAAACTACTCACTACCCATAATTGTATTAATCAAAACACAAATAATTACACTAAACATAATAATAAGCATAAAGAAATAATAAAGACAAAAGCTTTGACTAATGAAATAAAATTAAACTAATCTAACATAACATATACTAATTATTCAAGATAAATATAAAATACAAACTTAAAATCATATTTCTAAACACAATAGACAATAAAGATGACAACTTTAAGCTAATTAACATCAATTAAACATAAACCCAAAACAATAAATAAAAAGAAGAAGAGGAATTAAAACAAAAGAGAGATGAAATTATATTGAAAATAAGAAAATCTAGAATGATTAAGAAAAGATAAGATGATTAAACTAATTAAAGAAATTAATTAAACAAAAAAAGGGGAAGAGGAAGGGAAAAACAGAGGAGGGCTGCGTTTCTTGCTGCTGCTCCTACTGCCTGCTCTGCTACTGTTGCTCTCTCCAATTCCCTAATCTCTCTCTTCTTCTTTTCTTTTTTCTATCTAACAGCTTTTTTTTGTTTCTTTCTTTTGGTGGGCTGCTCTCAAGCCCGATATAATAACCCGGCTCGTCTTCTTTTTTAGTCTTGACCCGTCTCGACTTGTCTCGGTTTTAAGTCAACCCGATCCTTCTGGTACCTACAATCAAAATGACTAGAGCAGTACCAAAATTACATTAATTAAGTAAGACTCGACTAATTAGCTAATTAAACACAAAATAGCTTAATAATAACAAAACGACTAATAAAATCAACCGAGAAAGAGTATAAATATGGGACGAAAAACCGGTAAAATAGCGACTTATCAACATCCCCACACTTAACTCTTACTCGTCCTCGAGTAAGCTCAAAAGACAAACTACGACCCATAAATAAAATCACGAAAATCAAAACACAAAATAGATACAAAAACGAAAATAAGCAAATATAAATAAACGAGTCACAAGTTTCCCTAATCAAAAGTCATGATTCTAAAATTCAACTAAAATATAGAATATGAATGTCAAGATTACTAAATCGGTTGCAAAAATTATTATTACATATCTCTTGGCCTCGGTCCATGCTATGTCGGTATGTGAGACGGAAATGGAAGGAGGTCTCCCATGGAGTTAGTGACTAATGCATACAAGTCTCGACCCCTTGAATAAACAAAGGGCTAGGGTCGTCCTAATCATCCAAATGACACATGAACGATCCAAAATGAAAAATATGGATAAACAAAAATACTCGGGGGAGGAATCGATTTCTTTTCTTTTCTTTTTTCTTTTTTCTTCTTTTTCTTTTTTCATTTTTCCTTCTTTCCTTTTGTTTTTTTTTTCATTTTCTTTTCTTCTTCTCCCCCTTATTCTATTCTTTTTGAATTTTTGAGAATTTTTCTTTGTTTACTTGTATTTGATGTTTGAGCTATTTTTGATGGAAAATGAATGCAAACTCAATATCAACTCTTATTTTGTGGAGTATTTTTGTGAGATATGGATCGAAAAAAAAAATGATAGATAGTCACTTGGATAAATAGTCACCTAGACAAATATACAAAGCCAAAATCACAACACGGGAGGTGGAAGGTGGAAACAAGTGAAGGACACATCCCGAGCGACTTACAGTAGGAGGACAATCAATATATAATATTAAGAAACAACCAATAAGTAATAGAAAAATCCATACTCTTTAAAGAAGTTGAAAATTAGAAAAATAACTCTATCAAGGAAACAAGTGAAACAAGAAAGCGAAAATCTTTTTAGAATTTTTCATTTTTTTCAAAAGAAGAACACAAAAACGACAAAAATCACAAAGACAGGAAAATAAAAACAACAAAACAATCGACACAAGCTACAATCCCACAACAACACATATTTACAACACAAAACGCCTCCAAGGAATCTCCAACAAGAGTATCAACCACAAACTCCTCAAGCACAACACAACCATCAATCAAGAATCGACCTCCCCACACTTGAAACGAACATTGTCCTCAATGTTCAAAACTAGGGAGGGAAGGGAAGGGAGGGTGAGAAAATACCTTTGGAGCATAGTCCTTCCCCACACTTGATCGATTTCATGTCTCTAAGCCATCTTGCTTCAATGTGGTTTCTTTCTTGCTAGAGATACCTACAAACAAAAACATAAATATGTACAACAAACTTGGAGTGCCTCCCAAGAAGCGCGGTTTCAAGGAAACCGCCAAACCTACAAATCACGTTTATCTACTTAGTGCCCACCAAGGATCTCATTAGTTTGTCAAATAACGTAGACCAATCCTCATTAAAGTGGTCATAAGGCATCATAGTAGATAAGCGTGACCACATAAGATAGAATAAAGAGGTGGAAAGATGAATGAGATGCTTGAGACAAGGGGTAAGAAAGTTAAAAATCTCAAATTCATCATAATACTTGGCACTAGTCTTGAAAGTGTCAAGAGGTGGGTCAAAACATTTAAAATCATCAATGGTGCAATCGTTGTTCAACCCATCCTTAAGACACTTTATCAAGCAAACCTCTAATGTCAAGTACGGAGCATCGGCCTCAAAGATGGAATTGTCAAAATCCTCATCAACATATATGGCCTCAAATAAAGGGGTAAGAGAAACAAGGTCATCATAATCAATAGGTGAAAGATATTCATCCTCAATATAAGATAAAGACTCAAATTTCTCTAAAATGGGCTCCTCAAAAAAATCAAGTTCAACATCCCATTTATTCTCCACTGCTCCAATGCTCTCAACAACATCCACAACATTTTCATCAACAAAATCTTCATCATCTATATGCATATTATAATCATTCACATTCTCATGGGGAAAGGGAAGATGATGATAATCAACATGAGATCGAACATAAGGCACATCCACAAGCTAAGAGAAGAAGATTCCACATTTTCACCTATAGTAGCATCAAACATAGAATAGTCATTAAGTTCAACTCTAACTTGTGGTCCTCTCTTAAATGCCCAAATAGAATTTCGATTCTCATCGGCACTAGCCATGGCCTCAATTAAAGCTCTAGCCTCATCAACGCTCAACTCATCAAATGCTCCTCCGGATGATATATTCACAAGGTTTATAAGAGAAGGAAGCAAATTATCAAAGAAAATAAGCATGATTTGGCAAGGTGAAATACCATGGTGGGGACAAGCTCTCAACAAACCCTTAAATCTACCCCAAGTCTTACTCAAAGTCTCAAACTCGCCTTGTTGGAAATTATAAATTGCACGAATCCTTTGGGCGGTTTTAGAGGGAGGGTAGAATTTGTTCAAAAAGGCTTGAGCTAAGTCATCCCAAGTGCAAAAGGTAGAAGAAGGGTGAGAGTATAACCATTTCCTAGCTTCACCCTTAAGACTAAAGGGAAAAAGTCTGAGTTTGGTGGCTTGGTCCGATACTCCCTCCATTCTAAAAAGAGAACAATTCGCCTCAAATGTCTCTAAATGGTCAATTGCTTCATCACTCTCGAGACCACAAAAGACATCTTGTCGAATCAACTCAATAAGCCCTGCATTAAACCCATAAGGTGCTTCCACAACCCCAATATTAATAGGCTGGTTAACATGAGTAGGGTTGGGTCTAGTAAGATCACGGATGCTAGGCATCGTCATGTGTGTACAAAAGCGTGACAATCAAGAGGCAAGTCACAAGATAATAGGCAATGCAACACACAAGCATGCAACAAAAAGCAAGTAGCAAGTAACAAGTAACAAGTAACAAGTAACAAGTAACAAATGCGTAGTCTAATAAATCTAAAACTAAACTAATATCAATCCGTTGATCGCCCCGGCAACGACGCCATTTTGATAATCGGATTTGTCGCCAATCTAACTACCAAATAAACTAAATAACCTAAACTAAAATAGTAAGGGTAAGTCGGGTCGAATCCACAAAGAGATCGGGATCGAGTACTAGTTCGGTCTCGGATTATAAATTAGCTACGCGAATTGATTGATAAGAGTGAGATTAGACTAAATGGACTAACTAATAAATACATAAAGAGACTAATAATCTAAAATAAGATAAAGAACTAGAAAACTAAAGAAACAAAGAGATGAAATGATGTAATCAAATAAGAAAAGGTACTAAGGGACGATGTCACCCGCGACTTATTCAAATCACGCTAACGAATGCCAAATATCGAGGAAGTCGGGTTCTTGGACAAGGACAAGGCGCATTCTAGGTCGGTCACCTCCCTCCCGGGTTCGTGAAACGACTAATTACCCCGTTTACCTCCCTCCCGGGTTCGTAAGACGGAATCCTAAGGTCTAGACCGGAGACTCACTCCCGTGATGTTCCCCAAACTAACCCAAGTCAATGAAAAGCACGCTAATCGAAACTAGTGTTAGGGATACCCCGCTCAATTCCCACTCCCGTGTTCAACTAAGTAGAGTATGGCGAGATAAAGGGGAAGAATCGACAATTAATCCTAATCGGCTCCCGTAGATGACCAAGGGACTAAATTCGACCCAAACCCCATAAACCAAGTTAATCCATAAATCCCAACACATCCTCATCCAATCACCCAAATAAATCGATACTAGGCATACAATCGCGCAATTCAAACAAATCGGGATTCATCGACCCTTAGTGGGAAAACTACTCACTACCCATAATTGTATTAATCAAAACACAAATAATTACACTAAACATAATAATAAGCATAAAGAAATAATAAAGACAAAAGCTTTGACTAATGAAATAAAATTAAACTAATCTAACATAACATATACTAATTATTCAAGATAAATATAAAATACAAACTTAGAATCATATTTCTAA
The DNA here is from genome assembly GCA_958450325.1 of Agrostemma githago. Classification (NCBI taxonomy): domain Eukaryota; kingdom Viridiplantae; phylum Streptophyta; class Magnoliopsida; order Caryophyllales; family Caryophyllaceae; genus Agrostemma; species Agrostemma githago. The sequence goes on from OY288258.1 coordinate 12,037,651, forward strand.
ACACAATAGACAATAAAGATGACAACTTTAAGCTAATTAACATCAATTAAACATAAACCCAAAACAATAAATAAAAAGAAGAAGAGGAATTAAAACAAAAGAGAGATGAAATTATATTGAAAATAAGAAAATCTAGAATGATTAAGAAAAGATAAGATGATTAAACTAATTAAAGAAATTAATTAAACAAAAAAAGGGGAAGAGGAAGGGAAAAACAGAGGAGGGCTGCGTTTCTTGCTGCTGCTCCTACTGCCTGCTCTGCTACTGTTGCTCTATCCAATTCCCTAATCTCTCTCCTCTTCTTTTCTTTTTTCTATCTAACAGCTTTTTTTTGTTTCTTTCTTTTGGTGGGCTGCTCTCAAGCCCGATATAATAACCCGGCTCGTCTTCTTTTTTAGTCTTGACCCGTCTCGACTTGTCTCGGTTTTACGTCAACCCGATCCTTCTGGTACCTACAATCAAAATGACTAGAGCAGTACCAAAATTCCGACGAATATAATAAATATACATTAATTAAGTAAGACTCGACTAATTAGCTAATTAAACACAAAACTAGGTATGTGGCCCGTGAAATTCACGGGATTATCTGTTTCAATGTTTTTACCGTATTGTTAATATATTTCTGACAAAGTGTTGTCAAATAATTCAGGTAAAAAAGTTGTCAGATCTTACAAAATTAATATAAGGTCAGTAGTTAATTCATACTCCGTGTCTTACAAAATTGGAGGAAATGTTCAAAAAATAAAGCGAATGAAATGTAAAAAAAATCTCAATTATTTGTATCCCTTCATTGTTTTATACTTCTATTTTTTTTTAGTTCTAATATTAAGTTTTTAATGTTAAATAATATAATTATTCATATTAACTTTGACTGATCATTACGACAAAAGTTGTGTTTGTCATTTCTTAATTTTTTTGAAAACTATTAAGCGTTCTTAAGAATAATAAATTATGCTTAAGTGAAGTATTAAATTCTGTTTGTCATTTTCTTTCTATTTTTTTTATTGATGATTTACCTATAATTAGACTCAAATACTTGTCATCCTTAGTAATAATTTTTTGTTCAAAAAAAAAAAAAAATTGTCATCCTTACTATGCTACTTTGATTAACACTCTGCAAACTTTTTCTTGATATTAACATTTGATTATTAAGACAAAATTGGATGAAAAGGTGTAACCTCCAAATGATTAAGTTTTTTTTTTTTCAAAAATCATTAATTTTTTATCAATAACAATAAATTATTTATAATAAAAAAAATCAAAATTTAATAATGATAAATATAAGTAAAAAGTTAAATTGTAATAAAAAAATTAAACCATTCACCATGTGGCAAAAAAAATTAAATGCATACTTTTTTTTTACTAATATATGTATAGATTATAAATTTATCTCATAAAAAAATATAATAATAAGTTTTTTAATAAAAGGCAAATGAAAAATTTTGATTAATATTTTTAATATTTTAACGGAAGAGACGGAAGTCACTCAGTAAAAAAATTGATGGGAGAAGAAAACCTTTTAACTTTATTTCATTGATGCAAAATTAAAATATATGATAAAGCATGTAATAAAAAATTTAATAGTAAAGCAGTAAAATACATAAATTAGCTAGTTCAGTATGAAGTTCTTAATACTAAATAATCTAATTATTCATATTAAATTTGATTGACTATCATTACGATGAAAGTGGATTAAATGACGAAACAACCAAATTTTAATTTTTTTTTGAAAAATATTACGTTTTCTTATGAATAATACATTATGCTGAAGGGATATAATAAGTTTTGTTTTTCATTTCCTTACTATTTTTTTTATTGTTGATTTACCTTTGGACTAAAATATTAAATACATTACCAAAATAATTGTAATCCTTAATATGCTACTTTGATTAACACTTAAATTTGCAACTTCTTCTTAATCATATTTTGTAAATTTCTTCAACTTTGAATATAAATAAAAGTACACTCTTATGAACACAAAATCCATGAGATTTAAAGTAAACTTGAAATGTATTTATATAATAATCAATATAAAAATCAATTAAAATAAAATTATTATACCTGAAAAATGAGAAATTCCAGACTTGATTATTGACTTCGCATAAGTTCACTAAACAAAAACAAAAGCAAAAAGATAAAATTAGAAGTACTAAAATTAGAATCAACGAAGAACAATTACAAAATTGAAGAGAATATTTATAAAATAGAACGAATAAAATGTAAAAAAGAAATCTCAAAATACAAATAGTTTTTTTTCCAACTCTCCATTATACTGATTTTTTAATTATATAATGATGATAATGAAGTTCTTCATAATAAATAATATAATTATTAATATTAAATTTGATTATTAATGCAAAAGTAGATGGAAAGGTGTAACCTCCAAATGATTAAGTTTTTTTTTTCAAAAATCATTAATTTTTGTTATAACAATAAATTTATGCTTTAAGTGAAATATTAAAAAATTTCCATTGTCTTTTTTTTTGACATGTGGAATAAAATTTAATGTTTTAAGTTGTCTTTTGAATATATTATATAGAACAATTAGTAAATATAAAATATAAATAATGTAAATTTGTTGTGATCCTTAATAATGTGATTAATTATATATGAAGATAATGAAAATAAAATTTACAATACATATATAATAAGAAAATTAAAAATAAAAATAAAAAATATTATTATTTTGTAAAACATTAAATTGTTAAAAAAAATATGAAATCATCCGCCACGTGCGCAAAAACTAAATGCATAACAAAATCTTTTTTGCGATTAAAAAAACTGTAAGTAGTAATAAATTTATTAATAAAGTAAAATGGCTAAACACATTACAAATTTATAATGTAATAAGGTTTAAATTTAGTAGGCATAAAATAGCAAATAAATATTAATTTTGTTAAAGAAATAAACCTAAAAAATGGAAATTCTTATTTTAAAAAAAGGCGTTAAACTATTTACGAAGTACTATTTTTAATAGTTAATGGTAATGAAAGATGAGTGTAAAGGTTTTGAAAAATAACAATAATAATAAATTAAATTATTTATTATAACAAATTATTAAATATGGATAAACGAAAAGTTTGTGATACTTAATAATGTTATCAAATATAAACTTAATAAAAATAAAAATGTACACGCATATGTAATTAAACAATTCAAAATTTAATAAGAATAAATTTTACTAAAATACAAAATAAAAAATAAAAAAAAACTCATTAATGCATGCGACGTGGCAAAAAATTAAATGTTGAAGGAAGCCTTTTAACTTTATATATAGATTTAGTAGGCATAAAATAGCAAATAAATATTAATTTTGTTAAAGAAATAAACCTAAAAAATGGAAATTCTTATTTTAAAAAAAGGCGTTAAACTATTTACGAAGTACTATTTTTAATAGTTAATGGTAATGAAAGATGAGTGTAAAGGTTTTGAAAAATAACAATAATAATAAATTAAATTATTTATTATAACAAATTATTAAATATGGATAAACGAAAAGTTTGTGATACTTAATAATGTTATCAAATATAAACTTAATAAAAATAAAAATGTACACGCATATGTAATTAAACAATTCAAAATTTAATAAGAATAAATTTTACTAAAATACAAAATAAAAAAATAAAAAAAAAACTCATTAATGCATGCGACGTGGCAAAAAATTAAATGTTGAAGGAAGCCTTTTAACTTTATATATAGATAGCTTAATAATAGCAAAACGACTAATAAAATCGACCGAGAAAGAGTATAAATATGGGACGAAAAACCGGTAAAATAGCGACTTATCAATAAAGTTAAAAAATCGATTTACTTAAACGCGACGAAATTTGAAATCTTCCATTATGTACGAATGAATATTAATTTTCTATTTGATTATTATAACAATTAATTAATTAAATAAGGATAACCGAAAAGGTTTGGATTGAATGCTCATATAATTAACTCCAAATTTAATAAATAGAATACTTAACATCACATATAATAATACAACAAATTATTAAATAAAAGTAACTCGGGTTTGTTATTCGTGACACATATACGTATATAACGTGGTATATAGAGCCAAAAAAAATGCAACCTTGAACAGTGGTAGACATACATACATGCAAATTTCACGGGACACTTTAAAGTCGAGATGATGTTGCTAATCTCAGAAGTTGATGATGGTTGCCAACAATGATGTGCTTAAAATTATAATTAGAGGAGACAATAGTTACCTAGGAATAATGAATATCTTTGTTATAAAGCATTTGTCAATCCTTATCAATGAATATTAAGTTTGTATTGATTGTTATAACAAATAATAAAATAAGGGCAAACGAAAATGTTTTGATTAATTAATAATAAAATTAATAAGGAATCTAATAAAAGCATAAATTAATACCACATACTAATAACATAACAAATTAGTCCTTACGGAGTATTAGATATAAGTTATAGAAAAATCTTTGATAAAAAAAATTTTAATCGATAATAAAGGTATTACGGAGTAATAAAGTGAATCATATTTGTCGAGGAGTCAAAAAACAAAGTTAAGAAATGGATTAGCTTAAACGCAATGAAATTTGAAATCTTCCATTCTCTACGAATGAATATTAATTTTCTATTTGATTATTATACTCCCTCCGGTTTTTAATTTTCGCCCCATTCATTTTTGCACAGAAATTAAGAAATTGTTAAAGTACGTATAAAGTAAGAAATGTTGATGGATTTTGGTGACTAAGCACAAGCGACTCATCAAAATTAAATGGGAAATGCTTAATTTAATGGCAAAATGGGTAAATAATAGAAAAACATGGGGCAAAATGGTAATATACCTAAGATAAATAAGGAAAGTAAAGAAATAATGTGGCAAAAATTAAAAACCTTCCAAATAAGGAATACGGGGCGAAAATTAAAAAATGGAGGGAGTAACAATTAATTAATTAAATAAGGGTAACCGAAAAGGATTGGATCGACTGCTCATATAATTAACTCCAAATTTAATAAATAGAATACTTAACATCATATATATTAATACAACAAATTATTAAATAAAAGTAAAGTAATAATGTAACACATTGGAAATGCAATGAAAAGTATTTGTCATTCCTTATCAATGAATATTAAGTTTGCATTGATTGTTATAACAATTAATAAAATAAGGACAAACGAAAAGGTTTCGGCCAATTAATAATACAATTAATAACGAATCTAACAAAAACATAAATTAATACAGTAACACATATTAATAACATAACAAATTTGTCCGTACGGAGTATTAGATATAAGTTGTAAAAAACATCTGTGATTAAAAAATCGTAAGCGATAATAAATGTATTACAGAGTAATAAAATGAATTATATTTGTCGAAAGTCAAAAAAACAAAGGTAAGAAATGGAGTAACTTAAACGCAATGAAATTTGAAATCTTCTATTATTTACGAATGAATATTAATTTTCTATTTGATTATTATAATAATTAATTAATTAAATAAGAGTAACCGAAAAGGTTTTGGATCAAGTGCTCATATAATTAACTCCAAATTTAATAAATAGAATACTTAACATCACATATAATAATTAAAAATTCGAAACTATATTATTAAAAATATTTAGTACTATATTATTGCAAATTATCCAGTACTATATTATTGCAAATTATTAAAAATTCAGTATTATATATAACTAATTACCAAGGCCAACCGAGAAGTATGCGACGCTCACTAATGTGATTATCTATAAGTTTAATAATAAAGTGAAAACTTTATAAAATATCTATAATTATGAAAAAACAATACATACATATAAGCAACAAAACAAAATACAATAAGAATAAATTAGAGTCGAATGCAAGAAATTGTAAAAATACAAACAATTGTAGCTTCTTCTTAATCATATTTTGTAAATTTCTTCAAGTTTGAATATAAATAAAAATACACTCTTATGAACGCAAAATCAATGATATTTAAAGTTAACTTGAAATATATTTATATAAATAATCAATTAAAATAAAATTATTATACCTGAAAAATAAGAATTTCCAGACTTGATTATTGGCTTCGCATAAGTTCACTAAACAAAAACAAATGCAAGAAGATTAAATTAGCACTAAAATTAGAATCAACGAAGAACAATTATACAACTGAAGAGAATATTTTAAAAATAGAACGGAAACATATCTATAATTATGAAATAACAATACATATATAAGCAACAAAACAAAATGCAATAAGAATAAATTAGAGCCGAATGCAAGAAATTGAAAAACAAAAACAGTTGTAACTTCTTCTTAATCATATTTTTGTAAATTTCTTCAAGTTTGAATATAAATAAAAGTATACTCTTATGAACACAAAATCCATAATATTTAAAAATAACTTGAAATATATCTATATAAAATAATCAATTTAAATAAAATTATTATACCTGAAAAGTGAGAAATTCCAGACTTTATTATTGGCTTCGCATAAGTTAACTAAAATTAGATGCAAAAAAGAAAATTAGCACTAAAATTAGAATCAACGAAGAACAATTATACAACTGAAGAGAATATTTTAAAAATAGAACGAAAAATTTTTTAATAAGAAAAAAGTTGTCATTATATAAAGCCAAAACTTGATGATATATATATATATATATATATATATATATATATATATATATATATATATATATATATATATATATATATATATATATATATATATATATATATATATATATATATATATATATATGAGAAAAATTTAATAAGACTAAATTGACAAAGGGAAGAAATTAAAAAATAATAATAATAATATAAATAAAGGGTTGTTTGAGCATTTAATATCTGCCACGTGGCAAAAAATTAAATACTCAAATAACCCTTTTAACTTTATATATAGATTGATACTTTGATGAAAGTCACTTTCATTTACCCGCCAAAATCACCCGCCAAACTTATATACTTAAAAGATTTAGGTACAAAAAATAAAGAACTAGTTAATTAAGGCAAATCTGAAAAATAAATAGTCCATACTTCATCAGTTAATTTGGGAAGTTCAGGATTGACTTACCATACTTGTCATGTGAAGGACTGAAGGTCAGGGATGAAGAAGTGAATTATACTCGTAGCTAGTGCGGAGTATTTCAATGTTTGGTGTATGACAGTATGAGTAAATGTCTAACAGAATAAGTAGCCAAGTAGGCGAGTAAGTACTTCAGTAGTTGAGTAAATTGTAAAAGCTAAAAAGTCAAATGGCTACTTGTGTAGACAGTAGACGTGTAGTTGCCTAGTTGCCAACACTCAATAGCCTACTTAATTTGTTAATCAATTACTAATCTCTTAATTTCTCTTTGAATAGTTATTTACATTTGTTGTCCAAGTCATAGATATCGTGTTTCGCATACTCTAAAATTAATGTCTCTTATCTATTTGATCTTTGCGTTAAATAAATAGATAAGTGGATAATTACTGATTTGAATAGAGAAATGAATGGGTATATTTCTAATTTCTTCATCAAGTGTATATTTAAAGTATTTCTCTTAAGGCCTTAAGTTCTCCATGTCAGTCGTACAACCAAGTCGTTTAAATCGAAACTTTCTACTTACTTACTTAGTAATTAGTTACATAACTCGAGATTACCTCATTTAAGAAATAACATGGAAATAGCAAATACATTTAAGCATGAATAAAGGGTGTATAATGAAAATACAAAGTTATTAACTAATTTCTTTAATGAGACGGTCTCAAGATAAGTTTGTTGTGAAAAGTGAAAACTCTCGCATAATAGTGTCTTATACTCTTATGACTTATACTCCGTATGTGTCAATTGTCACATGTGTGTCTTGGTGTCTCACACTAAGTTGATGTGAGACGGTAAATTTATTCAATCTTACTGCTTAAACTAAAACCAAAATGGAGAGCTCACTATTTTTACTTGTACTATATTTAGTCATTTAGATATGAGACAATAATTAATTTAGGACGTATAATACGAAAAAGGGGACAATAAAATTGCGACCTGGCCAAGGAATTCTCTTACGCACTCATAATGACCTTTGTCTTCGAGCCTACTGTGACGCCGATTGGGCGAGTTGCCCGTTAAGCCGACGATCGCTCACAGCTTATTTACAATTTCTCGGGACCTCCCCTATTTCTTGGAAAACGAAAAAGCATACTACTCCCTTCGTCCTTTATGTTTCTTCCCGTTTCAATAAAATACTCCTCACAAATCTTAAAAAGTGGGAAGAAACATAAAGGACGAAGGGAGTACTGTTTCTCGTTCCTCCACCGAAGCCGAGTATCGTTCTATGGCCTACACCACCTGTGAACTCAAGTGGTTGCGTAGTTTGCTTAGGTTTCTTCGTATTCCCCAAACCACTTCTATTACTCTATTTTGTGATAGCCAATCCGCTTTACATATCGCGCGTAATCCCGTCTTCCATGAACGCACCAAGCATATGAAATTGATTGTCATCTAATACGGGATGAAATTCTAAATGGTACCATCGCGCCTAGTTACGTTAATGATAACACGCAAATTTGGACCGTTTTACCCCCTATTTTCACTCGTATTTGACTCGATTTTGTGTGCTTTAACGTCAATACAACTCATTTTTGACTATATTTCATATTTTCTAGTTTGAATTTGGTTTTTCGTATTTATCGTCTTTTTTGTAGAATTTGGTACTGCTTTTGTATGTTTTTGTCTTATAGGTACGTGTTCGTGAATAAAGAGGCGAGTCGAAGCAAGAGGAGCTAAGTCAAGCGATCCGAGTCAAACCCGATTCACCTAACCCATCTCACCCATATACCTCACTTAAACCCAAATCACTCCCAACTTGGCCCAATTACAATTACAACCCAATAACTCAAACCAACCCACTTCCAAGTCAAGGTCAATTTGTCCTTGACTAACCCATCATCCATATCACTCATCTCCTTCCTCTCCCTTCGCCTGACCTCCGGCCAGAACTCCGCCGTCTTCTCCACCATTCCCGACCTCCATTTCTCCCCTGCGTAGACCACCAGCACCCTCACCTTCCTCTAACTCCGACCACCATTCACCTCCAACCACCAAACCACCTTGCTCCATACTCGACCTCCGACATTCACCACCAACAGCACCGACAGCCTCAACCACTGACCACCACCATCAAACGCCACCCTACAACACCTCCAAACTTCACCTCCATTCCGTCCACCTTCTCCCCACTCCGGCACCTCCATTAACCCACCATAAACCGTACTCCCCTCCAACAAACCACCATAACCGACCATTGACCACCATCTCCGGCGCACTTCAGCCTCCTCTGCCCAGACTCCATCACCGGCGAGCCTGACCACCAACTCCGTCCTCCTCGCCGCCTCCTTTTCCCGACCAACTTCAACAACGCCAACAACAGTAGCCGCAACGACACCAGCTCGAGCAACACCAGCAGAAGCGGCGGCCCAGACCAGCCGCGTCTCCCTCCGTTCTCCGTCTTCCTCCTTCAACCGTCGGCGAAACTCCCCTCGGCAACCAGCAGCGGAGACGACCTCCGGCGCAGCAGCAGCACACCAGCTCCGGCGACATTCGCCGGCGTCGACCGCCAGCTCCGGTGTCGACCCGGCTCGACCCAGATGCGGAGTTCGAGGATTAGAAACCGATACTTGAATGAAGCTCTAAGAAAGTGAATTGAAATGGTTGGGCGAAGTTGTTGATGCGTGGGGTAAAGTTTTGCCCTGTGAAGCTAATTGGAGATGATCGAGCGAAATCGATATTCCGCGGGGCAGAGTTTTGCCCGGTGGGTGAGTATGCAAAATCGTGGGGTAAAGTTTTGCTAGATGGGAATCATCGGGTGAAATTCAGTTGATAGGTATTGGGCTACTACTTATTGGGCTTAGAAGACTATGGTTTTGATTTCATCTTCTCTCCTCTATATATACGTAAACCCTCATTTTGGGGAAGGGGGCACCTTACCAACCTACCACAACACCACCTTAAGCATCAAAATTAGTAGATTATTAGTAAATTATATTAGTAGATTATTATTAGTTTTTAGTAGATTAATTAGTCGGAAGATTTTTGGAGGGTGATAATCCAAAAGTCTCCAGTTATTATAGATCTAATTAGTAATTTCTTTCTCAATCAGTGTTCAAGACTCCATCTTTATTATAATCAAGTTTTAGTCTTTCTTTCTCTTGCAATTTTTGTTGAAGATTCTTGAAGATTATTAAAGGATTAGTGACAAATCCTTTGTCCTCTTCATCAAACTTCATGTTATTTATTTATTCAATTTTCTTCCTTATTGTTGATCCTCTTCAATAGTTGGTATATTTCTCTTCTTCCCCCTAATCTCTAGATTAGATTTAATTTTGTTCTTTAATTATTGCACCGTTTCTGTTTATTTTATTACATCGTTTTTAGATCTTTTTTGTTGTTTTATTTAGTTGATCGCCGTTTTTATTTATCATTCCGTTGTTAAACTCTCTAGGTCTCATCTTTATTGTCTTAGATTGTTTTCTAGTTCATTTATTAAATCGCATTTTCTTTATAGTTTTGTTGTTATTTTTCTTAGATTTAATTATTATGCATGTTTTAGTTGTTTTCTTCCTTGTTGTTGTTTTATTAGTTTCCATTATCAATTTTGAGTAGATTTCTTGTTAGGGGGTTAACAGAGCACTACTACAAATGAGCACTTGGGCCACGGCTGAATTCGTGGCAAAAGTGCTAAATTTTCGTGGTAAAAGTACTTTGCCACGAAAAAATCATACGTGGCGCAAGTGGCCGTGGCGAACAAATAGCCACGGAAAAAAAACCGTGGCAAGTATTGATTTTATTGCCACAGAGTCTCCCGTGGCTGGAATTAACTTTTTGCCACGTGTTATCCCGTGGCTAATTACGCTTGTGACGAAACATTTATTTCGGTGAAAATATATAATAAATCTATATATATCATAAAAAGGCAAGCCTTTTTACATCCTTTTACAATATTCATTCTTAAGTGAATATGAGAAAGCCACATCATCATTCTTAAGTGCATATGAGAAAGCCACATCATCATCATTCAATATCAATGAGAAAATGTGTATACCTTTTAAATTAAAAGCAAATAAGTGCATACTAAATAGTACGTTATTAATTGTTATCGTTAAAGTAAATTAGGTTATGTTATTATTAAATTAATTTAAACAACAATAATTTACATTACAATTTATAAATTACACATTAACGTTGATTACTCTGCTATAAACTTTCACTGATCTTTATAAATTGGATATTTTTTGTATAATGTGAGAGACTTTATATATATATATATATATATATATATATATATATATAGAGTAAAGATCAAGTGAGTCCTCTTTTTCTTTTTGAGTCCATAAGTCCTATTTACTAGCCATTGATTTAGGCTAGTAATTAAGGTAATATATAACATATTTAGGAAAAAATATAATAAAATCCTCTCTCCTCCCTTAATTATCTCCAACCACCTAACTCACTTGATTATGTTTCATCACATTCAATTTTTTCATTCAAATTCACCCGCCTAACTAAAACTCTTCATCTTCATCATCCCAAACTCAATCTCTCGACTTCTGATTTCTTTCAAAACACACACCCGCTCATTCTTTCATCTTCAACTCAAGCAAGGCTACACACCCGTGTTACATTGACGTATTATAAGTGTTACTTTAATGAACAAATGATGTTACTCCAAGTAATTAATGGTGTTATTCTTTGTCTCATGGTTAAACAATGTTATTATCATCAATTACTCTGACGCATTATATATCGTTCTTTAAAGAACGACAATCGTTAATTTGGTAATGAATGGTTCCAATCCAAGTTATCATCAATTACTTTGGTAATCATTTGTTTAAACGCTGCTGTCCTCAGTTACTTTAATGCATTATGTCTGTTACTCTAACTGACGGAAGGTGTTACTCCAATAGAACAAAGATGTTACTCTAACCAAATGCACATGCATTAAATAAAATATAGAGTTAATTGCTACGTAGCACAATGCTACTTGTAAAAAAATGTGTACAAAATCAGTTATTCTTGTAAACAAAAAAAGAAAAATATTTTTATCATGACCAAAAACACAAGTAATCTCAAAATACATGTTCCTCCTTATTTTCTTCAGTGTCTTCCTCCGTTTCCTCATCTTCGTCGTCGTCGTCATCCACTTCATCCTCCTCATCCTGATCCACCTTTATCAATGTTGTCCTGTGCATTCGCATCGCTTCCAATATCACCTGCACAAAAGTAAACAACGTGTTACTCCCATGCAGCCAATGTGTTACTTCAACTCTTACGTTGTGTTACTCTAACTGGTAAAGTACGTTACTCTAACATCATCATCAAAAACTGTTTCTCAACGTTCAGTGTGTTACTGTAATTGCAATTAAGTGTTACTGTAACGTTAATACATATGCGTTACGCCCATGCAGTCAATGTGTTACTTCAGCTCTTACGTTGTGTTACTCTAACTGGTAAAGTACGTTACTCTAACATCATCATCAAAAACTGTTTCGTAACATTCAGTGTTACTGTAATTGCAATGGAGTGTTACTGTAATGTAGAGCGTATGTTACTTCAACGTCGTGACTGCGTTCATAGAAAACAAAGCAATATTATTAGTGGACCTCATTGAAAACCCAAATAACAAGCATAAAACTCTGGAATCAATATCAATTAACCATCAATATGAATCTATAATGAATGAAATGACAATGAAAACAATATCAACATGAAAATTGACGTAAAAAGGGAAGCCAAATCGACATGAAGTATCAATTAACCATCGATATGAATCTATGATGAATGAGATGACTGCGTTCATAGAAAACAAAACAATATTATCAGTGGACCTCATTGAAAACCCAAATAACAAACATAAAACAATGGAATCAATATCATCAAAACCCTTTTCCTGAACGTTCATTTGTGTTACTGTAATTACAATTAAGTGTTACTTTAATTCAGAAGGCATGTTACTTCAACGACGAATCTGCGTTAATTGATATCAAAAAAATAGTATCAATGGATATCAGGGAAAATCTTGAAAAAAACCATAGAGACCTGTAATCTATGGAGATCGAGATATCAAAATACCATTGATACGAAACTATGAATCAAAACGCAATGACATCAAAAAGACGCAAATTTGATGCAAATAAAGTCGAAATGTCAATGAAAGCACTATAAACATGAAGATCGACGTAAAAAAAAAAGGCAATTTGACGCGATAAAACATTGATATGAAAACGCAGATTGAAAGCAATATTACTATTGAAATCCGTGAAGAAAAAACGAATAAAAACGTGAATGAATCACTGAAACTCACCATTGTTATAATCGATTAGTTGCTTATCAACCGTTGAAGACGATGATGCGGTCATTGAATCCATTGTAGCAGAATTTCGAGATCAAAAACGATGAATTAGCGTGAATGAAGAAAGGGTTTTTTGGTTTTTAGGTGTGATTGTGTGAATGAACGTGGAATGGAAATGAACGTGAATGAAAATGAACGTGAATGATAGGAAGTTATTTGTTTCCTAAATTCTTGTGAGTTATTTTAGGAACGTAAATCTCCCTTTTTTTTTTTTTAATTGGATGCATCTTGTCCATCCATCCTCATCCCATCCAATGGATGGGATGACTTAGGAACTCACAAAGAGTAAGGGACTCATAAGAGCCTTACTCTATATATATATATATATATATATATATATAGGAATTGCATCTCGTGAGTCTCTCTATCTTAAATGAGTCCGTCCCGCGAATCACAGCCACATGATCAAATCACATGAATGACTGAGATTCAGCGTCATCTTCATCGTATATAATCTTACTGTTACAGTAACAGAACACTATTACAGTAACACAACTATCTTACTGTGACACTATCACAGTAATAAGGAATTACAATAATAATGTCACAGTAATAATGTTACAGTAATAGAACACTATTACAGTAACACAAATATCTTACTGTGACACTGTCACACTATTACAGTAACACAAGTATAATTATATAATACTGATACAGTAATCATATTACTGTAACATCATGGATTCAGCATTCAGTAATAATACTCACATTTTCAAACCAACTAACCATTCAAATGCTATTAATACTTACACTTCACAAAAAAAAACCATTCAGATACTCTGCATAACAATTAACAACTCTCCTTAGTGTCAAAGTATTAATGCTTGCCATTTTTTTTAAAGTTTACTAATGTTGGCCGAATGAATAGAGAACCTAGAATATAGACTTTGATTTGATCATAGCATGCGTAGTCATGCTCCGTAAGAGGTAATATCCATAAAGAAAAAAGATAAAATTCTACCTAAATATGATGTACGAAGTATAATAATAATCGTAACTCCTTCAATCAAACTTCAAACACATAAAATAACTCAAGTTTCTTCACAAAACATAATTTCCATAAACAAATATATAGCCAATCTCCTCGATGTGCATCTTCATCACTCCATTTTTGTGTGATTTTCAATTAATTTGATCTTTTGAACATTAATTTTTGTAGTTGATTTTAGAAAGCTTCCAGAAATTTTGTGAGCGTTTTACCCAAATAAAATTGCAAAAATGATTTGCTTGCAATCTACGATTTTTTTACGATTCAAGGATTTTTTTTATTTGAATAATATGAGAAAAGGGGGATGATGACTGACTGAAGAGAAGGAGATGATATCTCGAGGGGTTGTAAAACTAGAGCAAATGAAGAACACACAACAATTATTTGTGACGTGGCACAAGGAGATCCATTGATTTCATTAGATCTAATGGTCTTCAATTGCGGGACGGACTCACCTAAGAAGGAGGACTCACCGGATCCTCACTCTATATATATATATATATATATATATATATATATATATATATATATATATATATATATATATGTTCTCCATACCCTAAATCACAACCTCTATCGATCCTCTATTAGTTACAACAATCACCAGCATTATTTTGTCAATTTATATTTTGCATTATTATTTATTATAATAATTGCGATGCGTTGACAATTTGTATGATTTTATACATACTACGTAATACATATGAACTACTGTCACTAACCAACCTAATATAGTACTTTAAAGATAACATAAAGAGTTAACGCCCTTCAACCCTTCTAACGGCACGCCCCTTCACACATAACAACCAAAAATCAATCCCAACTCATATTACCATAAATGAGGCAATACCATACCCTCCACCCAAACTCCAATATATACAACTACCTCTCACAAAAACAAACTCAAAATAAATTCGATAAAAAAAACATAAAAAAATAAAAATAAGAAATTGTTCCTTCTAATAAACGAACCTAATAATTTTTTTCAGAATGTTGTATTCATTTAGATCTCCAAAATTTAAAGCAATATGGTATTAAAATTGTGACATCATAATGGTTAACACAGTGACAAAACTTTTTCCACATAAAACTTTTATTTACAAGAGTGTAACAATTTCTAACAATAGTGTTTAAGTAAAAAAATGTTCATGATGGAAAAGTTTAATAGAAGTATTGAATGTACTGTTGACATATAGTTAATTTTGGATAAAAAAATACTCAATGTTCAATTAACTAATTCACGTTTTTTTATACTTTAATTATTAAACCTATATTACATGAATATCTTGGTTAATGCAAAATTTGATACCAACATGCTGTCTGTTTATATACCGAAACTTATAAATAAGAATTCGCGTCATATGTTGTTGCATGTTGGTGCAAATTAAATGACATCCCTATACCAAAAAGTTCTTAAGAAAATTAGATCGTGTTTGAGTGTGAGCTTATACAACTTATTTACAATACACCCGTGATTTTCACGGGTAGCAGGCGAAACTGTAAACATACAATTGTTCCAAATAATAAATATTATAGAAATCCCGTGCATTGCACGGGTCACAAAACTAGTTAATTAATTAATAACCGTAAGAATTCCCTACCTCTAGAGTAGTCACATCTTAAACGGTTACTAGCTACTTGCTTTATAACTGAGTCATTTCAATATCATTTAATTTCACTAGCTTTATACTGAGTCATTTCAATATCATTTAATTTCACTAGCTTTATACTGAGTCATTTCAATATCATTTAATTTCACCAGTCGCACGCATCGAAGAGCCTTCCCAGGAGGTCACCATCTTAACACTACTCTCACTCAAGCACGCTTAACTTTGGAGTTCTTATGGCCAGCTACCAGAAATGAATTTGAACTTTGTTGACATAATCATTGTTTGAATTCCTTTAAAATGTTTTTCTTCCACAAACTACATTTTCTTTTGAATAATTAATTGGTTTTTCCCCCAACGATTTACTATTTATGATTAAAAATTTTGTTCCGGTAAAAAAAAATCAAGTTTCGAAATTGACTTTCGGACTCATGATTTCATTAATTTATCGATATTTGTATTTTAATTTCTATTTTTCAGGTTCTTTTATTGCTAGTTCTTTCGATATGTTTTTTCTTTTCGTTATTGGCTTAATTAGATATTTTATTTGCTTTGAACTATCGGTCGTTATTTTATTTCATTATTTTTTTTATCCTCATCGAATTTCTTCTTTTCTACGTACTCTAAGTTTTACCAGAATTTTATTTCTTATTAAATTAAATTTGTTTTATATTCATTTTTTAAAATATCTTACAAATAGTATTAGAGAATAATTATTGAATTAGACAGTTGACGATAAATTAATTTTTTATTTTCTCAGTAGTGGTCCTTAATTATTAGATTTTCTTACATTATTTGTAAGTTATTTGTTTTTCTCAATTATACCTCTTTTTTTTGAAAAATAATTTAAACTGATTATTACACTTAGGTACGACTTTTCAAAATATTAATCTTTCTTACAAACCAAATAACTTGAAAAAAGGTTTAATTTACAAAACTAATCATTATTTTCACAGTCAAAGTTAATTCCATAAAAAATATATTGATCGATTAGAATTCTTTTATATGAGTTAAAAAAATGATTTTTTTCACACTGAAAGCATTGTAAGAAAATAAATCAATAATTTGAAAAAAAATAATACAACGCTCGAAAGTTGCGGTTATGAGTCATGCTTGGTCCCTTTCTTTTAAAGTTTTTTTGTCTTCAAAAGAAGTTTAATACATGTGAAAAAATTAATTAATTAATTAAGCGGTAAAACTGAAAGATCTCAAATAATATTAGACATGTCAACGATGGATGATAAATCACATACTTCTTTTTACTTGATATGCTATGTACGCCGCATATTAGCTAGCATATATATTACAATATTTAAATGTCATCCAGTCTTTCAAAAGTCATACTTTAGATTATATAATTTTAGTTAAATATATTGTCAAATTAAGAGAAATCAATGACTTCAAAAATTATGATTAGTTGAAAATCAACAAAATCAACAAATTAGACAACCAAACTTTTCATTACTTGTATTTTGTTTTACAATTTTTTTTTTAAAAGTTAATAAAAGAATAACAATTTTTTTTGAGTAATAAAATATTTTCAAATTTAATTTTTTTATTTAATTTCATATTATCTATAACTTTAAATTTTAAGGAATTTTTTAAGTCCAAAATTTGACATTTGGCTTAACTTGAAAGCAATTTATTAAAGTTTGAAGAACCATATTAGCCACATGCGTTTATTACATCAGTGGCTAAAAAATAATTTCTCCATGAAAGTTAATTACATCATGGCTAAAAAATATTTGCCACAGAACAAATTCGTGGCTAAATATATTTTTGCCATGGGTATGGAAACTTTCGTGGCAAGAGTGATTATTGGCCACGACTTTAATAAAATCCGTGGCACAAGTGAATTTTAGCCACGGAAAAATTGTCCCGTGGCATATTTTTTTCTCAGATAGTGAATCAAAATTTTCCCGTGGCCAGGTAAAAATTAGCCACGAATAACAAATTACCGTGGCATAATTCGTGGCGCAAGTGGCAATTTGTTGTAGTGGAGAAAGATCTTGGGTAATATGAAGTTAGGGATTTTGGTTTGCTTGCTTGCTCGTTGATTTATCAAGTTTGAGGTTTTTGTGTCTCCGTTGACTTGGACTGCAGCTAGATCGACCCTGACTCACTCCTATCAATATGGGGAAACTCGGGGTAGGAGTTACCTTGACTTGAGACTTACCCTTTTTCGCCACAAAAGCGGGATCTAAATAAGTTCGGTGAAGAAATCCAAATGTGGCATTCTCCCTTTATCGACTTGGTGACCGACCCATAATTCCGAGACTCATAGAACTCGATTTCCGATTCATAACTCCCCCTAACACCTTTTCCTTATTAGATTATCTTTTCGTTGTTTATCGCTTTTTAGTCTAGACTCAACCCTAAAAACCCAAAAAATAGACCCCAAACACTCTTTGACTTAAACTCTACCGACTTCTCATAGACCGTCCCTGAGGATCGATCCCGAGTTACCGCTACTACGTAGTTAGTTTGTTGTGTTTATAAATTTTGTTTGACCGCGTTAGATAGGCGACAATCTGACGCGCATCAGTTACTACCAAAGACCAACTGCCCGATATACTCACAAAGCTCTGGGACACGCTAAATTCGATGATCTTATGTCCAAGTTGGGTCTCTCGACGATCCAAGCCCCAACTTGAGAGGGGGGGGGGGTATTACGGAAGAATATCTTCACAATCGGCTTGATTGGCGAGTTGCCGTTAGCATATATTCTCATACGTTATTCTTGGTATATAGTTGTTAATAGAATTATTTGTTTCCGTCAATAAGTCGTCTCATGTATTATATATGTACCAAATGATTATACGTAATACACAACAACCTTTTCCCATTCTATCTTCTTATGCTATGATCTCGATTATCAAATAAAAATGATTTAGCGTATAACTTCGTACTTTTGACATAATAACAAATTAATTAAATCAAACAATGATCAATAGTTAAACTTATCGCGAATTTATTGAAAGCAATACGATAGTGAAGGACTCGATAATGACCTAACCTAAACTCGATCTGACCCGACATATCTATTGACTCGAAATTACCGACTCGATAATTACCCGACCCGAACAAGACTCGACCCGAGTGAGTATGCTAAGTGCTAACCGAATACCCGACCCGAGTGACCCGCTTCCCACCTTAGCTGAATTTAGGGTTTTTTTCTACGTTGTACTTTTTTTTTCTATTTGTTGTGTCAAATTTGGACCGTTTTTCCTCCGATTTAAACCCGTTTTTCCTTTGTTTTGCGAGAATAGAGTGCGATTATCGCCGTATTTTGAGTAATTCTCCCATTAGAGTCTCTTTTTTGCATTTTACGTGTTTTTGGTAGTTTTCTGTCTATTTTGATAGGATTTTCGACCAAAAATGTGTCTGAGCTCCTATGAGCATGAGAGAGAGGGAAACCGTCCGAAAAGCAAAGCACGCAACTCAAAATCCAAAGTCCAAACCCAAGAGGTGAAACCTTAAGCGAAAAGGAAAAACTATAAGTCCATTGGGCATCTTCACCGGAGAGGTCGAAATTCAAATGATAATATCTAGAGTTCTAGACCTTGGATCGAAGCAATTCCAGTTGGAGGTGAAAGCTTATCTTCTTAGCTTTCCAACGACATATCACACGCCTCAAACGGAGTTCAAACGAAGAGTTATGGCCCTCTGAAGTCACAGGGCAAAATTTCACCCGATGAGAATTTGACCGGGAGAAATTTCGCCCGATGGTGTTCCTCCCCAGATTGCCATTTTGGACAAAAAGTTCATAGGGTGAAATTTCACCCTATGAGTTGACCGGGCGAAATTTCGCCCACCGGGTGAAATTTCGCCCGATGGAGAAAAACGCCAAAAATTGCAAAATGAGAAGAAAATCTCACCGGGTGAAATTTCACCCGGTTGTGTCAGCCCGTCAACCGCAGGGTGAAGTTTTGCCCCATGAAGATGCAAAGGGTAAAGGTCTAGCTTAAAAGAAGAGGGATTGGATTTGGGCTTGAAGATTGTGTGACCCATTAAGAACCCCTATAAATACTACACCTAGGGTTTCATTCTAACTTGTGCCTTAAGTGTGCCTCCCTCCTTAGGGTAGGAGTAGGGTAGAGGATCCTTAGTAGTAGTAGTAGTAGTATTAGTAGTTCACATAGTAGAATAACTCCATAGATTTAGTAGTTCCTAGTTTAGATTAAATCCACTCTATAATTTGCAATCAAGTTATCATCTATTTTGAAGATTTGGGCTTTATGTTGAAGATTGAAGAGTATTGCAAGGATTGGTGCCAAGTTCTTGTATTATCCCTTTCAAGATTCAATTTTTATGTAATAATCTTCATCTTCCTCTTTAGTGTTCTCCATAATTGGTAGTTTCTTTCCTCTCTCTTTCTCCATAATTAGTTTATGTTTTCTCTTTCCTTTGTTAGTTTTTCTATAGTTTGTGTGGTAGTTTATTTCTCCTCCTTAATTAGTGTTTTGATGCTCTCCATTATGAATAGTGAGTAGATTTCTTGTTGGGGAATTTAGGGATGAGGATTTGGATTATTTGAATTGAGGGATGTTGGTGGGTTGTTTACTTGTTGATTTATCAATTTTGAGGTTTTTGTGTCTTTGTTGACTTAGACCGGCCGGCTAGATCGACCTCGACTCACTCTTACCAATATGGGGAAACTCGGGGTAGGAGTTACCTTGACTTGAGGCTTACCCTGAAAGCGGGTATAGGTGGGTTGGGTGAAGAAACCGAAAGGTGACATTCTCCCTTATCAACGTTGTGACTAAAAATCGATTCCGAGAATCTTAGACCCCATTTCCGAATCCCGACTCTCCCTAACGCCTTTCCCGTCATAGTTTCTAGCTAAGTCGTCTAACTCACTAGCTCTAGTTCTCCCTTCTCGTCCCAAAACCCCCATCTTCTCATCCCAAAACCCCCATCTCAACCGCAATCGCAACTAAACCTAGACTTAACCGATATCGCTTAACCGCCTCCCTGTGGTTCGACCTCGACTTGCCACTACTACATAGTAGTGAGTTGGGACTAAAAATATTGTTTGCATGCGTGTCAGCGACAGCGCGCATCAAAATGGTGCCATTGCCGGGGAGGCGACGATTAGTTAATTGATTAAGTCTCTGTTTTGAATGTGTTTGGTTAATTGGTTTTCCTTCCTCCTACCCTAGTGCCATTAGGTTCTAGGAGGCTCATCGTTTGTTAAGTTTTTGCTAGGTATACTTTTGATTTAGGTTGCTTGATCCCCATTCGGAGAATAAGTCGCTTGGAAATATTGTGGACCGAAGCAACAACTTGATATTGTTATCTTCCACCAACTTCTGCATTCCTCATCACCCCATCTTTGAACAGCATCCAAGGATTCAAGTATGGCTACACTTGGGTCCCATTCTCAACAATCCATTGAAGAAATTTTGGTTGTAAATCAATTCAATCAAAGTTGTTCTTATTCTCAAGGACCACCTCGAACTAGCTATGGTCCTCCTTTTGGAATCTATCTTCTACATAATCAAGGTCATCCAAGGCATTCTCAAGGACTCTTTCAGCCTTTTTGTAACATTCAACAAACGATCAAGTATCTATTGGAAGAAAATGCATCAAATCGAGCTAGACTTGAAGCTTTAGATGCACGTGCCGCCTCGCAAGCTCGATTTTCTTATGAACCGACCAATTCTTCCAATCAAGCAGCCGAGAATGTTATTAAGGTATTGAGCATAAAGGGACCGGTAGAACTCTTTGATCCACAAACTTTTACATCTCATCCCTCAATCAATGAATTTGGTGAGAATGTGGTCAAGGGTGTAACCGAAAGACGGAAAAGTGATCCGTTCAAATATCTTGTGGGAGACCTTACCTACATCATTGAAAAGATTCCAATAGAAGACATGAACTTAGTCTCCAAAATGGAAGTACCACCCTTGAATGATAAGCCTCAAAACCTTTCAAATGGTCAAGCTATGGAGCAAATAACCTTCACCGAATTGCTCGAGAATTTAGAAACTAGTTCCTCCATGGCAACTCCGAGCGAGTATTTGAGGGACATGATCTTAAATTCTACCATGAAGAAGGAAAGTCCGACACTACCTAGGGTCACCCCGAAAATTACCATTTCTACTAAACTTGGTGACCCCGGTAGCTTCTCCATACCTTGTTCGATCAACAATGGCATCTTCCTTATACTTGGTCAAGCTCCCGAAGAAGAAGTTATTAATGAGTGGGGGATGCTACCGGAGGTAGCTCGCCTTATGGGTTTGCCAAGGCCGAGGAAAGAGTGTATGATTGGTGGCGTTATTTTCAAGAGTAAGAAATATGGTACTCCGGGTTGCTTCTCAAGCAACCCCGACTAAGCTCAAACGATTTGATTTGGTTTGGTGGTGTCCATAATAACCACCTTGTAAATATTTGTATATTCTTATCTCCTTTTACTTTCCTCGAACAATAGCTTTTGGTTTTTCCTTTGGAGCCTATTTCTTATGGCACTTGCAGGAATTATGAAGATTTCTTTTGGTGTTTTTGGGATGTTCTACAATGATTATGAGAGTTTATCTCCATGTATTTAACACATGGATTGAGAAGATTGGTATTATCGAAGAGTTGAGGTTGGTTTGGACCAAGTCAAGGAGAATTTTCGCAGTAAAAGGCTAATATTGAGTGGAGGATCTCACTGGGTGAAATTTCACCCGGTGGAATTGTGGTCCGAGATCTTTCGGGTTAAACTTCACCCGATGGCATTTTTGCTGGAATTACTGGAATTGACAGAAAACCCGTCGGGTGAAATTTCACCCGGTGGAATCTCACCGGGCAAAATTTCGCCCGACGGTGAGTTTCGCGAAATTGACGAAAAACGGTCTGATGACCGTCGTGTGAAATTTCACCCGATGGTGACCACCGGGTGAAATTCCACCCCGCGTCACCCTTATATCCTGAACAACTTTCTTCTTCTTCATATCACCATTTTCCCTATCTCTCTCCTCAAATAAACTCCAAAATCCCAAAAACCCACAAATCCTATCACCCTAAATCCATTCTAATCACCCCATTTCTTCACTAAAAATTAATCCAACCCCATATTCTTCATCCTTATTGAATTTCTATCATCTTTTAGGAATTCTTTTTGAGAAATCTTCACAATTTTTTTTGACAACCTCATACCCTAAACCTCCATCACCATAATCACCTACCTCAATCATCAAATATGAAAAGAATCAAGCAAACTGCAAGGAAGAGGTTATCAGCTATGCTCAACCGCCATTCGGGTTCGACGTCCTCTTCTTGTTCCGAGGAGCAGATCGAGGCCCAGGACGAATCTGTCCCGAGGCCCGTTCAAGCACAAGGCTCCGTCTTACACGAACAACCTGTTGCGCTAGAGGTACGTTACCCTCCTATTCATCGTAATTTCTTGCATTCTGGTTCTGGTGTTAGTTTCGCTAAGAAAGCTCAGCTTGAAAATTTTAAAAAATTATGGAACTTTAAAATTGAGCCAACTCGTTGAGCTGCTAGAGATGTTCTTCAGCGAATGGATATTGAACCGCAGGTCTGAGTAATGTGCTAAAATCTCGGACTGATTAGATTTTATATGTCAAAAGAGAAAACTTTTCAAAAACTCACTTGTGAATTTTTCGCAACTTTTGAGTTTGGTGGTGGTGACAACCCCACCGTTACTTTTCAGTTGCGAGAAATTTAGTATGTTTTCTCCTTGAGAGATTTTGGTGCACTACATGGTTTACCCACTTCAGTTTTAGGAGGGCCTCGGGCGAGGCAAACCAGGGATGAAAAATCTGCCCGTGATCAGTTTTGGTTTAAAATTGCCCGCCAGAGGACCTTCAAAGGGGGTAAGATGCGTTCTTTTTCCATTCGAAACCCCATCCTCAAATACTTGGCGCGTATCACAGCTAATTCGTTAGCTATGATACGCACCATAACTGTAGTGCTATAGCTGTGCAATTGTTAGAGTATGCGGTTTTGAATAGAAACTCTTCTATTGACATGTCTAAGGCCCTAGCTACACATTTCGCCCAGGTTGCAAAGGTGTGGACATGACATAGGTCCACCCCGACGCGGCCACGCGTGGGTTTGGGGCGGCGAATGAATCTCCATATGAGATGGGTCGAATTGAAGTTTAAATCGAAGTAGGAGTCGCCACCGAACTTTGTGGGTGTTCGGGCCCGTTCGAACCTACTCTATGTCGTAGTGGGCCGTGCACAAAGTACAGCCCATTTCCGATGTCAGAGTTTATTGGGTTTGTCCCTTTGCATTTGATACCGATACCGACATTATCGGATATCGTGTACTGAATGACTCTCGTTGCCAATGGATTCGGACATCCGGAAACCATGGTTCTGAGTAAGGGGTGAGGGTACGTGTTGGGAAGTTCACTAAGAACACCCAACCCCGCCCGCACTTAGCGGCCTTTAGTAAGATATCGTTCGTTTTTGGTGTACACGCGTTAGTTCGACGGTTTAATGATATGCAAAGATTATTTTCCCTAAGCATGTGAGAAAAAATAAATGGGTTGCTAAGTCGTTTAATGCATCTTAAACTAATAACGTCAAAGTTATATTTAGCATGTGAAATTCGTTTTAGTCAAATAAAAAAAAGATGAAAATAAAGCGCTAAACACACGAGCAAACGAGTCAGTAACGGTTTGATAAATCGAATAAAGATGTAAATACGATAATATGCATGATTTTGAAAAAGGTTTATGACACGTGATGGATTAACACGTGTTGACCGAGGTCGAAAAAGTATTTATCGAAATCTGAAAATATGTCGCGAAAGTCGCTGTTTTATGTAAGAATAGAAAACGAGCAAAACAAAAAAAGGGTCGATTTTCCAGGCTCTCGCGCGAGTCGCCTGGGAGGGGCGCGACACCCGCGGGAGTCTGTCCTGGATTTTTTATTTTTTGAAAATCGTTAATTTTTATAAATCGCGTACAAATATGGATTAATTTAAACTGGATTTATATTTTCGATATTCGTCATATCCGATATTCAATTATGAAATCGATATCAAATAGTCGGAATGATTTTTAGAAAAAGTTTTGTAAAGTTTGTTTTGAAAAGAGTTTGAACGAAAAGAAAAAAAGTTAATTCTCTCCGCGTAAAATCGTCGAATTTTGTTTAAAAAAGATGTAACGATCAACGAGATTTAATTTAGTTCTTGTTAGATACGATATTCGATTAGAGAATCGATATCGTATTTTAAGAATGTTTCGTTTTATGAAAATATTTTGTAATTCCGATACTAGAGATATGAAAAATATGCGACGAACGACCCGTAAAAAAAAATAGACCGACGACACGACACAAAAAAAAACGAAAAAACGTGAAAAAGGAAAAGAAAGAGGAAGATTCGGGTTTGATTTTACACCCTCAACCTACATGCTTTGTTTTCTCGGAAAAAGGCTCGTCGGAAAGTGGCTTAGGCACGTGAGCGTCGAGACGATGTGGATGAGTTTAGGGTGGTGGTGTTTGGACGTGTAGGCTAGTGGGTTCGGCCGGCTACTCGGGGACGGATTCGTTGGGTTGTCGGTATTTTGATGCTATTTTTGGATGTATGTCGTAGATGTGTAATGTATGGGAATAGTTGGCGAATTCAACGGGAAATAGTTGATTGATAATTCGTAGATGTGAATAATTGATCGATCAATAATGTGTGACTGGAGGGTCCTATTTATAGGTGAGGTCCTTGATAGGAGCTAGGAGAAGTACTCTTGCTTAGGTGACAAGAAATACCGGTTTGGATAGGAAACGTAGGAGTTTGAAGGGAACGAGAATTCCGTTCCTTGGTGAGGAAGCCAAGTATCTCGGCTGAAATGGGGTTGGCCGAGTATTTTGATGCTCGGTCGGTGAATTGATTTGGTTTTCGGATAGAATTCCTACTTGAGATCGAATTCTATCATTGAATGGATTTGTTTAATATTTTCGAGGCTGATATTTTGTAGTATCTGAGCCTAGGCCGAACTGGTGAGGTGTCACGGCTGGTCCGTGTACCTCGGAAAAAATATCTTTGACCGGGTTTGACCCGGTCGCTAAAAGATGGTTTTGCCCCTGGTGCCGGATTCAATCCAAATTAGTCTTATTTGACTCGAAACGACCCACTGGGCCTGATTTTGAGGTTGGTTTTGTGAGATTTGTACCCCGTAAAAAGCCTAAACCAAATGTCCATGATTTCGAGCCCATATCTGAGTCCATTAAAGCATGTTCGCGTCCGATCATCATCGGGTGTTTGGCGGAAACTACTATAGACACCTGGCGGTCAAAATGTGGGTGTCTACAGAGCCCCTACTCTGACTGAGGCTTGGACCAGGCAAAAGTCAGAGTAGCTACCAGGCCAATCGAAGATTAAGACCTGGCAGACTTCCGATCGGGTCGTTTATAGTTCATTAGACTCGCGTGAAGGGCTCGCCAGCCATAAGATAGAAATCATACCTGGATGGATGCCAATAATGTCGTGGGGGACTTTGCCTGAAAAGTCTTGGGTGTGTTTGTTTACAGACATATCCCATCTTGTATTTGTGTGGGAGCTTGCCTTGGAAGCTATGGGTGTGTCTGTTTACAGACACATCCCATCTTGGAATTGCGCAGGAGCTTGCCTTGGAAGCTATGAGTGTGTCTGTTTACAGACACATCCCATCTTGGAATTACGCGGGAGCCTGCATTGGAGGCTACGGGTGTATCTGTTTACAGATACATCCCGAAAAATGTCGCTTCTGCTTTTCCACTAGAGAATTTTTGAGAATTCTTCGGGAGTCTTGGGTGTACCTGTATGCTGACACAATTTGTATGTAACGTTTAGGTGAAACATCGACTCACGCTGGGAAGAAATGATTTTTGATTGATTTTTGAAAAGAAAATGCTGAAAAAAAAAATAGAAATTTTTTGGAAATAAGAATGCTTGGGATGACTTGATTCCTAATCAGATTCCGATAAGGACTCCTAAAATCCTCTGGTTAGGCCTGTATGCCTAGATGAAGTAGGGAGTATGATAAAAATTCCTATTCCTGGGGTGACTAGGAAAAGGATTTTCTCAAATGGCTAAGTTTTGCAAATTTTAAAATGAGAATTTGAAGAGAGAGACATACCGACAGACTCGACTCTGGACACGAGAGGACGAGTTGACAGACACGACTTTGACTCTCTAAGGGTTAGACCGTGACTCGGTAGGGGGTGGGCCACCTAAGATGACAAGACTCTTAAGTTGCGCTATTCCGTATCCTAGGCGAGTGGCAACACGGTCGAAGTCGAAATGGGAACGATCTGTTATAGGGGGATTGTACTAGTCTGTAATGAGACTGTTTCTGCAGGACTCAGCAGTAGCAGTGCTGTAGACTTAGTGCTCTTTTGAATTTTTTTTTGGGGTATATTCCCAAAGTAGGTGTTGTCTCGAGTCTCTGACAGATTCTTGTCTTCGACTGAGCCGAGTATTAGGACATACTATAGAAAGGTGGCTAGATTTTGAAAGTCTTTTGGATTTTTGTGAGTGGAAGAAGAACTTCTGCCTAAGAGAAGCTCCCAGCACGACAAAGTTAGCTGTTAAGAACATGACAGTGTCGTGACCGGAATGATGGTGTTTTTTTTTGAATGTGTGTCAATGTGGGTGGTTGTGCCTCTGTTGAAAGGCTGCCTACGTATTCACGTGTGGTGAAATTAAACCAAGCCGTAGTTCAGTGAATTGAAGGATACATTATGATGCCTAGTTTATTAGGGCTTCGTGTATAACTAGCCGTAGCGATGGTGTAGGCTAGGTGCATTCCCAATGATGTCTTGATCAAAGGGCTAGAATAGTTAGGATGTTGATCCTGTGGCTGTGAGCATTCTCCGGTGTAGCCCCCAGAGGTAGTGTGAACTATTTGGGCATGTTCTATGCCAACCGCAGGCTGAGTTCCCGTGTTTGGGGTTGGTAACTGGTTTAGATTTTTCTTGGAATGTGGTGCTAGGAAGTAAGTGGCTTTGATGTCGAAATCTAGAGCTCGATTTTGTGGAGTTAAGGCTTCGAGGGTAAAGTATTGTAATGTGGTAGGAAATGGGGAAGTCGAGTAAAAATGACTCGAACTTCGATCGGGCAGGTTTGATAATGCGGGATCTGGTTTCCATGTCTGGCCCTAATGGCTAGGGTATCCTATGGAGCTTGAATCCTCAAAATTTCGGGCTGTCTCTAGCCTAGGTCTCAAGGAGGTCTTGAGGGTTGTAATGTGGGAAGGCTAAGTGTGGTGTTAGCTGACCAGCTTGATTGTCACTCCCCTATTGGATGGTATGAGTATTGATAACTTTGAATTTGACCGTCTTCACTACGGTCATGGGTTCTTGAATATTTTTTGGTTGATCGACCTCTTAGCCCCGGTCATGGTTTTTTTTTAATTTTGGTTGACCTCTCAGCCCCGGTCATGGGTTTTTTGAATTTTAGTTGACCTCTCAGCCCCGGTCATGGGTTTTTTGAATTTTGGTTGACCTCTCAGCCCCGGTCATGGGATTCTTCATTTGAGTTGACCGTGTCTGGTCGAGGGATGTTGACAATTCTTTTTTGATCATGGCCAACTTTTTGGTTTGGCCTTTTGCTTTTTCCTTGGACTTTTGATTTTTTTGTCCAGCCTTTTTTTTTGTCGGTCAGACTAACACCTAAGGTAGGGACTGGTTAGTCTTATTGGATGGGTGTTTATGGTGGGAAATGGGCTCGCCTCCCGTCTTGAATCCAAACTAGGAGACTACCTAGATTTGTCATAGGATCCGATACCGCTCCTGCTAAGGGTAGTTATGTGGCTTTTCTATACCAGACATGGAACAGGTAAAGGAAAACACGGGTCTCGACTTCCTGCAGTCATTATAGATGTGCCTATAATAGTCACGTGCATGTGCTCACAATGTATGATGATGTTCATCATGTTCTCGGAAACACATAAGGAAATATATGAGAAAATAGAAAAGCTGATTTTATTGGAATGTGAGAGGAGGACAGAATGCAAATGACTCTGACTTTGACTTTGACAGAAAAATAGTGATCCTAGACTCGGACTCAGACTAGGACTTAAACCAAATCTAGACTCTCGGATAATGTCGTCAGTAGTCTTCGGCTTCTAAGGACTCAAGTGGATGTCCAGTAGATATTTCACCCAGATCTTCATTGTGTCGAAGATCATCTTCAATCCTAGTGCCCATTTAGGTAAGCACCGCAAAGTTTGAAATACCGGCATACCTAAGATGGACGCGGTAGGAAGGTAGGAGGTTGTTGATGAACGCCTCCACTAGTGTCTTCTCGCTGGGCTTGTCTACCAGCTTAACACTCTCAGTCCTCCAACGCTGAAGGTATTTGGTGAAACCCTCTGTTGGATTTTGGGCCATGACTTCTAAAGTACGCATCGTGGTCTGGATCTCGGTATTATCGGCGTAATTTCGAGCGAACTCCGTTGCCACGTCATCCCAAGTCTTGTACTTCTTGGAGTCAAGCCTGTAGTACCAGGCTTTCGGGTGCTTCTCGAGGGAGGAAGCAAACAGGTGCTTGAACATGGTTGATTTCACTCCTTTGATGGCCATGAATTCTTGAAAGCCCGGATATGTAATACCGGGTCTTCAGTCCCGTCGAACATTGGTAGGCCCGTCAGGTTGAGGTTAGCGGGCAGTTCGTCGGTCAAAGGTGAATAGGAACGAGCATTTTCTGTATGGATTTAATTGTTGGTCGACAGGTGGACCTGTTCCTCCAGCTTACTGACGGCATTGACCAGTTCAGCTATGGGCCCAGTGGTTTCATTCCCGACCTTAGGAGTCCTTTGTTCCAAGGCACTTAAACGGGTGGTAATGGCGGTTTGGTCGGTCCTGATGGCTGTCAGTTGGGCCTCCATCTTAGCCAGTGAGGCGGTCAGCTCGTCTATGGCTTGTTGCGTCATGGTTCGGGTGAAGGGCAGCCTGTTTGTAAGAATACCGCGTAATCAGGAAAGTTGTTTCGGAACTCGAATACACCAAGGCATAGGAAATAGCGCAGGAGGAGAGACGACTCCAGTTTGACTCGGGTTAGACTCTCCTAAGACAAATGTGTAGGGTACGATTCTCGGAGTGACCGTGATTAATCGCTCCGTCGGAGAATAGCCCCCAAGTGAGATCGAAAATTTTGTTAAGACTCGAGTGTTGGACGAGTGACCCTTAGACGTAAGGGTCACAGACCTTTTGTTATAGGGCTACGCCTTGTAAAAGGTTGACTCGGAAAAGACACTTAGACGGGTGACTTGTGGAAGGTGGGTCTCCCTTAGAATTCGGCTATGTGGGCCGAGCCTCGCTCGAAGGAAAGTCCATGTGAGGAATCCCCAGACTTTTGGACTCGAGTGTGTAAACGGGCTTCCCTTTGTAGGAGTTTGTCCTACGAAGGTAGGCCGTGCCTTGACAAATAAGGCAGACTGGGATGGGGTAGAAACTCGTGATGTAAGATCGACGGAGTTTCGACGCTAGAGATTCTAACAACTTATGACACGACCCGACACTACTAAATACGGGAAGTCCTAAGAAGAAGAAAGCTTTGAAAGGAGAATTTGGATTTGAAAACCGAACAAAGTCGGATAAGATGGCCCGATGTTTTTTGAAAATCGAAAAAAAAAATGTTACCGGGTCGAGATTTCGGATTTTTGAAAAGGTTTGGACAGCATACCGGCTAGAAAATAGGCTATTTTGAGTCAAAATCATAGTCCTAAATTCGGTAGCTTTCCGGGTTATGAAAAATGGATAATTTTCGAAAAAGATGCAAGTTTTTGAAAACGACGATTTTCGAAAAGACGACCAAAGAAAATCAAGTAGCACGTAGTCATGGAAACAGTATAATGACACCATGTATGCTCTTAGTCTAAGTCTCGGTCGGTCGAATAGGGTCTATACCAACGACGATAGCTTTCTCGCAAATCAGGACGGTCTTCCTAAGCCGAGTTGGTCTTAGAAACTGCCGTAAAACCCATGCGAGTTCCGCCATCGAAGTCTTTAGTGCACCCATTTAGGAATGCACCGTGGTATAGTGGGACGTCGATCACAAGTAACCGGCCCGGGAAAGATTGGGTTATGCATGAACCATTGAACTAAAACGTGTACATTACTATTCGAACGATTTCTTTTCGAGTCTCACTCTGAGGATGCCGATGGTAAGTGACTCATCAAATGATCCCCAGCGGAGTCGCCAAATTGTGGACATGACATAGGTCCACCCCGACGCGGCCACGCGCGGGTTTGGGGCGGCGAATGAATCTCCATATGAGATGGGTCGAATTGAAGTTTAAATCGAAGTAGGAGTCGCCACCGAACTTTGTGGGAGTTCGGGCCCGTTCGAACCCACTCTATGTCGTAGTGGGCCGTGCACAAAGTACGGCCCATTTCCGATGTCAGAGTTTATTGGGTTCGTCCCTTTGCATTTGATACCGATACCGGCATTATCGGATATAGTGTATTGAATGACTCTCGTTGCCAATGGATTCGACATCCGGAAACCATGGTTCTGAGTAAGGGGTGAGGGTACGTGTTGGGAAGTTCACTAAGAAAACCCAACCCCGCCCGCACTTAGCGGTCTTTACTAAGATATCGTTCGTTTTTTGTGTACACGCGTTAGTTCGACGGTTGAATGATATACAAAGATTATTTTCCCTAAGCACGTGAGAAAAATTAAATGGGTTGCTAAGTCGTTTAATGCATCTTAAACTAATAACGTCAAAGTTATATTTAGCATGTGAAATTCGTTTTAGTCTAATAAAACAAAAGATGAAAATAAATCGCTAAACACACGAGCAAACGAGTTAGTAACGGTTCATAAATCGAATAAAGATGTAAATACGATAATATGCATGATTTTGAAAAAGGTTTATGACACGTGATGGATTAACACGTGTTGAACGAGGTCGAAAAAGTATTTATCGAAATCTGAAAATATGTCGCGAAAGTCGCTGTTTTATGTAAGGAACGAAAAGAATAGAAAACGAGCAAAACAAAAAAAGGGGTCGATTTTCCGGGCTCTCGCGCGAGTCGCCTGGGAGGCGCGCGACTCGCGCGGGAGTCTGTCCCGGAATTTTTATTTTTCGAAAATCGTTAATTTTTATAAATCGCGTACAAATATGGATTAATTTATACTCGATTTATATTTTCGATATTCGTCATATTCGATATTCGATTATGAAATCGATATCAAATAGTCGGAATTATTTTTAGAAAAAGTTTTGTAAAGTTTGTTTTGAAAAGAGTTTGAACGAAAAGAAAAAAAGTTAATTCTCTCCGCGTAAAAATCGTTGAATTTTGTTTAAAAAAGATGTAACGATCAACGAGATTTAATTTAGTTCTTGTTAGATACGATATTCGATTAGAGAATCGATATCGTATTTTAAGAACGTTTCGTTTTATGAAAATATTTTGTAATTCCGATACTAGAGATATGAAAAATATGCGACGAGCGACCCGTTAAAAAAATAGACCGACGACACGACACAAAAAAAAAACGAAAAAACGTGAAAAAGGAAGAGAAAGAGGAAGATTCGGGTTCGATTTTACACCCTCAACCTACATGCTTTATTTTCTCGGAAAAAGGCTCGTCGAAAAGTGGCTTAGGCATGTGAGCGTCGAGACGATGTGGATGAGTTTAGGGTGGTGGTATTTGGACGTGTAGGCTAGCGGGTTCGACCGGCTACTCGGGGACGTCTTCGTCGGGTTGTCGGTATTTTGATGCTATTTTTGGATGTATGTCGTAGATGTGTAATGTATGGGAATAGTTGGCGAATTCAACGGGAAATAGTTGATTGATAATTCGTAGATGTGAATAATTGATCGATCAATAATGTGTGACCGGAGGGTCCTATTTATAGGTGAGGTCCTTGATAGGAGCTAGGAGAAGTACTCTTGCTTAGGTGACAAGAAATACCGGTTTGGATAGGAAACGTAGGAGTTTGAAGGGAACGAGAATTTCGTTCCTTGGTGAGGAAGCCAAGTATCTCGGCTGAAATGGGGTTGGCCGAGTATTTTGATGCTCGGTCGGTGAATTGATTTGGTTTTCGGATAGAATTCCTACTTGAGATCGAATTCTATCCTTGAATGGATTTGTTTAATATTTTCGAGGCTGATATTTTGTAGTATCTGAGCCTAGGCCAAACTGGTGAGGTGTCACGGCTGGTCCGTGTACCTCGGAAAAATATCTTTGACCGGGTTTGACCCGGTCGCTAAAAGACGGTTTTGCCCATGGTGCGGATTCGACCCAAATTAGTCTTATTTGACTCGAAACGACCCACTGGGCCTGATTTTGAGGTTGGTTTTGTGAGATTTGTACCCCGTAAAAAGCCTAAACCAAATGTCCATGATTTCGAGCCCATATCCGAGTCCATTAAAGCATGTTCGCGTCCGATCATCATCGGGTGTTTGGCGGAAACTACTATAGACACCTGGCGGTCAAAATGTGGGTGTCTACAAAAGGGCAACCGCAAGAATATTTTTTGTGGTGGGGTAGTCACAATGATAGCTAGAGCCTTGAATGTGGACTTTAGTGACTTAGCACCAGTAATCGGAGTCGGGATTTACTTAGATGAAACCTATTGCTCTTTTCTTGTTTGGCCCCAAAAAGGGGATTATAACAGTTTGTTTCTGTATAAGATTACTGAGTTTTGAGCTATTGAAATGCCTAACCCCGATTGGGTGAGGCTTGATATCGAGGAGAAGTTCGGCATGCCGAAAAGGTCAGGGGAGTACATTCGGGATAGCACCCGTGGTAAGTTCTATCAAGTTAATTACCCTGATGGACCCTTTGACTTTGGTGATGATGATGTCGAGGTAATGGATGTGTCAAAGGAGGAACCGGAAAACGAAACCTTCCGGGATGAGGGTAAAAGAACATTACCGTCTTCATCCCGTGGACCCTCTTCCTCTCGTCAGACCAAACCACAGACCTCACAGTTCTTCACCCCCGACTTTTATGACTTCACCCCGCACCGACACTCCACTTTCACCCAGTCTACCCCAGGTTTTCAGGAGGACATTAATATGAGTCCTCCGAGACACTCTTAGTTCTTCGGATCGAAGGAGTTTTATAACCAATGGGGAGAAGTCTATGATCGTACACGTCAGACTTGGGAGAACTCGGCCGCTTTCCTCAACTTGGCCCAAAGTGCTTATAACGTAGCTCGGGATGCGCACGATACTGCGTATGACTCTTGCACCTACTCTAGAGATGGTTTTGGGTACGCCCGGAACAACTTCGAAATGGCCAGGGACGCTGCTAGGGATGCCCAAGCAGCGAGGTTGGCGGCGGAGGAAAACCAAAGGATGTTGCAACAACAACAACATTATTTTGATCAATTTTTCGGTATGCCTCCGCCTGGGTCTTACTACCCACCGCCTCGTCCCCCGGTTCCTGCTTGAGTGGTTGAGTGTTGTTAGAGTTAGTGTGGGGGGGTGTCGGGTGTTGGTCGTCGGTAGTCATATTTCTCCTGTTCTCAGTAATTTTTGTCAGTTTCTGCTGCGCCAATTTTGGCATTTGATGATTATTGATTGGTTATTGTTATGATAATACTTTTGTTGGTTTGAGGAAGTTGTCAGACCCTCCGTGGCCCTACTTTGGTCGTTACAGACGTGAGGTTTTATGCAGGTGACCTTGACGACAGAAGGACCTGATTGTATGCTCCTGGTCTTAGGTGATTTGATTGCACCAAGACCAAATGGAAAATCCAAATATTTTTTAACTTTTTTTTCTTATCTTTCCCGATTTGTGTGGAATCGGGGCGAGGTGACATGATTACACCTACGCCCTTTTTCCTTCTCGGTTTTTCTGTTTTTCACTTTCATTTTCTTTATTCCCCTAATTTTTGAAAAACACAAAATAATTCAAAAAACCACAAAATTCAAAAAGATTTTCCAATTTTTTTTTCTTTTTCTTCTTTTTCGATTCTTCCCCTATTCGTGCATTGAGGACAATGCACAGTTTTAATGTGGGGAAGGGATCTACTATCCCTTTCTTCCTTTTCTGTTTCATTTCTCCTTTAAAAAATTAAAAACCCAAAAACTTTTCCTTTTCCTTTTCATTTTAGTTTTTGTGTCACTTGTATTGCCTTGCATTCTCCTTATTGTAGGTACACCACCAACCATTTAGCATGGGTACATAAGGTAGCGAAAATGAAGACCGCTTGGTAATATCTTCTACCTTCGTTTTTATCCCTTTCTCCTAATGTTTGAGAGTATGGGCATATATGCTATTTGGAGGTTCACTTGGTGAACATTTTGGAATTGGTGGTTGCGGATTGTGTTGACTTGATGGAGTTTGGAGTGCTTGGCTATATTTGTGTTTTTCTTCTGTTTTTCTCGTGTTTTTATTCTTTTTGTGTTCTTTTTCATTTGTGTATAGTTTGTCTAGGTAAAGTTTTCGAAAACCCGATTTTGAGTTTAGGCCGAGTGTCTACTACTCCCTTGTTAGAAACCCTTTTTGAATTTTGGACATTGTTCTAGTAGAATGACCTTGAACCAATTTTTGCATTGAATTTTTACCATGAGTCCATCTTTTCTACTAGGAGTCTACATCGGGCCGGGATTTTCATTTGACCACCTTGACCACCCATGGAGTGATAAGGCCTTGGTTACCGTTTCCCGTTCTCTTAGGTGACCTTACTTGAGAAGCCGTCCTTTAGTCCAAATTTCCATCTTTTTGTGGGTTCGGAGGGGATGCGTACCCGACTAGCCTATTTCCCTACCATTCACCCATTAATTACAACAAATAAGTTCGCAAAAGTATGCTTGATCTCAAATGTACCATCTAGCCAAATATGGGCTACTCAAAAGAAAAAGGGAAAAATGAAGAAGAAAGAAAAAAAGAAAAAAAGAAAGAAAGAAAAAAGTCCTCACACTACAACAAAATCACCCTTTCGCGGCGATTATTTTGGTAATTCGTGGCGATTCTATTCGACGGGAAAGGTTTCCCCATCGATTGTGTATTCGTTGAGGTAGGCGGCGTTGCCGTAGCCTTTCGCGTCGAATAATATATTCGCTGGGTTAGGTTCGTAAAAGCGACACGAAAGAAGATGAGGTTTAGTGGCGATTTTAGTGTCGATTATTATTGATGCGGTAAATGTTTTGATTTTCCCACTAATAAGAATTATAGCGATTGTATTCGACACAATAAGTACAATAAAACGTCATTTAGTGACAATTGTTGTAATTTTATTCGACGCGATAAGTATTACAAAACGTCATCTATAACAATCATAACAATTGCATTCAACATAATATCTAATACAACAACAACCATATAGTAGTAAATTTGGAACCGATTTCATTCGATACGAAATGTCTATTCTATATCTCAAATACGGTACGAAAATAAAAATAAAGGACAAGTGAAAAAACATGATACATTTATATTACTCATAAAATCAAAAAATTATATGTATCCAACATGAACAAAATTAAATTAATAAAAATAGGTCCAAAATAAGTGTAAACAATCTTTTTAAAACCTAAAAAAAAAATTGTCTTCGACCCCAAGTAAAGCTTCAATCCATGTATTCTCCATTACATAGAGTAGTCGCGCTTCAAAAAACTGTAACAAACAAAGATAATGTAATACCAAGTTAATCAGTTTTTTTTAATTATGCTGTGTAAGTGAAAAAAAAAATATACGGAGTGTGTGTGTTTATATATATATATATATATATATATATATATATATATATATATATATATATATATATATATATATATATATATATATATATATATATATATATATATATATATATATATATATATATATATATTTATGTGTATATATATATATATATTTATGTGTATATATATATATATATTTATGTACATATATATATGTGTATATATATATATATATTTATGTACATATATATATGTGTATATATATATATATATTTATGTACATATATATATATATATTTATGTACATATATATACTCACTGTTTCATGTTTACTCCCTAAAACATATAACAAAATACCACACTTTAGCTACTTGAATTACAATAATCATCCTGTACAACACATCCAAGAAACACCCTGAATATAAGACGTGATTTCAATTCATTTGGACAGTCAAATATATTTATGTGACAACCGCAACCAGCCAAGTAAAAACGAGCCGACCATTTGATACGAACCTACTGAAATGTTAGGCCATTTTCTCACAAGAATAAGTGGCTCTTCAATTTTCCAACCAAACTCAGACCCAGACATGATGTACTGAGAATCATGAGATACTACCTCATCGTTTAAGAAAAGGGTATTAGTGTCAATTTTTATTTGTTAGTGTAGGTAGTCAATTATATGAGTAACTTTAGGTTAGTAGTGTCGATTTTCCAATTGTCACAAAATAATCACCGCCAAAAGATTATTTTGTTGTAGTATCAATCAAAATAATGGGGAAAGAAAACCGAAAAGAAATTCAAAATTTCAAAAATCGTTCCCAAACCCCAAATAATCCCTTGGTCGATTATTTGCCGTGAAATGCCTACTAGAGGACCGAGTCCCGAGGAAGGAAAATAGCGGTGATTAGTCGATCCTTACCATTTTGCAAACACTTGTCCACTTTTTGTTTGGTCTAATTGGCCTTCTCGAGTTTGGGACAACCCTCTAGGCTTAGCTTAGGAGACGGGATAACACTTACCTACAGCGCTTACTAACTCCATGGTTCTCACTTATCCACTCCATTTATCGTTCCGTTGTAGGCATCTTTAGTGGAATTAGAAGGACCTTGGTAAATTTTCAATGTTTTTATTGTTTGATTGTCATCCTATTAGGATTTTGTCCATGTCAATTTGGGTGACTAACTTGGTAGTGTTCTCGCTTGGCTTGAGTTTAAAATCGGTGCTTTCTCCGCCGCTTCGATGAGGGATTCGGTGATTTATTTTCTCTTTGGATGCGTCTATATTTTTGTGTGTCTTCTTTGTTTTTGTGGGTTTGTGTGTGTTAGTCGCATCCCCAATTTTGAGCAAGCCCCAACTTGCCTTGCATGAGAGTAATCTACCTCATGGGTATTTCGATGTGAGTTGAAGGGACGGAGCGGGCCCGTTAATTGCCCCGTATCGGCTTAACATAGTCTAGCTTAGTAGTAGTAGCTAATTTCTTTTTGGGTCTTTGCTCGAGGACGAGCAACGGTTTAGTGTGGGGGAATTGTTGTGTGTCAAATTTGGACCGTTTTTCCTCCCATTTAGACTCGTTTTCCCTCTGTTTTGCGAGAATAGAGTGCGATTATAGCCGTATTTTGAGTAATTCTCGCATTAGAGTCTCTGTTTTGCATTTTACGTGTTTTTGGTAGTTTTCTGTCTATTTTGATAGGATTTTCGACCAAAAATGTGTCTGAGCTCCTATGAGCATGAGAGAGAGGGAAACCGTCCGAAAAGCAAAGCACGCAACTCAAAATCCAAAGTCCAAACCCAAGAGGTGAAACCTTGAGCGAAAAGGAAAAACTATAAGTCTATTGGACATCTTCACCGGAGAGGTCGAACTTCAAATGATAATATCTAGAGTTCTAGACCTTGGATCGAAGAAATTCCAGTTGGAAGTGAAAGCTTATCTTCTTAGATTTCCAACGACATATCACACGCCGCAAACGGAGTTCAAACGAAGAGTTATGGCCCTCTGAAGTCACAGGGCGAAATTTCACCCGATGAGAATTTGACCGGGCGAAATTTCGCCCGATGGTGTTCCTCACCAGATTGCCATTTTGGACAAAAAGTTCATAGGGTGAAATTTCACCCTATGAGTTGACCGGGCGAAATTTCCCCCACCGAGTGAAATTTCGCCCGATGGAG
Organism: Agrostemma githago; assembly: GCA_958450325.1. Lineage (NCBI taxonomy): Eukaryota > Viridiplantae > Streptophyta > Magnoliopsida > Caryophyllales > Caryophyllaceae > Agrostemma > Agrostemma githago. The sequence continues at coordinate 12,076,343 of OY288258.1, forward strand.
AAAAGCGCCAAAAATCGCAAAATGAGAAGAAAATCTCACCGGGTGAAATTTCACCCGGTTGTGTCAGCCCGTCAACCGCAGGGTGAAGTTTTACCTCATGAAGATGCAAAGGGTAAAGGTCTAGCTTAAAAGAAGAGGGATTGGATTTGGGCTTGAAGATTGTGTGACCCATTAAGAACCCCTATAAATACTACACCTAGGGTTTCATTCTAACTTGTGCCTTAAGTGTGCCTCCCTCCTTAGGGTAGGAGTAGGGTAGAGGATTCTTAGTAGTAGTAGTAGTAGTAGTAGTTCACATAGTAGAATAACTCCATAGATTTTGTAGTTCCTAGTTTAGATTAAATCCACTCTATAATTTGTAATCAAGTTATCATCTATTTTGAAGATTTGGGCTTTATGTTGAAGATTGAAGAGTATTGCAAGGATTGGTGCCAAGTTCTTGTATTATCCCTTTCAAGATTCAATTTTTATGTAATAATCTTCATCTTCCTCTTTAGTGTTCTCCATAATTGTTAGTTTCTTTCCTCTCTCTTTCTCCATAATTAGTTTATGTTTTCTCTTTTCTTTGTTAGTTTTTCTATAGTTTGTGTGGTAGTTTATTTCTCCTCCTTAATTAGTGTTTTGATGCTCTCCATTATGAATAGTGAGTAGATTTCTTGTTGGGGAATTTAGGGATGAGGATTTTATTCAGTAGGGATCTATGATGCATATTATCATACACAAACATATCATTTAAATTTTCAATAGCGAAATTTGTTAATATCGTTCACCTAATTCATGAACATTGAACATTGGACATTTTTTAATTTGATTTAACGGTATACTTCAAAATTCAATTTGACCAAAACAAAATGTGAAAGTGTATTTTAAAAAATATATGTGACGGGTCATGGAAATAAATGTACGATTGTATCCTCTAAATTATGTTACAATAAAAATTGTTTTAATATACAAAATGCTTTAGTTGGGAATTGAACCCATGACCTAATAAATAAAATGACCTTCTAAAGCCACACCTACCACTACTCCACTATACTATATTTGGCCAATTTTCATTCAAATCAAATAAAAAACTTAACTTTAATAGTAGTTTTGGGCCCTAAAAACCTTGGGCCCAGTGCGACCGCACGGGCTGCACTGCCCCAGGGCCGGTCCTGACCGCAAACACAATCAGAAATCACGAAAAACTGAGATTTAACACCAGAAATTACCGCACTTTGCAGCAAAAATGAAAACTAATGAAATCAGAACGAAAATTGGAACGAAATCAGATTGACGAAAATTGACGAAATCAAATGAAAATTGATGAAATCAAATGAAAATTGACGAAATCAAACGAAAGCAATAACCTAATAAATTGTAACGAAATCAGATTGACGAAATCAAACGAAAGCAAAAACCTAATAAATTGTAACGAAATCAGATTGACAAAAATTGACGAAATCAAACGAAAATTGACGAAATCAAGCGAAAGCAAAAACCTAATAAATTGGAACGAAATCAGATTGACGAAGATTGACGAAATCAAACGAAAGCAAAAACCTAATTGGAACAAAACCAAATTGACGAAAATTGACGAAATCAAACGAAAATTGGAACGAAATTAACGTGCGTGAATTTACCTTAAGTTGGGCGTGCTTCAAATTGGGCGTTGAATCAGTTTCGAATATTTTGAATCAGTTTCGGTTGGAGAATTAGGCTTTCGTCGAGGTTTTTTTTGTTGGGGAAGGGATGTTTTGGTTAACGTGATGTTGGGGAATTAGGTTTTCTTGCTATTGGTAGGGTAAATGGTTTGACTCTTATGAGTCCTTCTCTCTCTCTTTCTCTCTCTCTCTCTCTTTCTCTCTCTCTCTCTCTCTCTCTCTCTCTCTCTCTCTCTCTCTCTCTCTCTATATATATATATATATATATATATAGTAAGGCTCTTATGAGTCCTTCTCTATATGAGTCCCTAAGTTTTCATCCCATCCATTGGATGAGATGAGAACGGACGAACAAGATGCATCCTAATATTTTGTATTTAAAAAAGAGAGGAAGATTAAGCATCCTAAAATAACTCCCATGATTTTAGGAAACAATAACTCTCATAATCACTTTCATTCCTCATTCTTTCATTCACGTTACACGTTCATCAAAACCTAAAAAAAAAAAACGCTCCCATTATCATGTTCATTCAATCAAATCTGTGCTCGAAATTTCGTTACTATGAATTCAATGATCGCGAAATCTTCATCAACTGTTGATAAGCAATTCATCAAGTATAACAATGGTGAGTTTCGATATTGCTTTCATGTTTTGCGTCAATTTTTATTCATCATCTTGATTAATTTGCGTCAATTTGCGTTCATATTTTGCGTCAATTTTCATGGTGATATTGCTTTCATGGTCGTTTCATTCATCATAGATTCATATCAATGGTTAATTGGTCTCTTGTTAGTATAGATTCCAGAGTTTTATGTTTGTTATTTAGGTTTTCCGTAATTTCCACTGATACTATTGTTTTGTTGTCTATTGAAGCAGACACGGCGTTGAAGTAACATACGTTCTAAGTTACAGTAACACTTAATTTTAATTAGAGTAACACACACTGAACGTTGAGAAAAGGTTTTTGACGATGATGTTAGAGTAACGTACTGTACGAGTTAGAGTAACTCAACTTATGAGTTGAAATAACACATTGGTTGCATGGGCGTAACATTGTTTAATTTTGTGCAGGTGGAATTGGCAAAGATGCGAATGCATAGGACAACACTGGAAAAGGTGGAATTTTATTCATTTGATTAATCATAGATTCATATCAATGGTTTTTGGATTTGATTAATCATAGATTAAGCAGACACGACGTTGAAGTAACATACGTTCTAAGTTACAGTAACACCTTATTTTAATTAGAGTGACACACACTAAACATTGAAAAAGGTTTTTGGCGCTGATGTTGAAGTAACTTGCTTTACGAGTTAGAGTAACACAACTTATGAGTTAAAGTAACACATATTTCCCATGGGCGTAACGTTGTTTATTTTTTGCAGGTAGCATTGGCAAAGAAGCAAATGCACAAGAATGGTGCAGAGATGTGGGTGAGGCATTCACTCCGTACATGGGGCAAATATTCGGAACAATCGATGAGGCGATGGAATATTATAAAATCTACGCGCTGGCTTGCGGGTTCGAAGTTATTTTTTTTGTGGGTTTACAAGAATAACTGTTTTTTTTACATATTTTTTACACATAATGATGTACAACGTTGCAGTTAACTCTATATTTATTTGTGTTGTTAGTTAGAGTAACATCTCAGATGTATTGGAGTAACACCATTTGTTCCTTAAAGTAACAGATATAATGAATAAAAGTAACTGAGGATATTAGCATTGTTTACCATTCATTCTTAGATTAACCACAATCATTCCTTATAATAACATGATTTGTTCGTTAAAGTAACAGTTACACTGCGTTAGAGTAACACATATTTTTTTGCTAGGGTAAGAACCCCAATCCCTGATGATGAAACCAACTTTGTAATGCGGGTTAACAACCTTCTTTCTTAAGTTAGAACCATCCATTACCAAAGTAACAACATTCGTTCCTTGAATTAACATATACATAATGCATTAGAGTAACTGATGAAAACAGCGTTGTTTAACACCATTATGAAAATACCACCATTCATCACTTAGAGTAACATCATTTAATCGTTAAAGTAACAGCTACAATGTGTCGCTGTAACACACTGATTATGAGACCAGATTTGTATCGTAGGTTAACATCATTCACTCTTATAGTAACACCAGTCGTTCCTTAGAGTAACAGGAACACTTAGCCAGTGTAACAGAATTTAACAACGTTATTCCATTAGTGATAATCAAAATACCAATGGATATAAAAAGTATCAAAAGGATACAAAGCAATATTCGTAATTAGAAAAAAGATAGACATAATTCATTAGAGACATTATTTTTTTCGACCCTTGGTTGGCTTGCTCTTGGGACGGTCGATGATTTTTTTCCTCGCTTCCACATACTTGTCTACGTTATCCATCAACCAGCAAAATCCATGTCACGCAAATTCTGAATTGCAGAATAACAAATAAATAATTAATTGAATCGAATTCAATGTAAGTCGAATACCCAGATGACAATATACAATCACTAATTAGCACACAAAAAGGTTAAAACTCTGAAAATTTCGTAAACCCTAATCATAGAAAGATGATCGAAGCGTACCTTGAGTATAGTTGAAGGGATTAAACTGAAGATTAAGTTGAAGGAATTGAACTGAATATGACTGCAACAATTTTTGAATTTCGAAGCTTGTGAGGAAGAAATTTCGAAGCTTATAAAGATAACGATTGTTGAATATGACGATTGAAAATTATGAAGAGGAAATAATTATGAAGATGAAGAGGAAGAGTTTTGAATTTTGATTAATTACGAGGATATTGGGGATTTGTGCGTGAGTGAGAGAGAATTTGAGGAGAGAGTGAGATAAATTAGTTTTACAGTAGTTGGAGAGAATTAAGGGAAGAAAGAGGAATTTAATTTATTTTTACCAAATATGTTAGTTATTTCCTTTATTACTCAAATCAATCACCACCATCCATCTCTCTCTAGATCAATGGATGTAATTAGAACTTATGGACTCAAAAATGAAAAGAGTACTCACTTGATCCTATATATATATATATATATATATATATATATATATATATATATATATATATATATATATATATATATATATATATATATAATATATATATATATATATATATATATATATATATAAGGGAGTTGGTGTGGATTGGGAAGTTGGTGAGTTATGTTGTTGACCATTGATCTTGGGTGAAATGAATGGCTTAGATTAGATTAAAAAAAAGAAGGGAAAGGGTGCCTGACAGCAGCAGTACCAACAGTAGCAGCAGTGATTTGCCCCCTCCCTCTCACTATCAATCACACCAAACTCTCTCACTACAATTCAAACCACTCCCCCTAATTCATACTAAACACTCCATTTATTTTCTATACAATTTTATCAAACCACTCTCTCTCTAAAATTCAATTAATATTTTTCTTTGACATACTTTTTCAATTCTCCAGCCTTCATTCATCTTCATCTTCATCTTCATATTCAACATCTCCATCTTCAAGTTTCATTCATCCCACAAAAAAAAGAACAATTTCATCTTCAAGCTTCATTAATCTAACAAAAAAAGAAGAATTTCTTCATCTTAAACCTCCGTTCATCCAAAAAAAGAACAACTTCATCTTCCAACTTCATTCATCCAACAAAAAATATTCTAATTAATATGTTCTAGTTGAAAATATTATTTTGATTGACTGTAAAAAAATTCTAATTATAATAAGGGTTATTTAATGACAATAATACCAACTATAAGGCGTCTTCCCAAAATAATACTAACTTCAATAAATTTGAGAATAATACGTATTATTGGAGTAGTTAAACAAGAGTAGTATAAGTAAGTTTATCACCTGCTATATCAGGTCACCTAATTAATATTTAACCCGTTACTTATTCTCCATCCTCCTCCTTAAACCTGGATAACGGGTGAACCGTGTCGGGTCAGTTTCTGGTCGGGCCAATTTCGGTTTATAATAATCGGGTTGACTTCGGGTCGGGTCAGATAATTTCGGGTTCGAGTCATTCTCGGGTTTGCTGTTTTCAATTTTTTTTAGGGTTATCCACTCGTTTTCAATAATAATAGTTGTGTCAGTTTCGGGTTAGCTCGGGTCAATTCGGATTACGGGTCAAAATCATGTCTTCAGTTCGGGTGTCGGGTCGGGTTCGGTTTGGCTTATTCGGGTCGGGTCAGTTTTGTCAGGTCTACTTCTCCTTACTTCTCTCCTTCATCCTCTCTCTCCATTACCCTTCATCCTTCTTCAATTTTTTTCTATACGTTTCGTTTAGATTAACGTGTTGATTTTGGTGTAGGATTGTATTGTTAGCTAGATTTGGCGAGGTTGAAGGAAGAGAAATACGGAAGACATTAATGACGTTTAATGTCATGTACACTGAGTAAGTTAAAATGAGTGAAGTAATATGAAATAAATTAAAGGCGAAAAGGAAGGGGAACGAGTTCTACCGGTAACTGGTCATCTATACTACTCTGGTTTAACTACTTCAAAAATATGTATTATTCTCAGATTTATTAAAATTGGAATTATTTTCGAAAGATGATCTATAGTTGGTATTATTGTCGTTAACTAAAATTAAAGTTGAAACAGGAAGGTGGAAGGGTTCTACAGGTAACCGGTCACCTATACTACTCTGGTTTACCTACTCCAATAATATGTATTATTCCTAGATTTATTAAATTGATATTTTTTTGGGAAGACGCCCTATAGTTGATATTATTGTTGTTCAATAACCCTTAAAAAAAAGAACTCATTTAGTGCGCAATGTTATTGCAGAATTGCAAGGTCACACACTTTCAGTTGTATAGTCACACTCATTATGTTGTAGAATCACACAGCTGTACACTCATTATAGTCATATATGCAGTTGTATAGTCACACTCATTATGCTGTATAGTCACACTCGCTATGTTGTAGAATCACGCAGCTGTAGAATACCGATTAAGGTATCATGCGTATAATCATCTTCATGCTTGTTTTATTTTTAATACCTTCTTTTTTGTTATTTATAAAATTATTCATCTTCATTATCCAAAAAAATGAAGGTTGAATATCGGTGAATGGACGACTATGACTTTCCTCAGTAATGACATTCTAAAAAACGAAAGTATTAATCACATACAAAAGTATTTAAATTAACTACATCTTCAAGCTTCATTCATCCAACAAAAAAAACGAATTTCTTCTTCTTCAAGCTTCTTTTATCCAAAAAAAAAGAACAACTTCATCTTTCAACTTCATTCATCCAACAAAAAAACATTCTAATTAATATGTTCTACTTGAAAATATTATTTTGATTGACTGTAAAAACATTCTAATTAAAAAAAAAAGAACAACTCATTTAGTGTGTAATGTTCTTGCAGAATTGCAAGGTCAGACACTTTGAGTTGTATAGCCACACTCATTATGTTGTTATGTCATACTCGCTATGTTGTAGAAGAATACCTTGGGATTAAGGTATCATGCATTTAATCATCTTCATCTTCATGTTTGTTTTATTTTTCATACCTTATTTTTTTGGTATTTATAAAATGATTCATTTTCATTATCCAAAAAAAAGAAGGTTGAATATGGATGAATGGACGACTGTGACTTTCCTCAGTAACGACATTCTAAAAAAACGAAAGTATTAATCACATACAAAAGTATTTAAAAATTCATTAAATATTCAACTTCCATTCATGTTGATTTCTTTTATAGTTGATTTCATGTTTGTAAGGAGTGTGACTATACAACATTAGGAGTGTGACTATACAACATGGCGAGTGTGACTATACAACACGGCGAGTGTGACTATACAAATACGACCACTTTTGGTTACAAACCAATTGGTGCACAGCTGCGTGGTTTTAAAGGTGAAAGGATGAGTGATTTTGATATAGACCTCGCGTGATTAATTATGAAATCAGAAAATAGCGATGAAAATATATTTACATTAGAAAAAGTCCATCATTTACATATAGTACGTCAAACATAAAATCATTCTAACCCACCAAATATCCTTTACATATAGTACGTCCTTTCCTAAAGCAAACATTTTATCCCATACAAACACTCAAGAGCTTAACGATGGTCTCCGGTACGTGCGCAACAATATGTTGTCCAATTACGTGGTCAGCTGCTGTATTTTCCACAACCTTCTTCTTCCCACCGTCCCTTTTACCAACCTTCCTCTTTCCACCAGCCATTTCGCTGCGACAAAACACACAATCAATCTAAATCACACAATGAATATGACTGTACAACTGAATATGTGACTACAATGACTGTACAGTTGCGTGATTGTACAACGTAATGAGTGTGACTGTACAACTTTAACTGTGTGACTATACAACATAAACGGTGTGATCCTACAACATACTGACTGTAATCGTCCTACAAATAACGAGTGTGACTATACAACTTAAACTGTGTGACTATACAACCTAATCTCTCTAACTATACAACTAAATTCTACTTATTTATACTTCAATCATCATTAGCAAAGATGATTACACACACTAATCACTGCAAGAATTTGTGTGATTCTACAATATAATGAGTGTGACTATACAACATAAACTGTTTGATTATACAACCTAAAGTGTGTGACTACAAAACTGAAACTGTAAAATGGAAAATAAAAGTCATATAGTTCATTATACTTCAATCATCATTAGCAAAGTCACATTCATAATTAGAAAGATGATTATACCTATGAATCAGAGCAAATTATTTAAACATTCAATAAATATTCAACCTCCATTCATCCATATTCAACCTTCATTTTTCTTTGTAAATAATGGAGATGAATAATTTTATAAATACCAAAAACAAAAGGGATGAAAAATAAAACAAGCATGAAGATGAAGATGATTAATACTAAAAAAAACAAGGTATGAAAAATAAAACAAGAATGAAGATGAAGATGATTCAACGCATGATACCTTAATCCCAAGGTATTCTACAGCTGCGTGATTCTACAACATAGTGAGTGTGACTATACAGTCTAATGAGTCTGACTATACAACTGAATATGTGACTACAATGAGTGTACAACTGCGTGATTCTACAACCTAATGAGTGTGACTATACAACTGAAAGTGTGTGACTTTGCAATTCTGCAAGAACATTACACACTAAATGACTTGTTCATCTTCATCTTCATCTTCAAGCTCCATTCATCCCACAAAAAAAGTACAACTTCATCTTCAAACTTCATCTTAAAGATGAAGTTGTTCTTTTTTTTGGATAATGAAGATGAATAATTTTATAAATACCGAAAAAAAGAAAGTATGAAAAATAAAAAGAAGCTTGAATAAGATGTAGATGAAGAAGAAGCAAAAAAAATGACGATGATCAAAGTTTATGCATAAACATACCTTGGTATAATTATCCGTCATGTTGTGTTAAAAATGGAGTATGATCGGAGTTGTTGACAGAGTATGGTCGGAGTTATTAATGGAGCTTATTTGATGGAGTTTTGTTAGAGAGAGATGAATTGAAATGGGGAAATAAATTGAAAAGGAGATGGGAAAGGTAATAGGCGGGAGAGAGAGCAAAGGAGGGAAGTAATGGAGTGATTGATTTGGGTGAGGGGATGTTTGGCAGCCTTAATGGCAGTCTTCCTATATATATATATATATATATATATACATATATATATATATATATATATATATATATATATATATATATAGAGAGAGAGAGAGAGAGAGAGAGAGAGAGAGAGAGAGAGAGAGAGAGAGAGAGAGAGAGAGAGAGAGAGAGAGAGAGAAGGGATCAGGTGAGTCCACTTATCAAATTTGAGTCCTTGAGTCTTCATCTTAACCCTTGATTTAATGATAGATTAATGGTTAAGATTTTTTTTCATAATTAAGAAAATAACTAACAAATCTGGGTAAATATATCATTTCTCTCTCTCTTCCTTAATTATCTCAATGCAAATCTTTTCTCTCTCTTACCAATCTTTTAACTGTCTCTTTCTCTCACACAGCAAGTTTCTTCAAAATTAATTTTTTTTCATCTTCACCAAAAAATCATTATTTTCCTACTGCCATTGTACGTATGTTACTATGTTACTGTCATAATTCATAAACTATGTTACTTTAACTCATATAACGTGTTACTTTAATTCATGAACTGTGCTACTTTAACTCATAAAATCTGTTACGTTCTATAATATTCTCTTGCAAAAATTATTACTCTAACTCATACAATGTGTTACTCTAATTCATGAACTGCGTTACTTTAACTCATAAAATTTATTATGTTTCATAATAATCTTTTGCAAAAACAGGACTTTCAATCAACCAAAAGAATAATGTATGTTTCTATTAAGGATACTACAAAACAAAAATTAAAAAACTTCATTATAATTCCAGTGTTTCACACCTGTAACTATAAGAACGGGATATTTGAAATCAAATTATAATCATAAACTTTGTTACTGTAACTCATTAAAACTGTGTTACTGTAACTCATTAAGTATGTTACTCTAACGCATAATGTGTTATTCTAACTCATTTTACTCCAATAAAGGATGTTACTCTAAGGACTAGATATTAGTAAATCAATCAAACTCATAAAAATGTGTTACTGTAACTTATTCAGTATGTTACTCTAACAAAGAATGTATGTTACTCTAACAATATATTGTCCTACTCAGAATTGTGCTTCTTCTTCATCATCATCCTCTTCTTCTCCTTCAGATTCTTCTTCATCCTCAGACGATGGTTTACATGACGTTTCCTTCTTCTTCTTCTTCTCATCTACATCTTTAAAGATATGCCCTATGTATGGCGGAAACTCTCACCCACATCCCTACATCATTTATGTGCTTTTACGTCTACTGAAAAACAATAACAATGCCAATAAACGTGGCGAAAAAAAAACAATCAAAACTTGAAATATGGATTAAAGTAACAGATGAAGTGCATTGAAGTAATATAGGATTAAATTAACAAAGGATACTTATATACCAGGTATAAAGTAACAGAGGTCAGATATTAAAGTAACAGATAGTGTGAATTAAAGTAACAGATAATGTTCATTAAAATAACAGATATAGGTTATTGCAAAAAATTCATATAATGATCAGAAATGAGAGTATGATACAGTATCTTACTCTTTGATATTGTTTCCTATTTTGAAGTCATCACGTCCCATAATTATAGGAAGCAGTATTTTTTTTATATGGCGTTACTCTTTGATCTTTTTTCCTATTTTGGTGGCAATCACGTCCCATTATTATAGGAAACAATATCTTTTTTTTTTTATTATTTTTTTAATATGGCAGTTTCCTAAATTCTTAGGACACTCCAATGCACTACAATAACAAATGAAAAACACCAAAGTAACGACTGGAGTGTATTAAAGTAACACAACATACAAAACCCTAGTTTTCCTCCTCCTTCTCCTCTGAAAAAAGACCCTAACTTTCCCCCCTTATTTGGGGCCTCCATCGATAATTAATCGATGGTAAGCCCCAAAAATTTGTTTAATTCTCAATACTTATAATCAAATCTTATTCAATAAAAGTCTCTCTTTTATGAGAGTTGTTTTTTCGACTTTTATTTCAAGGTTTCTATCCTTTAATTCGAGATTTCAGTCCTTTACATTAGTATAGGGCTCAGATTTCAAGAACTATGTGCAAGATCATGAGAGCAATGAAATTTCTACGTACGATGATACAATTGAGGTCAGATCTCGGTCTACTATTTGTCAAAATAGAGAAAGTTCATCATTTTGGAGACTATTTCATCAGATCTATACATTCCTTCGCGAAAAGCTGTGTCAATAAACAGCGATATATAGAAGGCTATGCAGAAGCGCTTTATTCTAATAGTGATCTTTGTCTCAATGGTGTTCTTTATTTATTTTTTACTAATCTGTATTCAGTTCAATTTGACATCGTTTGTAGATGTCAGATGGCTTATTATTAATGAAATTAATCTTCACTTAAAAAAAAAGTAACACAACATATAAAGTAACAGATGGTAGATATTAAAGTAACAGATGCTCTACACTAAAGTAACGCAGTATATGAACTACAATAACTCAATATATTGTGCGTGCGCAAATTTCATGTGATGAATCAGACATTTAACAGTATGCAGTTTCCTATATTGTAAACGTAAAAACTAATAATTGAGTAGCATCTTAACGACTTCCATGGTGATTCCAGTATAAATTACAAAGCATATACTCACCGCTTGTGTGTTCTACAATTTGCATATGCGTCATTGAATGAAAATTTTAAGCCGGATTGATCGAACGTAAGTTATAGCAGCGCGAAAAAGACGATGAATGATTGAATGTGTTCTTGATTGTGTTGATTGGAAGTAAATGGCAGCGGCGCAAAGAAGAATTTCAATGGTTGAGTGAGAGAATGATGAATTTGATTTTTGTTATGAATGATTGAATGAGAGAATGATGAATGTGGTTGAATGAGAGAATGAATGAATGAATGGCAGAGAATGAATAAATGGCAGTATGAATGATACGTTACTCAAATATATTCCTTCCTATTTTGATGGAAGCAGTATCTTCTCCTTTTTTTTAAGGGTTTTTCTATGGGGTGACCCTCAACTATTGGCTTTCCAAGTGGTACCCCCGCCTTTTTCGAATTACATGGTGTACCCCTAGACTTTACATATCACTCCATATCATAACCAAAGTGATCAGTGTATTACAATTATTTTAAAAAAAATTAATAATAACATATTAATCAATCCAATTTGATGCTTCAAACCACATCTTTTTCCTTACCATTCACCAAGCCACCAAATGCTCATCACAACGCACCTCTTTTGTTGGTCAACGTCGACCTATCTCCCTTACTCTTTTAAATCCTTCAACCTCAATCTCTTCGTCACTTCTATGTCGTAATGTAGTGGAATGAAGTTTTTCAAGTAAAGGATGCAAATTGAAGAAATATATCATGGTTGATGAAAGTAAAATAGGGAATATTCACTAATTATATCATCAATTGAGAAATTTTCGTTGGAAAATTTTAACTTTGGTTACAATATAGAGTAATTTACAAAGTATAGGAGTATACCTTGTAAATCGAAAAAGGCAGGGGCACCACTTGGAAAAGCCGATAGTTGAGGGGTAGCCCATAGAAAAACCCTTTCTAATATAACGATGGATCTCGTCCCTTCATCCATCTCCCATCCAACGGATGAGATGAGGACTTAGAGACTCAATTCTTATGAGGGACTCATAAGAACTCCACTATATATATATATATATATATATATATATATATATATATAGAGAGAGAGAGAGAGAGAGAGAAGGGATCAAATAAGTTCACCATATGTAATTAAGTCTATATTAAAGTTACAGATGACATACGTTAAAGTTGCATTTTTTCAGAATTGATATGTAACTATAACATTCAGCTCTTTTATCACTTCAAGTGATAAAGTGCAACTTTAACACTCATCTCGTGTAACTTTAAGCACCTTTTTGTGTAACTTTAACACTGGAACTTATGAACTTATAAGAGTTGTTGGCCTTATGTGAACCTATCTCTCTCTCTCTCTCTCTCTCTCTATATATATATATATATATATATATATATATATATATAGGTAGATAGGTAGATAGATAGATAGATAGATAGGTAGATAGAGAGAGAGAGAGAGAGAGAGATGGGATCAGGTGAGTCCACTTATATATGTTGAGTCCGTGAGTCCCCATCTTAGCCCTTGATTCAATGTTAGATTAATGGACAAGATTTGATCTCATAATTAAGGAAATAACTATAATATCTATCAAAATATATTTTCTTTCTCTCTCTTCCTTAATTATCTCGGTACAAATTCTCTCTTTCCTATCAAATTTTTAATTGCCTCTTTCTCTCACACAACAAGTTTATTTAAAATTAAGTTTTTTTTTCATCTTCAGCAAAAAATCATCCGTTCCCTACTGCCATTGTACGTATGTTACCATGCTACTGCCATAATCCATAAACTATGTTACTGTAACTCATACGTTGTGTTACTCTAATTCATGAACTGTGTTACTTTAACTCATAAAATCTGTTACGTTGCATAGTTTCTTGCAAAAACTGTTACTCTAACTCATACAATGTGTTACTTTAATTCATGAACTGTGTTACTTTAACTCATAAAATCAGTTACGTTGCATAGTAGTCTCTTGCAAAAACAGGAGTTCCAATTAACAAAAAGAACAATGTTTGTTTTTATTAAGATACTCCAAAACAAAAAGTGGTACAAGATTCCAACTAAATCAACTCCATTAGAATTCCAATGTTTCACACTTGTTACTCATAATGTCCTACTTATAATTCTGCTTCTTCTTCATCCTTCTCGTTCTCTCCGTCTTCTTCTTTTTCATTTTCTTCATCATCATCTCAGAAGCTTTGATTTAATCTCACCACCGCACAATGAAGGAAACTCTCACCCACATCCCTACATCATTCATGTGGATTAAAGTAACAGATAACAAGAGTTAAAGTAACAGATGAAGTGCATTGAAGTAAGATTGAATTAAATTAACAGAGTATGCTTATATACCAGGTATAAAGTAACATAGGTCAGACATTAAAGTAACAGATAGTATGAATTAAAGTAACAGATAATGTTCATTAAAATAACACCAGATATAAGTTAGTGCAAAAAATTCATATAATGATAAAAATGAGAGTATGACGCAGTATCTTACTCTTTGATATTGTTTCCTATTTTGAAGTCATCACGCCCCATAACTATAGGAAGTAGTATTTTTTTTCTTTTTTTTTATATGGCGTTACTCTTTGATATTGTTTCCTATTTTGGTGGCAATCACGTCCCACTATTACAGGAAACAATATCTTATTTTATTTTATTTTTAATATGGCAGTTTCCTAAATTCTTAGGACACTACAATGCACTACAATAACAGATGAAAAACACTAAAGTAACAACTGGAGTGTATTAAAGTAACACGACATATAAAGTAACAGATGGTAGACATTAAAGTAGCAGATGCTCTACACTAAAGTAACGCAGTATATGAACTACAATAACCTAATTATTTTGTAAACGTAAAAACTAATAATTGAGTAGCATCTTAATGACTTCCATGCAGGGGTGATTCTAGCGGGGGTGCATGGGGTGCAGTTGCACACCCCGAAATTTAGAATAATTATATTTCTGTGTAGTTAATAGTCATTAATCTACACCTGGATCAGTGGATGAGAGGTTGTCCTAGTTGCCTGAAGACCCAGGTTCGAGTCCCACAAGTTGCAAATTTTTCTTCTTTTTTTTTCTTCTTCCATATGGGCTATATTGGCATACCCCCATTACATACCTGTGGTGATTAATTTATTTCCGCACCCCCTCAACTCAATTCCTAGAATCGCCACTGCTTCCATGGTGATTCCAGTATAAATTACAAAACATATATATACTCACCGTTTGTGTGTTCTACGATTTGCATATGAATCTATGATTAATAACACGACCATGAAACCAATATTAACATGAAAATTGACGCAAAACATGAATGACAATACCATGAAAGCAATATCAACATGAAAATTGACGCAAAACATGAACACAAATTGACGCAAATTAATCAAGATAATGAAATAAAAATTGACGCAAAACATGAAAGCAATATCGAAACTCACCATTGTTATACTCGATGAATTGCTTATCAACAGTTAATGAAGATGTCGCGATCATTGAATTCATAGTAACGGAATTTCGAGCACAGATTTGACTGAATAAATGAATGAACGTGATGATCGATGGGAGCGTTTTTTTTTTTTAAGGTTTTGATGAACCTGTAACGTGAAAGAATGAATGAATGAATGATTGTGATTATGGGAGTTATTGTTTCCTAAAATCATGGGAGTTATTTTAGGATACTAAATCTTCCTCTTTTTTTTTAAATACAAAATATTAGGATGCATCTTGTCCATCCATCCTCATCCCATCCAACGGATGGGATGAGGACTTAAGGACTCAACATATATAAGGGGACTCATTAGAACCCATCTCTCTCTCTCTCTCTCTCTCTCTCTCTCTCTCTCTCTCTCTCTATCTATCTATCTATCTATCTATCTATCTATCTATCTATCTATATATGTATATATATATATATATATATATATATATATATATATATATATATATATATCGACACACACACACATTCTAAAGGATCTTTACCGACTTAAAAACATAATAAGAAAGGTAGTATTACAAGTGATTAGGATCTTACCACAAAATATGTTAAGTTTGAACTGTGAATAGGCAAATTAAACCAACCGGGGATAGCAAAAGTCGGCGCCTACTAGGCATATGGCAACGGTGCCTCCCTCAAAGGTCCCTAACGCCAGTTTAAACTTAACATAATATGTACCCTTACTAAACCCTCTTCATTTATGTTGATAAGTAATAAAAACCAGTTAGTTGAAAAACTAACCATGGTCCAATAGTTAGTTTAATCAAGTCAAGACAGAATTCAAGAAAGGATTTAGCCTATCAGGCTCATCCTAACAATATATAAAATATGAATAAAGTTAAAATTAAAATTAAAATAACTTACAAACTTATATTGTAGTCAAAAAATGAAGAACGCTTAGTAAACTTTTATTGATATTAGGAGATTTTTTACAACTTTGAAAGGGAGACCGAGAAAGCTAGGAAAGAGTCCGCCTTAAACACTTAAAAACGCATCCTTTTATAAGCAAGGAGCGGGAAAAGACAACAAAATAAAAATAGTACAACGAATATTTAACAGTACAACAACGAATATTTAACAGTGCGTGTACTTATTAATACACTGAAAGTTTTTTGAAAGTCAATCCTTTAAAGGGAAAAAACAAGTGTGTCATAGAACACACTAAAATTGGAAAAGCATCTTACGTAACATCTTCATCAATGCTTCCAAATATTTGCCTCCTTTTTCAAAGTTCTTCGTAATTGTGTTTTTAAAACACAAAATGCATGAACATGCATTATTCCATAACTTCAAGTAGATGAACTTCTTATTAGTGCACCTAACCATAATTTTAATAGCTTTTATTAACACTTGAAACTATTTGT
Source organism: Agrostemma githago (assembly GCA_958450325.1). Taxonomy (NCBI): domain Eukaryota; kingdom Viridiplantae; phylum Streptophyta; class Magnoliopsida; order Caryophyllales; family Caryophyllaceae; genus Agrostemma; species Agrostemma githago. The sequence goes on from OY288258.1 coordinate 12,093,039, forward strand.
CAAGTCTTGAATAATCTGAGTATCTTTCTCGATATTATCTTCTGGGTCTTGAGCGTCTTGCAAAATATCAAATTTATTTTTGCTGGTTGATGTCATAGACACTACCATAGAAGTATCACTCTTTTGTGATTTAGAATCATCATTATCGATTTTTTGGGCTAAAGCTAAATAATATTGGACAATTTCTTCTTTTGTTTTATCCTGGACATCCATGGACTCCGAACGAGAACTATCTGAATGATTATCGTCATTATTGAGGTAAAGGATAGTATAACTATCAATTTTTTCTTTGATAAGGTCAAGGGTAGAGCTACAATTTAGCTTCTTGGTGTCCTTATTTTCTCTGAGCATAGTATCCCAGAAGCGAGAATATGATTCTCTTTTTAGACAGAATAAATTTTCCTAGGTATAACCCGTTTTGGACTGAATTTCCATATCCAAGGAGTAGAAAATTCAATAAAAAAATTGCATTTGAATAAGTCTAGGAATATTATCCTCCGGAGCCTTTAGTATAATTTCTTTCCACTCATTATAAAAATCTCTAAATATTGGAGGTAATATTTCCTCTAAAGTTCCATAAAATTGCCACCATTTTATTAACCATGGCGGTATAACTTCGGTTATAACCTCTTGACCAATTTTTATAAACCAAGTATGACTTCTTTTATCATTGTCGTAAAGAAAAGATTTATCAAATGCTTGGATATAATCCCAATAATTGTAGCCAATACGAGATCCTTTGTTAATTAAGGTTTTTGTGTTAAAAGGGGTGATTCCCCATTCTTCAATGGTAATAATCTCTCTAATAATAATTTTTGAAAAGTTATAAATTTCTACCGTCTCTTAGAGTTGCTACAAAGCTCTCTGGTAATCCTTCAAGAGTTAAAGGTTTGAAAGTCACTTGGACTAACCCTATGTGAATAAATTTATTAACAGATTTTATATAGGGTTCTAAATCAAAATTATTTAATAATTGGATGTGCATTTCGTCATTATTTAAAGAAATAAATTCTTCAGTGGTTTTTACTACTTGTTTTAAACCTATCCTTTCAAACCATCCTAATTTATAAATGGTCCTAGTATTAACTTTAGGAATAGTTCATTTGTTTAATAGTTCCATATCTTGAGGTAAATCAGTCTCTTTGGTGGTACTGTTTTTAACGTGTTTATTGCTCGAACTTGCATGTTTAACGAATTTACTCATAACTGAGAACATGTTGAATTATGACTTAACATATCTTAAACTCCCTATTGTCCATGGCTCTGATACCATTCTAGACTGGCTTTATAGCAGCTCTAAGAGACGGTAGAAATTTAGATTTTCAGAAGTCAATCATGGGAGTAGTTAAGTCTAGCTTAGCTCATGGTCCATTTTATTTTGATGTTTACCCAAATTTACACTTATCTTTAACAGATACTAATATCCTTGATGCTTTGACATTAAATGTTAAAACTCATGGTTATAATTATGCTAAAGGATCCGAGCTAATTAATATGCATTTGCTATAGCATTTATTTTAAACCTTTATACACATTAAATCCTCACTGCAGATTGACGGATAAGGATATTAATGAAACTATTGTCATCGAAACTAATTGTAATAGATCTAATATTACGATTAGACAATCTATTAAATGGGAAGAAATATCTTTTCATGAAAACTGGACGATTACAAAGGCAAATCATGCCCCCACAACCTATTATGCAAACCAATGTATTTGATGTTAAACAAACTCCGGAAGGAGTTGTTACTTTAAATTTTGGTGACAACCATTTTAGACCAAGGAGTAGTACTTCTAGACTGACCAGATCTATTTCTAATAGGACTTTTATTTCAGCTCTAGACCATGACCTAGATATTCCTACTCCATCTAGATTCTCAACTTCTCAAATAAGAGATGATGAAGTAATTGAAGGAGTTATGTCCACTGTCCTACCGATTAACCCGCTTAAGTCTATGTATCTGATATGCCTTTCTAGAGGTCGATGTCGGGTTGACACGTAAATAGGTTACGTGTCTGGTAGTCTTAAGTGGGCTCATTGGGTCACACACAATATGTACGGGATATTATTAATATATATCGATATATTAAATATATCGGGTCCGTAGTAATACGGACCCAGCTGCGTTGTCGGGTTGTGGTAATTAGAGTTATACTAATAATCTAATTATGGTAATTAGAGTTATGAAAATAACCTAATTCTACCTTCTCATCTCCTATATAAGGAGGAGGTTCATATGATGAACCGATATATGGAATTAAGAGTATTGACTCATAATATATATACGGAGTATTCTTCTTATAAAGAGTTATAAGATAGATATAGAGAGAAGTTGTGAGACGGTCTCACGTACCTTTATACTAGCATATACGTCGCAGTTCTGTACCCGTGTGGATACCAAAGGAGGCATCACGTTTGGGGTGCTTTATTCTATCCGTGAAGATTATTTATTCTGTCCGTGGGAATTATTTATTCTGTCCGTGAAGATTATTTATTCTGTCCGTGGAGATTATATATATTTATGGGTTTATTATACTTCTTATTAATACGTTGTTCCGCTGCAAATAAGGTATAATTGTTATCCCTCTACTTTTGTCTTTTCGGTTAATACTCGTAACAGGTCCTTGGGTTTAAGGGTTGTAACCCTACAGTGGTATCAGAGCCTCTGTTACGTAGTATTAATCTAATAGACGTGAATCTATGTCTCATAATTGGTTATGAGGGATTCTACCCGCAGGTTAATTTGATTATATTATTTACCCCGTATGCCGATTGTTCTCGCATGACTTATGGCACATCTTATTCTTGCGTAAGAAACTATGACTTTAAAGTATTATATAATTTGATTATAGAATAATTGACATGTTGTAGTCCCCGCATATTTTCTTCCTGATGTCAATGAGTCTGTGATGTTATCATTGATTATTTTCATAATCATAATATGTGAGTTGTATTGAATACATATTTTCAATCGTTCCTTCAATGCTAATCTATAACGGATAGATTATTCTTCTCTACAGAGATTATTATTACTGGTAATAATATTGTCAATTATGTTTAGGGTTTGTTTTATTTGTGAATTTAAATTGTTAAATTTTGAAATTGATTCTTAAAGTTAAATTAAGAACTAATATCGATTATGTTTTAATTTAATTTACCCTAACTTGATCCACTATAATTCCAAATTACTTTGTTGACGATGAGATTAATTGGATTAGTCAATATTCGATTGAAATTTGGAACATAAAATTATTGGAATTTATTGTTGACGATAAGGCCTAATAAGATTAGGACAAGATTCATTTTAATTATATTGGAGACGGAACGAAAAGAGACCAACCCAGTTGGCACGAGTATGACTCGGTGGGCACGAGTGTGACTCGGTCGGCACGGGTATGTCCCGGTTGGAACGGGATGACCCGGGCGACAAAGGTTTGACCAAGGCGACACAATATTTACTCGGACGACATGGTGTCGGGTCGGGTGACGCTTTTAAGAAAAGTCGTTTTCTTGCGCTTGTGGTTTGATTATGAATCAAACATGGATTATACTTTTATTTTTCTGAATCAATGAAAAAAAATAGTTTTCTAAATCGGCTAAATAATTTATGCATTTTAATTATCATGTTATCATACCTAGATCGGAAAAAGAGTTTCTCGAGTCTTATTTGATTTTGATGAATGGTTAATCTATATGACAATTATAAGTTGCAGATTGATTGTGAATCGAGTTTTGTATATCCGTTCAATTTTTCCGGGTGAGACATTGTTCCTCGTAATTGGAAAAATGAAAGATATTGGTGAAATTGTTCAAACCAAATAGTAATTATTAATTGTAATATGATTATAAGTCAAAATATGGGATCTTTTAACTTGTTTTATGCACAAATCACTAGTAACAATTGAATTATTATGTCATATGATGCATGATTTTTATTGTTTGAGACTTGTGACTTGTGTGCCTAGAACTGATAGGTCGTCTTGTAAGTTGACCTAGGAGCATGTTTAGGACCCATAATGCATTTAATCCCTCACACAAATATTAAGCATTGTCTTTCCAGAACTGGCCACTACAACAATTTCATATCATTGGTTGAAGTGACTGCCTAAGCGGTGCTTTGCCGATGTGTGTGGACTGAGTAGGTGGGTAACGGTTACCCACAGGTTCAGTTTGGTCTGCTTAACATTGCTATCAAGTCGGACTTGGGCTTTGAGGCAAATAGTTGGTGTCATATGATGACTAATTCCGACGAACCAAAAATTACATATTGATGTAATTGACAAGTTTGTTGTCTACCTTTACTTTTAGAGCTTGAGCAGTGAGCCCAAGTTCACTTGAGCGACAAAAGGTTTAGGATCTTGGAATATTATGCAAACTTGAGGGTAGTTTGCATGATTTTATCTTAAAAATGTTTAAGATTGTTAATATTAATTATCGTTTTTCTTTGCATATAATTGTAGTTGTAATTTAGTTCCTTTATCACATTTATTAAAGATGAGTTTGAATTGTTCAACCTTGTTGATTGGTATCTTGAGAATCGTTCTCAAAAATTAGAGATACGGATTTTGTCCTTGTGAAGGATAATTCCGATAGATTATTACCAATGCTAATGTACAGTATGGACTGTATAATTAGAGTCATGAAGATGACTATAAGTACCAAAATCAATTGTTTCAATAAAAGGGAACAGTTCCCATTAAGTGAGAAAATATTGAAGATAATTTAATTAATCCACATGTCATCTGATGACGTGATTATATTGATAATCAGGAAATTTTGGATGCTTCTTTCTAAAGAATTAGGAATTGAAATTGTTTCAATTAGTCCTAAGTTTAGGTCACTTTATTATGAATAAACATATGACTTAATAAAGTTTCTCACCTTTTAGCATGAGATGTTAAAAGACGATTGAACATTGTATCAGGAAGGCAAATAATACTAATGTTCTATGAGTTCATTAAGAAAATTGCTTGAGATAATGATTAATGAATCTAAGATGTTGGTTAAAGTAAGGGAAGGATAATTGTTATCATACCCAAACTTGTTGCCAAATTTAGATTAGGTACGATTTTATTAGTCATTAATGTAATGAGAAATAATATATGATATTGGTAGATATCTTTCTAGAAGTGTCCAGAAATTCTGCAAATCAATTGAAGTATGACTTCAGGTGTGTATGTTACTGAAGTAATAGTTACTTTCATTCCACTGTTTTGGTATATGATACTAAATGCAACTATTACATTGTGGATGTGATGGCTTAAAGAGGGTGGAATAATGGTATATAAGTGAAGTGTTTTATGATGAAATGGACAAACGTTGTTGTTTCATATATAAAAGGAAAATTACTTAATTTTACCATAAAGCTGAATACTGGAATTGAATAATTGTTATTCTTGTACTAGTCATAAGCAATAATATTGATTCTGTTTCATGTATGGGCATGAGAAGTTTTAATAAAAGTAGAACAATTGTTACTCTATATCTTGCAAGAATATGAAGTACAATAAGGCTAACATGATTGTTGGGCTCTACATTCCTAGTAGTGAATGTTTTTATTTGTAACATAACGACCAAAAGGGTCAAGTCCCTCGACTCAAGTTTTACCTATTATGGCATTGTCCTTAATCCATGAGACAAGAAACATAAGAATAGTTTCATAATGATGAAATTATAAACCTTATTGATAATGATCAATTGAGGTAAATGGATCTTGTTAAGATGGATAAATGACATTAGAAGTGACTCCTATTATTTGTAATGGGAGGGTACTTAGACTTGTTGGATCACACATATACAGATACGATGAGTTTAACTAGTGGTGTTGCAAAAATGGTAACATGTATGGTTTTGTTCATTTGATGAATTTTGAAACTGAATGCTTTGAATTGTTCAAGGAAATTCAGATAAAAGTACAAGATCAACTTGATAAGTTGATACGAGTCGTTCGATATGATTGAAACAGGGAGGAATTGAACTAAAAGATTGTGATCATCTTAGAAGTAGTGAAAAGTGTTTCAAACTACATCGAACCATATTTGATATGAGTTGGTCTATGATAAGTTATGCAGATTTTATTGACTGTTTAGAAAGTTATGCACTATAAAAGTATTTGTACAAATGTTGAGATTGTCCATGTAAGGCGGAGAATAGACACCATATGAGATATATATTGAAATGTTCTAAAATAGTCTTTTCTTAATTATTAAGTCTTAAAGTTTAGAGAAAATTGTTTTCTACAACTTAGACTCAATTATGACATGTGTTTTATTAGGGGTATAATGTTAATTCTACAAACCATCCAAAGAACAAAACTGTTTTGTTGCATGAAGTGATATGTTTCTTTTAAAAATATGTGATTTCTAATAGAAACAGTGGGAGTAGAATCGACCTTGAAATGTTCAAGATTAACAGGAATTCTCTACAACTGTTGAAGAGGATATTGATGCATCCATGAAAAGTCATGATCATCTTGGCTGTAAAATATTACCCTACATAAGTTTGACCTCTGATGAAACAATAATGGACAAAGACTCCAAAATTCACATTAAATCTAATAGATTCTATATACCATAACTACCAAGTATAGACTTTGGTTAAATGGGTCTTATAGTGAAGAATAGCCTTCAATATAAAGACGATGTAGATTGATATAAGAGTATCTATGAAGCATAGTAGGTAATTAAGGATTGATCTCATAGTAATGACTATGGAAAATTTCTTTTTACAACATTATGCTTAAGTCTATTAAGATTGATTTAGCATTTTGAATGTCATCACACATTATGATGAGTTTTGGACATATATATGTGAGATACATTTCTTGAAAGGGATGCAATATGATGTGTGCGACACTTCGTATGAATTTCATATTATTAAAATTGCTAGACAAATGTGAATATTCCGATTTGATTGGAGCATAGAGCAAGTATCTTCAATCTTCAAAGATGTTTGTTTTCCTTTGAGACGAAGAGAAACAAAGTGTGTACAAGAGGCTAGTGGGAGTGGATTTATCGTTATGATTTGGTATGTAAGTGACATACTTCTCTAACTAAACGACATTTGATTGCTTTAGTCTATGAGACTTCGCAAGAAATGTGTTTATTATGTGCTCGTGTGACGAGTAGATACTAATCTAGTGAGTGTCACTAGAATGCTATCTAAGAATTGTTCCTTTGCGCTTAAGAAGCAAAAGGGGAATTATTTAAGAGATGCGCAAGATGTGATAAGCGAATTGTTGTAAACAAGTTACAACGATTCATATTTCCAAATGGACAAAGATGACATGAGATTGTACTCTCAGTATATTTTGTTTTGGATGAAAGTTGTGTGTTGGAACGGTTCCAAAGGACAACTTTGTGACTAGTATTATAACTAAAGTTAGTATTCTATTACTTTTGAAGCAAGTAGACGTTTGATTACGAATTAAGCACACACTCAACTTTAAAGTTTATGAAGCAATTTGTTGCTTATGAAACTATCAGTTTACCTTAATTGAGAGAAGGTAGATTGATCATATGCTTGTAAATAACCGATACAAATGTTGTATGTCCCGAAACCTCATCTACATAAACATTATATTAATTATGATCGGTATAAGACGCATGGGCGAGTGGTCTTAGTACTTTTAGAGGTGTTTGGTTTAGTGGGAGTTATTTAGATAATTGATATATGTATGACATATTGTCATTTGATTAATGTAACCGAGTTTTGTCCCTAAATAATTTACATTGATTAAATAGATCACTAAGTACGTGACTTAGTCTTGGAACTCTATTTGGATGATGTAATTATTTTGTCTCTAGTCAGGGTATTATGCTGGGACATTTGAATACCCTTAAATGACTAGTATGTGAGTTGATTGATGACTAAGTTCCTTGAGTCATAGGTATTGAGATACTAAATCAGGCACATGGGTGTATGTTAAGAACATGCATTAGACAGACCCGTCGAAAAGGATTTTACTAAGATTTCGCTTAGTGTCAGTAAAATTCTTTGCAAGTTAAGAACTTGTACGGTCTTTAGACCTGAGTCTTTGACTATTCTGTACATGTGATGTGTATGCTTTGATACTATTCCTCGTCAGCTGTGAAAGGGGACTATGGATGGTTATTGGGCATGCATGGATCATGTGATAGGATGTGGTAAGACAAGAGGGGATTTGCTCTTTCTTTATTGAAGGGAATTTATTGTTTCTTGGCCACTTGAAGAGTGTGACTTGTGCAAATGCGTGGCCGCGCTCAGATAGGATGATTGTCATCTATCTGCTCTTTTAACAAGTTAACTCAAAGCTTCGAGTTAGAGATTGAGATATGTGAGGATGACACTTCTTCTTACCTCATTCTCAATTGAAGACAATAGTAGCAAAGCGACTTAACGTCGTTCTTGAGAGGACATGTACAAGTGGGAGACTGAAGGAGTTATGTCCACTGTCCTACGGATTAACCCGCTTAAGTCTATGTATCCGATATGCCTTGCTAGAGGTCGATGTCGGGTTGACACGTAAATAGGTTACGTGTCTGGTAGTCTTAAGTGGGTCCATTGGGTCACACACAATATGTACGGGATATTATTAATATATATCGATATATTAAATATATCGGGTCCGTAGTAATACGGACCCAGCTGCGTTGTCGGGTTATGGTAATTAGAGTTATACTAATAATCTAATTATGGTAATTAGAGTTATGGAAATAACCTAATTCTACCTTCTCATCTCCTATATAAGGAGGAGGTTCATATGATGAACCGATATATGGAATTAAGAGTATTGACTCATAATATATATATACGAAGTATTCTTCTTATAAAGAGTTATAAGATAGATATAGAGAGAAATTGTGAGAAATTGTGAGACGGTCTTCCATATAAGATAGATATATGGAAAGGGTGTCGGGACAGCAAGTTGTTCGAGGCGGAGGCTATATTGGAGGGCCTGAAGGAAGCTCATAAGTAGGGCCATGGAAGGATTATTGTGGAGAGTGACAATCTAGTTATTGTCCATGACCTGCAGCGAGGTACTCGGTGTGCGAACGACCTAGGACTGATTTATGATGACATTCGTTATTGGTGTGGTTTTTTCATTTCTGTTTCGTTTTTCTTTACTTGTCGGGCTGCTAATTCAGTTGCGCATCTCCTTGCTCACTTTGAGATGGAGCAGAATGGTCTTAGTACCTGGAGTTGTATTTTCCCGAGACACATTGATTTGGCAATTTGCCTTGATGCTATGAGTACGTAACGAGCCCGCTCAGGGTCTCTTTCTTCAAAAAAAAATATCTTTAAAGGAAAATCAATTAGGGCTTTTAAAGCACGAAGTTAATATTTTGACTATGAATGAAAAACTTGGTAATCCTAAGCTTAAAACAAAGATTTCAGAAATTGAAAATCAATTTTCATTAGATATTTGTAATGACCACCCAAATGCTTATTTTGGAGTCGAAAAAAACATATTGTTGACCTTCTTTATGAAGAAGACTTAAAGGATGAAAATATTCCTACAAAGGCAAGACCTTGTCAAATGAATTCTGAATATTTGACTTTTTGCAAAAAAGAAATAAATTCTCTTATAGAGAAAAAACTTATATGACCATATAAATCTCCATGGTCTTGTACAGCTTTTTATGTCAATAAAAATGCTGAGAAGGAACGATAGGTTTCTAGATTAGTCATTAACTATAAACCTTAAAACAAAGTTTTAAAATGGATTAGATATCCTATACCTAATAAAAAAAATTACTTGATCGTTTATATGATGCAATCATATTTTCTAAATTTGATTTAAAATCTGGTTATTGGCAGATTAAAATTAACCTAGAAGATAGATATAAAACTGCTTTTAATGTTTCATTTGGTCAATATGAATGACATATGCATGTTATGCCATTTGGGTTAAAAAATGCCCCTTCGAAATTTCAAAAAATTATGAATGATATTTTTAATGACTATAGCAATTTTATTATTGTCTATATTGATGATATTCTAGTTTTTTCTAAAACCATAGAAGAACATTTTAAACACCTTAACATTTTTAAAAAAATTGTAATTTCAAACGATTTAGTTATATCCAAGCCTAAAATGAATTTATTCCAAACCAAAATTAGGTTTTTGGGTCATAATATTGAAAAAGGGAAGATCATTCCTATAAATAGAAGTATTTAGTTTGGGTCAAAATTTCCAGACGAGATTACGGATAAAATTCAACTTCAAAGATTTTTAGGAAGCTTGAACTATATATCCCCTTATTATGCTGATCTAGCAAAAGATACAGCCATCCTTTATGATAGACTAAAAAAGAATCCCGGTGCATGGTCTAAAGATCATACTATTGCTGTCAGGAAAATTAAAAACAAAGTAATATCTTTGTCATGTCTTATGCTAGCAAATCCTTTTTGGGATAAAATTGTTGAAACTGATGCTTCAGACATTGGTTATGGAGGAATTCTTAAACAAGTTAATTCCACGGATAAAAAAGAATATTTGGTCAGATTCTATTCTAGAAAATGGAATTCAGCTCAATCTAATTATGCGACTGTTGCAAAGGAAGTTTTAGCAATAGTTAGATGCGTGTTAAAATTTCAAAATAATATATAATCAAAAATTTATAATCAGAACAGATTGCAGCTGTGCTAAATTCATGTTCCAAAAAGATTTTAAGCATGATGTTTCAAAACAAATGTTTGCCAGATGGCAAGCAAATTTAGCCCCTTTCGATTTTGATATCTTTTATAAAAAAAAAGGTACTGAAAATCATCTCCCAGATTTTTTTAACAAAGGAGTATTTATCTATTTAAATGTTAAATTTTTCAGGAATGTATCGTGGTAGTGGTCGTGGCACTTATTCCTCTAATAGAGGAAGAGAAAAATATTCTCCCAAAAAGGAAGGCAGTTCAAAATCTGGGCCAAGTAATATCTTAATCCAGCATGGCAGTAAAAAGCTTATAGCTAAAAATATTAATGATGAAATCATTAAGAAAGAAGATTTTGAAGAATTCAAACTTTGGAAACAAAAGGGACAAGATAAAATCTCTCCTTCATTTAGAAAGATAGTTAAAGAATCGATGGATGAAAAAGAAAAAATGGTTAAAAACCAAGAAGAAAGGATTATACTCATCATTCTCAACATGTCCGATAAAAAACGGGAAAAATCAGCCCTTGAATTTATGTGAGAAATATCTCATGAAAAATAATTTTAGGATGGAATCATATAAAAGCAGAACTTTTTATGAAAACATACTTTCATCAAATGGTTGTGAAATCAATCATTTCACGGGTAATGACGCAGAAATTTATAACTTTTCAAAAATTATTATTAGAGAGGTTATTACCATTAAAGAATGGGGAATCACCCCTTCTAACACAAAAACCTTAATTAACAGAGGATCTCATATTGACTATAATTATTGGGATTATATCCAAGCATTTGATAAAGCTTTTCTTTACGAGAATGATAAAAGAAGTCATACTTGGTTTATAAAAATTAGCCAAGAGGTTATAACCGAAGTTATACCGCCATGGTTAATAAAACGGTGGCAATTTTATGGAACTTCAGAGGAAATATTACCTCCAATATTTAGAGATCTTTATAATGAGTGGAAAGAAATTATACCAAAGGCTCTGGAGGATAATATTCCTGGACTTATTCAAATGCGATTTTTTATTGAATTTTCTATTCCTTGGATATGGAAATTCAGTCCAAAAACAGGCTATACCCAGGAAAATTTATTCTGTCTAAAAAGATAATGATGATTCTAAATCACAAAAGAGTGATACTTATATGGCAGTGTTTATGACATCAACCAGCAAAAATAAATTTGATATTTTGCAAGCCGCTCAAGACCCAGAAGATAATATCGAGAAAGATACTCAGATTATTCAAGACTTGGCAAATAGTTTCAAGTGTTAATAAGAGCTATTAAAATTATGGTTAGGTGCACTAAGCAGAAGTTCATCTACTTGAAGTTATGGAATAATGCATGTTCATGCATTTTGTGTTTCAAAAACACAATTATGAAGAACTTTGAAAAAGGAGGCAAATATTTGGAAGCATTAGTGAAGATGTTACGTAAGATGTTTTTCCAATTTTAGTGTGTTCTATGACACACTTGTTTTTTCCCTTTAAAGGATTGGCTTTCAAAAAACTTTCAGTGTATTAATAAGTACACGCACTGTTAAATATTCGTTGTTGTACTATTAAATATTCGTTGTACTGTTTTTATTTTGTTGTGTTTTCCCGCTCCTTGCTTATAAAAGGATGCGTTTTTAAGTGTTTAAGGCAGACTCTTTCCTACCTTTCTCGGTCTCCCTTTTAGTTGTAAAAAATCTCCTAATATCAATAAAAGTTTACTAAGCATTCTTCATCTTCTGACTACAATATAAGTTTGTAAGTTATTTTAATTTTAATTTTAACTTTATTCATATTTTATTTATTTTTAGGATAGGCCTTATAGGCTAAATCCTTTGTTGAATTATGTCTTGACTTGATTAAACTAACTATTGGTGTGGACATGACATAGATCCACCCCGACGCGGCCACGCGCGGGTTTGGGGAGGCGAATGAATCTCCATATGAAAATGGATCGAATTGAAATTTAAATCGAAGTGGAGTCGCCACCGAACTTTGTGGGAGTTTGGGCCCGTTCGAACCCACTCTATGTCGTAGTGGGCCATGCACAAAGTATGGCCCATTTCCGATGTCAGAGTTTATTGGGTTCGTCCCTTTGCATTGCGATACCGATACCATCATTACCGGCTATCGTGTATTGAATGACTCTCGTGCGCCAACGGTTTCGGACATCTGGAAACCGAGGTTCTGAGTAAGGGGTGAGGGTACGTGTTGGGAAGCCCACAAAGGACACCCAACCCCGCCCGCACATTAGCGGCCTCTACTAAGATATCGAAAGACTTTCTAATACGCGCGTTAGTTAAACGATGAAAAATGCTTATGCAAACATTATTTTCCCTAAACATGCGAAAAATTGAAAGGGTTTCTATGTCGATTTACTGCAACTAATTCTAACGTCGAAGTCAAATTTAGCATGCAGGTTCATTTTAGTACAATAAAATAAACAAAATAAATCGACAAGAGCACAAACGGTTAGTAACGGTATAACGATAATAATGGTTTGCAAAGATGTAGAATAAAATGGAATGATGTAAATAAGATGATGCATGACTTTGAAAAATAATATTTCACGTGATAGGCTTGACACGTGTTGACCTAAGTCACATGAAAAAAGTATTACCGAAACTAGAAGACGGTGTAGGACTCACGGTTTTGGCGTGATAAAGGGCCACTCGACCGAGTCATGGAAGGACTCGACCGAGTGGACCTCTGAAAAGGCTTATGTCCCGTACTTTTGGACCCTACTCGATCGAGTTATTGGCAAACTCGACCGAGTACGTTGCCACTCGACCGAATCACTGCGAGACTCCACCGAGTGGAGGTCGAAAAAAGCATTCTGTTTCGGTTTTGGGGTACCACTCGACCGAGTGTGCTAGGCACTCGACCGAGTGCCCCCTGTACGAACTAGGGTTCATTTTGCAATTCGCTATCGATTTCGAAATGGCTTTTTGATTTTGATAATTGGGTAATTTTGTTGAATCGGACATAAATATTGTATGACTTATGCTCGATTCATACGTATAATACTCGTCATATTCGACGTTCGATTATTGAATCGACATCGAATATTAGAGCAGAACTAAAAAAAATTGCTATAAGTCGTTAAATCGACTAAAACGATATGAATTTTCCTCCGCATTTATAGAGTCGCATTCTTATCGAATTAATGACATCTATTTTAAGCATCAACGGAAAATCGTTTTAGCTAAATAATTTGACTAAATTATTTAGATTCGACATCCAATTATTGAATTGGTATCAGATCTAAAAAGTTGACACTTTACTTGAATTGAAAAAATTGATTCCCTCGCCTTTTCCAACATCGTAATGAATCCCTAAGGATTATGTGATGCCGGATCGGCGTCAACGGGTTTCGATCCCAATAAAAAAAGGTGCGTGTTTTCAAAATAGTTTGCAATTGATGAAATATGCGATTAATGATAATAACGTGGACAAAAATAAAAAAAAAAAAAACTATTGTTTAAGTTGACTTGCTTCAATAATCAAGTGCTACGGTGTCGGGATAAGCGACCGGCAACGCTGGGTGCAATACCCTTGTATATTCGGGTTTCCTTATTCCGACATCCTTCGCACTCGACACAGATCCACAATTATTTTAATGCTTTTAATACTAGTAATTATTAGCGATATTATAGACGTAATCAAAATATAAAAAAAAAAAAAAAAAAAGGAACGATGACAGCGACGACGGATGACGCGAGGAAGAAGAGAAAGGAGAAGAAAGGGGGTTTTGCACCCTCAACCTACATGTTCTTGTTCTCGGATGGGACCCGTTGTTGTGGCTAGCACGGGAGTATCAAGTATGTAGGCTAGGTTATGGTGATTAGAGTTTGGATCCTAGATGCTAGGGTTAGGGTTTGAGTGTAGTATAGTTTAGGGTTTGCTTAGGGTTCCAAAAGATTGAAAAAATATGTCTTGAAGTGTGTGCATGGAGGTGTTTATATAGGCATAGCAATGCTCCTCCGGTTAGGGTTACTCGACCGAGTAGCCCCTTGGCTCGGTCGAGTGGCGCAAGCGTCTGCAGCCGGGCTTGAATGAGGGCCCACTCGATCGAGTGGGCTGAGCACTCGATCGAGTGGGTCAGCTGGGTTGCACGGGTCCAATGTTTTGGACCTCGAGATGGGTTTTGTATTTGGGTTGAGTTTTTTGATGTTTATGTGGCTATTTTTATGTGTCTCGGAAACGGCTTTGACCGGGGTTGACCCAATCGTTAAAAGTCGGTTTTATTTCCGGTGTCGGTTTTCGCACAAATTAGTCTTATTTGAGTGGAAACGACCCATTGGGCCTGAATTTGAGGTCGATTTTGTGAGATTTGTGCTCCGTAAGTGCTTAAGCCAACAACTAATGGTTTTGAGCCCATATCCGAGCGCGTAGAAACACGTTAGCGTCCGATCAGCATCGGGTATTTTTGGAAACTGCTATAGACACCTGGCAGTCAAAATGCGGGTGTCTACAATTGGACCATGGTTAGGTTTTCAACTAACTGGTTTTTATTACTAATCAATATAAATGAAGAGGGTTTAGTGAGGGTACATATTATGTTAAGTTTAAATTGGCGTTAGGGACCTTTGAGGGAGGCACCGTTGCCATATGCCTTGTAGGCGCCGGCTTTTGCTGTCCCCGGTTGGTTTAATTTGTCTATTCACAGTTCAAACTTAACATATTTTGTGGTAAGATCCCAATCACTTGTAATACTACCTTTCTTATTAAATTGTTAAAAAGATCTTTCTTATATATATATATATATATATATATATATATATATATATATATATATATATATATATATATTGTTTCGGAAAAATGTAATAGAATAATGTCATGTATAAGTTTAATACGGAATTATATATGATTATACTGCGGAAGAAGTGTATATTTCCTTTGAGTGTGTCTACTGAGAGACGGTCTCACATTTAATTTGTTAAAATAAGATTAAAATAATGTCTATATTTCAACGAATTTTTAAAAATATTTTAATAACTATTTTGTTATTAAAAGATTAAAAAAGTCGTATTAAATTGAATATTAGTTTTTATTTGTAATTTAAAATATCGAGTCACGAATCAAGATTTAATGGCCTTGACTCTTACCTACAAAAAAAAAAGGATTGGGCAGGTAGAGTTTACAAGTCGGGTCAAGTTTTGTCAGGTCGAATAGTAATGTTACTATTTAACACACAACTTTAGCCTCCAGTATAAATGCTAAATAATTTAAGTTAAGATTCGACATAAAATTATATTCAAATAAAAGTATAATATATAATAATTATAATTAATTATATTGAATAACTAATAGGTTAAATGTTGAACCTATGTTTTTTATAATCACTATGTGTTTTGATCATGTCAAGATATAATCTTCATAGGATATTACTTGGTAGTTTGCGAAATGTTGTCTCAGCTACGAAGGATGGATAAAGATCGAAGGACAGGACTCAACAAGACTCAAGATGAAGGATTGAAGTTTTGAAACATAGGACTTAAGAGTGTAAAGAGGACAAAGCAACTATATGAGGCAAGGTTAATATAACCTTGACAAAGGTTAAATTAACCTTACAATTATAGCAATGAACACGTGTCAAGAATTACAAAAATATTTCTTTTTGAATCGAAAATTCTTTTGAAAAGTAAAAGATCTGGGACATTGGTTCAAGTAACATATTATAAGGAAACCAAATATTGAGTGAATAAAATTCTCCATATGAATAAATTATTCTTAGAATATTTTATCCTTATAAGATATGTAGAAATCATTAAACAAAGGAAACTTTATTTGATTGATATCTTCCTTATCATATTTTATACTCCACCAACCATATCTTTACATTTTTAGGAAATGATTGATATTAACAAATTATTTCAGTCCTTTTTAAGGATTTCCTGACCTATATATATATTGGTGTGCTTACTCACCCTAATCTCATGACTTTCACACACATTGCCGTACTTTGAAAAATTCACTACATTTCATATTAAAAGAATATTTTGCAAAAAAGTTTTGATAAAAGTCTTGGCGAATAAAAACGTGTTTTATTGTCTATGCATTGAAGTCATATAGCTGCTTTATTCTCTCTAGACAATAGAAGTGTATTCTTAGCTAGAGAAGTATTGTAAACTTGAGTCGAGTAAATTATACGAATCGAGTAGTGATTTACTCAATCGAACGAACAATCTCGTTCACACCTTGAACGCTTCACATTGTTCAAACACCGAGGGCCTCACATCCCTCACACCAAAGGCCTAACACCCTTCACAATTGTGGGCTTAACATCCCACAACCTGAGGGCTTAATATCTCTCAAACCGAGTGCTTCACATCACTCTCACAATCCCCCCCCCCCCCAGAGAATCATATAGGATCGCTAGACTCTACATTCAAATTAAAGTTTTAACCAAATCTAGGCATACAAATAGATTGGTTAGAATTGGACTTTTAGTCTAAAGTTTTTTAGTTTCTTCTTTCCAACGGATTGATCAGGTCGAGCCATGCGATGATCCTAAATTAACGGGTCATTTAGGATTCGGGTATGAAAAACTAGGTTCATGACCCTAAAAACAAGAGATCAGTTGGGTCGGGTTTGCGGGTTGAGTTGAATTTAGAGCGAGATGATTGTTGGGTTTGTTGATGATGATGACTTAGCCTATTTAATATGTTTTTCTTAGTTCAACTTTTCAGGTTGTGCTTAATCGATAATTAGTTGACGAATGTTGAGTATGATCGTTTGAAGATCAAGACAAGCTACCTAAAGAATCAAGAACGTTAATGAACGTCACGATGTAAAGATAAGAGTATTTTGATACCTTGTAGTTAGTTCTAGTAACTAGTCAACCCAACTGTTTGCAATAGTTTGGTGGACTGTTACTTCTATTCGATCCCTTTCAGAAGGAAAAGATTTCAAACCTCAAAGCTTTTATCCTTTAAATCTTTTCAAAAATGACTTTTAAGAATGTAGTGGTGAGCAAGCAATGGTTTTTGTTTTATCAAAAATGTTTTCCCAAATAATCCCTAAAAAGGTTGTAAAGCGTTTTACCAAACACCAAAAGAGGGCTCTCCCCTCCCCCCCCAAAGAGGTTACCTCAAAAGTGGTGTTTGTCTTGTTTTGCTTAGTTTCAACCGTGAGCCTCGTCCTCCTCTTATATTTGGAAAACTCTTAACTTGCTTTCCTTGTTTCACTTCCTCAAGATTGCCTTCTTCATGTCTTCTTGATAACACCAACCCTTTTGCTTATCCCTAAAAGTGTTGACTTCTAAAGAAGCCTCAATCTTGTTTTGCTCCTCTGTGAAAGGAGATGCTCACCACACTTATTTCTTAAGACTTTTCAGAAAATCTCTCACTTTTGCAAAAAGTCATTTTAAAGTTTCAAAAGCTAAGAAAACTCTTTGCAAAATATTTTAAAATCTTCAAAAGTCATAGTCGAACGAACTGCTGCATTGTGTCATGAATGCTCTTATCTAACTTGGTTAAATTGTAATCTTGTAACTTGTTTAAAGTTATTTAGAGTCGTGACCGGAGTAGGTCATTGGAGAGTTAGGAGACGGAGTAGTCTTCCAAACTCGAGAGTCGTAACCGGAGTAGGTTATTGGTATCTTATTATAAGGGTTAAGTTTTCGGGGTAGATTACTTAATAATTATTAATAAGAAAAACATTGGACGTAGGCCTTTAGAGTGTTGGCCGAACCAATTCAAAAACACAATATGTTCAAGTTTTTCTCTTTACTTCCGCCGCATACAAAGTAGAACACATGTCGTTTAGCTTCGCTCTTATTTGTTTTAAATTTAGTTTTTCAAAGTAAAGTGTGAGTTTTAGTTTTAGTTGAGTAAAGTGTGAGTTTCGCTCTTATTCGTTTAGCTTCGCTCAATATTAGTTATAGTTGTGTTTTTCAAAGTTCTTGCAACAGTCGATATACTTTAACATTTTTCTGTAACATTACTTTTGGTTAAGAGAAATAGAGGCAGTCAGACAACAGTCTACCATACTGTGACATTTGCTCTGTGGCTTAATCCCTTGCCAAGGCAAAATTGTTACGGTCAGACCGATTGTTGCATTTACTAGTCTTCACTTCTTTATTTATTTAGCTGTCCACTTTGTCTAACTCTCTTTAATTAATAAAGTGTGAGTTAAAATTTTAAAAGGTACCTAATTCACCTCCTCCTCCTCTTAAGTACTTAGAATCCGTAAAATCTTCATTGGTATCAGAGCCTAGTACTCTTCGAAAGGCTAACCACCCTAGAATTTGATCCTTCAATATGGATTTTTCGAACACTACAAGAAATACTTCAATTAGCTACCATACACGCGCGACCGAAACTTTCAGTCGCTCATTTAGCGACTGATAGTAACTCACGCGACTGATTTCAGTCGCAAGACGAAGAGACGAAATGGGGTGAAAATGAAGTCACCTTAGCGACCGATATCGGTCGCTAGAAAAAAAACATGCGCGACCGATATCGGTCGCAGATAGGGCAGCAAAACAACACTTAGCGACCGACGTAAAAAAAACGCTCGACCGCTGTCGGTCGCTAAGGGGTCTGATTTTTTTTAAATCAGCGAACACCCCCCCCCCTCTCACACAACCCCATTTCACTCTCTCTCTCTCTAACTCGTCTCCCCCTTCTCTCTAACCCGTCTCCCCCTCATCCTTCCTTATCATTCCTTCTTCTTTTCTCCATTTTTACTTAGTTACGGTATGTTTTCTATCTATATTTAATTTAAATTATTTGTTAATTTTTGTATTTATTGATATAAATAAATTAGTTATTGAGTTAGATGTTTTTTAGTGTAGTTTTGTTGTTGTCGGAATATTTAGTGTAGTTAGAATGTTAATTGCCCATAGGTTCCCCAAATTGAAATAGGTAAATTGTTAGTATAAAGTTAGGGTTTATGGTTAGATAGTCGAATGAATTGGGTTTTTTTAATGTGTTAGGAAATTGAAAGTGAAAATATAATTAGGTCGATTTAGTGATATAATTAGGCGGATTAAGTGCAAATATCTATATTTAGGTGAATTGAGAATTTTACTAAATATGTGAGTAGTGTATATTAGTAAATTACTTTAGAGGAAATAATGTGTATTTGGTTATTGTCTAAATTTTTTTAGGTAAAAAAAATGAAGATATTTGAACGAAAATGGATGTATGAGGAAAGATTTGATAAGAGACGACGTCCCACAACGGAATTTTTAGAGGGTGTTAATAGTTTTCTTGACTTTGCTAAAACTCACCCTGAATACGCGTCAGACGGTAGATTTAGATGTCCTTGTGTGAAATGTAAGAACCTCAAATTTTTTGGAGATTATTATGATCAAGGAACATATTATCTCAAATGGGTTTAATCCAAATTATTATTGTTGGATTTGTCATGGTGAGACGTCTCCTGTTGAGGAATCTGAGGCTGAACAAAATGAAGGGGGATTGAGAGGAATGATTGTTGATGTAGTTGATGAGTGCAATGTGTTTAATGATGAGAGCATGTACACTAATGACGATGACCAACCAACCCCACAAGAGCCAAACCCACGAGCGAAAGCATTTTTTGATATGTTAGACGCTTCGGAGAAGCTGTTATATGGAGGGTGTGATGTGTCATTTTTAGAAGTCACGTCTATGGTAGTGACTCTTAAATGTGAGTATAACCTACCGTTTGGGTGCGTAGACGGTGTCGCTGCGTTGATTGAGAAACTCATCCCAAAAGACAACATTATGACCAAAACATTCTACAATACCAAAAAAATAGTTAAAGGTCTTGAACTTCCGCATCAAAAGATCGATGCTTGTCTCGATGGATGCATGCTTTTTTTGGAAGGACGATGTCCTACTTGAGCAAAGTAAGAAATGTGGTAAGGGTAGATACAAAAGTGTAGATGGGAATATTATTTTGAGGGGTAGGAAGGGAAAGAGTGTTGCGAGGCATAAAAAACCTATACCACTTAGTCGACTTACCTACTTTCCCATCACCCCTAGACTTCAGAAATTATATGCGACCAGAACCATTGCCGAACAAATGAGGTGGCATAAAGAAGAAACTCGTGTAGAGGGGAAGATGTGTCATTCTAGTGACGGGGAGGAGTGGAAATGCTTTGATAGGATTTACCCTAAATTTGCTGAGGAACCCCATAACGTGAGACTTGGGTTGTGTACCGATGAGTTTGCCCCTTTCGGTCAGTTCGGTAAGTCGTACTCATGTTGGCCTGTCATGGTCACACCATACAACTTACCCCCATAGCTTTGTCTGAAACCACCGTTCATCTTCCTTTCTCTTATTGTTCCCGGCCCAAAAAATCCAAAAAATCAGTTGGATGTTTACTTACAACCAGTGGTAGAGGAATTGAAACACTTGTGGGAAGTAGGGGTGGAGACATATGATGTATCGTTGAAACAAAATTTTCAGCTTAGAGCATCACTTTTGTGGACTATTAACGATTTCCCTGCATATGGTATGTTGAGCGGTTGGTCTACGGCGGGACAAAAGGCTTGTCCTTGTTGCATGAGTGAAAGTAAAGCGTTTTACCTAAGTAATTCAAGCAAAATTAGTTTGTTTGACTGTCATAGACAGTTCCTACCCGAGGGTCACATGTACGGGAAGAAGAGGAGAGCTTTCAAGAAGGGTGAGGTGGTGCTAGATGAGGCACCAATTCGTCTCTAAGGAGATGAGATATGGGAGGTGATTTCAGAGTTCCCATCTACTGTTGACGGGACCGATCAAGAGTTCAAGGATCTTAAGAAATTAAAAAATGGTTGGTTTAAAAGAAGCATCTTCTTCGACCTTCCATATTGGAGTACTTTATTACTCCGACATAATCTGGATGTGATGCATATTGAGAAGAATTTCTTTGAGCAACTGATTCACACCGTCATGGATGTAGAGGGTAAGACATGTGACACTGTAGGATCCCGAAAAGATTTGAAAAAAAATTGTGACCGTCCGAAATTGCATATCAAGCGGGATGGGTCCAAGCCTAGGGCCTTGTTTAGCCTTGATAAGGCTTAGAGAAAGACTGTGTTAGAGTGGGTAGGGAAATTGAAGTTCCCTGATGGGTACGCATCCGATTTCAGTCGGTGTGTGGACATTAAGAACCTGAAGCTGCAAGGTTTGAAGAGTCACGACTGCCACGGGTTCATGGAGCGGTTACCTGTGGCGTTGAAGCACCTGCTGCCGGAAGGTGTTTGGAATCCTATCACTGAGATATCTCAGTTTTTCAAGATTTGTGTTCGTCGACAGTTACAATTGACGACATGACTCATTTGGAGGATCAAATTCCTCAAATAATAATAATAATAATCCAACTAATCACTAAGTGAGTGAGAGGTTTAAGGAATAATTAAAATTAATAAGGGTTACTTCATGGGAATAATACCAACTATGCGTGTGCTTCTTAAAATAATCCAAACTATAAGCAATCTCATTTTAATATGAACTACGCATTCATTAATCTCGCATTGCTATGTATGAAATTATGACATGTTATTACAGGTCATAGTGACTTGTTGTAACTTTGTAGGGTTTTATTAGGTCCGTCGCAGTCATCGTGAAAGCCAAAATTACAATAAAAATAATTTTTTTTATTGTTTCTATAAGACTAATTGAAAAAGAAATGGAAGAAGAATTTTCGGAAGATTTAATTTTTTTTTTATCAATGGCCGAAAATGAACCTGAATTGGGAAGAAGAAGAAGAAGAAGAAGAAGAAGAAGAGTTGAATAAGGGAGGTTCAACAGGTGGTCGATCACCCATAGCAAAGCGAGATTAATGAAGGCATAGTTCGTGTTAAAATAAGATTACGTATAGTTTGGATTAATTTAAGAAGCATACACATAGCTGAGATTATTCCCATGAAATAACTCAATTAATAATTGCACTAATTAATGAGTAATGACACTAATCAATTGTTTTTTCTTGTTTTTTTTTTTTTTTTTTTGCTTTGCTTTCTTTACTTTTCTTCTAGCCTTTAATAATGGATTCTCTTTGTCTCAAGTCTTAACTCATTCAATTACTATTTCTTAATTATTATACTCCTTCCGTCCTTTACGTTTCTTTCCGTTTCAATTTAATACTCCTCACAAATCTTAAAAAGCGGGAAGAAACATAAAGGACAGAGGGAGTAATAATTATGTAATAATTTTTGTTGTTAATCTTATAATAATAATAATAATAATAATAATAATAATAATAATAATAATAATAATAATAATTTTTATGTAATAATTACTGTATGTAATAATTTTTGTTGTTTGTCTCATAATTTTTATTGTAATAATTATGGTTTGAGTTCATAAAATAAAAATCGTCAGTACTTGTCCCCGGTTCGTTTCTTAGATCTAACCATTAAAGTCGAGTACTCGATACAATCCCGACAATCTCATATATAAAACCATCGCTTATTCGAATCTGAGACGATAGGCTCGTTTTTTTTTTGGTTTTTTTAAACGTTGTAACGAAAACATTATATTTAACCGGAAAGAGAGATTATATACAAATCGGAAAAAAAAGAGTAATTATACATCTAATGGAAACTCGGTTGTATTAGATGATTTCCGAAACCACAATGCCAAACACGTATTACAATATGAAGCGGGCTAACGGGTTGTCGAAGGCCGCAAGTTTATACATGTACAAAAAAAACCCAAAAAAAAACCGACAAACCGGAGAAACAACTAAAAACACTATACGATGAACAACAAGCGAATTATGCCATTTACGTGTGAAGAAGTGAGGCGACATGTAATCTACTTTACGAAAGAACCGTTAATCTAAGCAAATTAACCTTCGGATCGGAAGTCAGAACAATGGAAATTATGCCAAGAGAGGGAGAGCGTCTATTATCGGCTTTGGAGGAGTTTCGAGATCCATGCTGAACGTCACTGCGACACCAAGGAATGCGCATATTGCAGGAACCAGTTGCGTATCTTGTGAGCGTGAAATTGGGTACTGAAAATGTAAGCAACCCTTGGATGTTCGTCAAAGTATCTGCAAACGAAAAACAGTGAGGAAGACGTGGAGGGAGATGAAGGCGTAAAAAGACGTGGAGGGAGATGATAAGGAGCTCACTCAAATACGATTCCAAAAAGTATAAGACCAATCCGCATGACATTTTGTCTAAGAAGCTCAACGATCCATAAACGAAAGCACAGCCGTTAAGATCTTGCCCGACTAGGACACTTTGCATTCCTACTGCTGTTACCTATACAGTTGGTTTAACCGATAATGCACATGATGCCCAAAGGCCAAAACGTGCTAATAGGGGTATTTTGGTAAATTTACAACGTACCATCATTAGGGCATTGGCGATCCTAATGAAGACGGATACGAGGTACATGTAGCCACTCGAACTCTGAGGCAGTAAAATGATCCACATACCGCAAATCACCCAAAGAATTCCACCGACAGAGAAAACTGTCTTGAGACGTTGTCCCGTCCATGAAATCTCCTGAAAAACAGCGTATTATTGACTGATTTAATGACGCTTCGTTCTGGTAATAGAAGATGTTGTACCAAAAAATGGAGAAAAGAAAAGAAAAAAAAAACCTGTAAAATGATGGAAACGATGAAGCTGCAAATGTAGATGATAGCGGGAACATGAACATCATTCAAGCGGAAAAGATTTCGTCAGTTTTGAGTAGAAGTAAATGACAGAAGAGCGACAATAATGCTGCAGCGAGAGTGTGGTGGTACCAGGGCTTTTGAAGACACAGCCATTTGTAGGTCGTTGATTACGAAGAAAGTAAAAAATGCCTACAAGTAATACAGAAATCAGCTGATACAGTCGCATTTCGGAAAACTATTCTACAAAAGGAAGTGAATATAATTCAGGACAGAAAACCTGCGAGACGTTTGTCACGAGCCTTGTCAGAAGATATTCAAGAGCGACTTGATAATAGAGGATTTTTCGGAACCAGTACGCCCATTCAATTCTGACGCAGATTTTTCCTGGAAAGCTATCTTGCAATCTATGGAAAATTCGAAACAGAAGCATCCATCATATACGATAATTTACATAAATGAATAAATTTTGTGTGAATGACGGAATTTTTGAACATACCTTGGTTCTTTTGTGCCAAGATGAAAAATGCCGACAAAACAGCACCCAATGGCAATTGAAGAGAACGCAATCCAACGATACTGCTCGAGTGAAAACCATGTTAAGTGTTGGACTTCAATAGCAAACATAGGTAAAACCGTAAAAGAATATTACAGTTTCGTCTGCTACCTGACTTTCTATATCACCAAGACTTCTTGATTTTCCGAAGCTAAAGACAATCAAAGCCACTCCATAAAGGCTCAAATTAGCAACCTACGAGAATGAAAGATAAAAATTTCAGTAACTAAAAAGTCAAAAGACGATCAAGTAAATAAAGATATGAAGAACTTTTTACCATAGTAAACGCGTTTCTGCAGCTAGCGAGAACTACTCTGCTAGTTGGATTGAGTGTCATGCAGTTTACCATAGACCTACGGTTCAAGAACAGTAACAATACTCAATATTCACTACAGTAATGCAGTATAAATGCTTTGACGTAGTAGAGTCGGGAATGAAGTTACATGTGTGAAACTTGAGTAGTAGCCCAACCGATATTGAAGATTGCAGCAAAAATGTTGTATCCAACAGTCTGAAGAGTCGACGAATCTATATTTTCCAAAACATACATCCCCCAAATACAGATGAAAATGAAACGGCGAACAACAGGGATCCAGCACCATGCCATATTTTGAAATGTCCAAACCGGTCTATCTACCACATTTACAGCACACACAATCAAGAATACGATAACAAGGGTCAACTTTCTAATGCACGTTATGGATATGAAGCGACTGAAAGCCAGGAAGCAATAAGTATACCAGCTCGCCGGAGAAAACAGTCATAAAACCGTCTGCTACTTGTCCAGAAAGCATCACGACCGCAGCATCCCTATAACAATCATCAAACGTGTAATAAGACGTGAGATGAGTGACGAAACAGAAGAAAAGGAAAGCATACTTTGGGGTAAGGCCGATATCAGTAAGGAAAACCAGCAAGTAGGTAAACCAAAGGCAGACGTAATGTCGTTGAGCATATGTCCAACACCATAGATGAAAACGCTGCAGCGTCCAACTGGTCTGTTCCTTGATTCTTCATCAACAACCATGGGCGGATTTGGGTGAGGGCATGGGTGGGCGACTGCCCTCACCCAAATCCCAGAAATAATTAAATATGTTTAACTTCACTAATCACAATGGTGATTGTAGCTCATTGGTTATGATGCTTTCCATTCTCGTCTGAGGTGAGGGGTTTGAATCCACTTGCCCACATTTATTTTTTTAAACTCCCTCTGTTTGAAATATTATATTGTAATTAATAAGAGTATACGCTTAAGTCTTCAACTCCTTGTGGAGGTTATTTTTTAATCAAATACAAATAAATGAGTTAGACGAAGAGAATATATATTTCCTAGTCACTCTGCCTAATACATACGAAATATTTTTTTTGTAAGTTTTCTTAAACGAAGCAAAAAAATTCAAAACCAACATCAATTTATAAAACAAAACTTGGTTTTCCACCAATTACTTTTACTGTATAAATTCACTTATAAGAAAATCAAAATACAAACCGTAAATTTTTCCAAATGCCCCCCCTATCGGGAAATCCTGGATTCGCCCCTGTCAACAACCATGACGTTCGTCATATCCGTCTCAAACTCTCTCAACTCTTATAAATCCCTGTCAAGGGTTAAACACAAAACAACAGTTGAGCTCGACCCGCATATACAATCATGATTCAAAACACACTCACAAACCTACCTACTTACCTATATAAGTTCGGATAATTTGTCGGCTAATTGTTCCTCCCTTCCATGAATGTTTGAAATATGTATAGTGCAGTTGTAGTTGTAGTTGCAAGCTTCAACTGTGGAAGGTGGGGCCGCGGACCTAGAACTAACAATATAATTTGAAAGACCAATTAATACATCATCATAAATACATCGTCACAAATTCTTGTTTGTCACGAACATATAAACAAAGCATTTGTTATTCCCGATACATTCTGATTTTGTATTATCTAGTCACAGTGAGTGATATTTGACCCGTTATAGCTTTCCGACAAAAAAAAGACCAACTTTTATAAATCATTCACATTTCACAGTAGGAAAACTTAATTCATTCCAGTCTAATATTGACTGAAAATATTCATTATTAATCCAAAATTAACAATTTCTTCAGAAATTAATCAGTTTAAAATCCAAATAATCATGCTTACCTACTACTACCCTAAATCACACTCTCTCCGTCTTTTAATGTCTGCCCCATTTCCTCGATATTGACGGAAAATTATCATTATAAATTCATATATAATTAACCATTTCTTCAGAAATTAATCAGTACAAAATCTAAATAATCATGCTTACCTACTACCCTAAATCATAATACCTCCGTCTTTTAATGTTTGCCCCATTTCGTCAATTTTGATGTAAAATATCAATATCCATATCATTATAAATTTATACTCCAATTAACAAAAAAAATCAGAAATTAATCAATAAAATCTAAACAATCATGCTTACCTACAAGTACACTAAATCATAATCGATACGTTTTTTAATGTTTGTCCCATTTCGTCTATTTTGACGGAAAATAAATATCAATATCATTATAAATTTAGGGTGTTGCTCTTCGCAGTACAGATTTTACTCGACGCAATACCACTTTTCTAATTTTACCTCTCTCATTTCCCCTCCCGCCTCAAACCATCATTTTCTTTTTTATTCATTTTGCTTTTCTCCTCCACATCCTACGGAATATCTATTTTACTTTTACGCAGTACATTTCTTTTAAATTTGACGCAGTACATATTGTTTTAAATTTGTTGATAGGCATAATTAATCTTTTTACTTTGTCGACGTAGTACGTTTCTTTTTAGTTTGTTGATGCAGTACTTTTATATTTTTCGATGCTTGTGAAACTACATATTTTTTTTGAAAAAAAAAACTTTGATGAATTATAATCATGATAATCATATAAATTAGCAAATTATATATCTAAAAAAAGTCTAATCTTTGATGAACTATAATCATGTAAATCAAATAAGTTGCATCAAAATTACATAAGTTACCAAAAGACCTAATCTGTGATGAAATATAATCATACTAATCATATACGAAGTAAATTACATCAAATTTACATATTTTAACACAAGTATTAATCTTTGATGAAGTATAAATATGCTAACACTATAAATTTCATCAAGATTATACTATATTTTTAAAAAAGTTACAATTATGCTCATCATATAGATTGCAATAAACATGATGTTAAATAAAAGTTCTAATTTGATTAATTAAGTATACAATGATGCAAATCTTATCAATTACATCAAAATTACATATTTCAAGAAAAAATTATAATTATAATCTTTGATAAATTATACCCATATAATCACATAAATCGAAGAAAATCACTATTTTTGAGTAATATGTGAAAAATGAATAGAGAAAATTGGGTTTATTAAATGTTTCAAAAAACCTTAATTTTGTAATCAATGATAACTAACCGTTCTATGTTCTTCAATCAAAATCGCATCCATAATAGAGTAAATTGATTAATTGAATGAGTTCTAGAGTTCTAATTAGAGAGTAAATTGAATGGATTCGATCCAGGGTTATGATTAGAGAGATTTGGAAAAAAAAATTACATCTTTCTAGAAAAGGACATAGAATAGAAATTTATGGGTAAAAAGTACCGCGTCGGGTAAAATTGGTATTGCGAAAAGTAATTACGTAAATAATGGATTTATACTAAGTAATTAACAATTTTTTCAGAAATTAATCAATAAAATCTAATTAATCAAGCTCACCTACTACTACCATAAATCAAATTAATTTAGATTGATTTTTTTTTGGAAAAGTGGGATTATATTAAATCAACTTCCGCGAGAGCAATGATTGTCTCGGGAAAATTCTCCGTATACATCATTTCCTCCCCACTTCTCGAGCACAGTCTAGCTGTGTTATGAGCCACAACGTTCCCAGATCTCCTAACATGTGACCAGAGACAAGCAATAAAGTTCGAACTACAAGCAATAATATCCGACACACATAAACCCATAAACGTACGGTCGACTCGATTAGCCTTCACAACATCAATCACGATCTTGGCGTCACTCTCAAACTCTACTCTGCTACAGTTAAGCTGCACCGCCATATCCATCCCCATTTGGGCAGCAAGAGCCTCTGCAATTTTGGGGTCCCAACCGCCACTCACCCGTCTGTACTTTACCATCAGCACCGTCCCAAGCTCGTCACGTCCTACCGCTCCCAATCCGACATCTCCATTGGCAAAAATAGCAGCGGCAGAGTTAATTTTCACAAAACCCATCTGCAGAGGTGCCCAAGAATTCAGCCCCGAGGAGACAGTAGCTCGTCTCTGCACCCGCAACGCCTACCTGTACTTCGAGTGCTCTGCCACAACTTCTCGTGGCGGTGGAGCTTCCTCAAAAGTACATAGACTTCGGTAGTACCAGCCAGCCCACATCATCGCCAAAAGTCGGTCCCTCTCGTCCCTTTTTACCCGTGCTAGCATCCACATAAGTCGACAAGGAAAAGAGGAAAGGGGGGCACCGGCAATCAACTCTTTAAACTCGCTACGCGCCAAATATCGTTAACCCATTGACACTCAAAGAGGGCATGCATAACAGTTTCAGGCGCATCGTGAGACAGACCACACAACGAATCCTGGGTACAATGGCGAAAAGCTAGATTTGCCCGGACATCGATGGTATTAGTGCAGGCCCGCCACAGGAAATGACCCAATTTAGGAATAACATTCAGTCCCTAAGTCACTGCCCAGACTGCCTCCGCATTCGGCTGGACATCTTCCAACCTCACAGGTGGACTCGATCTCACACCCAACCAATAACCTGATTTTACTGAATACTCTCCGTTGTTGCTCGGCCACCAAAAGATTTGGTCCACAGGAAATCGCTTGCTCAATGGAATGCGCAGGACAACGTTAGCATCTGTTTCATTAAACATGGCGCGGACAAGCGATGTGTTCCATTCTCTGCCGAGACCGGGTCAATAAGCGTAGACACAGTAATAGACGGGTCAAACTCCAGATTCGGGCTTGGGATACGTCCGCGGTTATTAATCGTTAGCCACTTGTCTTCCCAAACCTTTACCGAGAGCCCATTTCCAATCCTCCACCTCGGACCATCCATAAGCAAAGGCTTTGCATTCCAAATGCTTCTCCATACAAAACTCGGGTCATGACCCCTACGTGACTCCAAGACAGTCGAAAGCTTAAAGTAACGGGCTCGGAACACTCTGCTCACTAGCGAGTCCGGTCTCGTGAGGAACCGCCATACTTGCTTCGCGAGGAGAGCTTGGTTGAAAACTCGAAGGTCACAAAAACCCATCCCCCCAACTCGTTTAGGTTGGCACATCTTCTCCCAAGACCACCAGTGGATTTTCCTTTTTGCCTCCGTCGTACCCCACCAAAATTTGGCCATAATCCCGTGTAACTCACTAATCACCCCTTCCGGGATCGCGAATAAACTCATCATATATGTCGGTATTGCTTGAGCTAGAGCTTTAATAACAATTTCCTTCCCCGGTCTAGATAATCTCTCCTTTCACCCTCGAAGTTTTTTCCTGATACGATCCTTAAGTCCCGAGAAGATAGCTTTTTTTTTATTAGCCAATGATCGTCGGAAGACCCAGATATTTCTCATATCTCTCCACCTCCCGGACCTCGAATAGCCCCATAATCATTTCCTGGGCCTGACTTGCTACGTTTTTACTAAAGACCACTTCTGATTTAGCGTAGTTAATTTTCTGCCCCGATGCTCTCTCAAACTGGCTAATCAGGTTAGCTATCGTGGAGCATTCCCTTTCATTCGTCCTAGCAAAAAGGAGACACTCATCCGCAAAAAATAAATGGGATATCCGAGGTGCATCCCGACACACCCTCGTGCCAAATATAAGCTTACGTCTTACCGCGTTGTTAATCAGGTGTGAGAATACATCGACACAAAGGAGAAAGAGATATGGGGATATCGGGTCGCCCTGCCTAAGACCCCTCGTCGGAGAAACCCCTTCCCCCTCCTTACCATTAACCCGAAAAGAGTGGGTCACGGAAGTGACACAATCCATTACCCGTCTTCTCCAGTCCGGTGAGAATCCCAACCGGTCCATAACCGCATCTAGAAAACACCATTCAACTTGATCATAGGCCTTACTCATATCGAGTTTGAGAGCCACCGTCCCTGCCTTACCCTCCCCACCCCGTTTCATAGCGTGAAACGTCTTAAAGGCTATCAAAGCATTGTCCGTTATAAGACGGCCAGGAGTAAATGCGCTCTGGTTCTCCGAGATAATCCCATCAAGAAAAGGTTTCAGTCGATTAGCTAACATCTTAGAAATAATCTTATACAGGACGTTACATAAGCTAATCGGACGGAAGTCTAAAACCTGTCTTGGTGAGCTACACTTGGGAATAAGAACTACTGCCGTGCGATTGACTTCACTGAGGCCCGCTTGCCCCGACCACCATGCTTTAACAAACAAACAAACATCCTCCCCGACGATGTCCCAGTATTTTTGAAAAAATAGAGCCGTCATTCCATCGGGTCCCGGGGCCTTCGTCGAGTGCATTTGGAAAAGCGCCACCTGGATTTCATCGTCATTTGGGTGGGCATCCAGCCGCACATTTGTTTCATGCGTGACCCGTCTGTCCACGCTGTTCAACACCTCATCTAGACCCACGGGGTTGCATGACTCAAACAAGTCACGAAAGTAGGCAGAGATCACCCTCGAAACAGCCCCTTCATCCGTTTGCCACGCCCCATTCTCATCCTCGATTCCCTCAATCTTATTCCGACGATGTCGTTGTTTTGCTTGATGAAAATAGACCGTATTACGGTCTCCGTCCCTCAGCTCATTTGCTCTCGCCCGGGCTAATTTAGATTGAATTACGTCAAGTGAAGGGTGCTTGAATTACTAAATTACTAAAAATAAAAATCATTACTTTAACCAAATTCAGACAGTTGCACTCCATATACGGCTACACGAAGAACTCATCATACAATCAATTTCCATAAATACGTCAAAATAAATTGAAATCAGAAGTCAAATTCAGCAAATCGGGTGCAAAAAACCAATCAAATCAATCAAATTAGGGAAAAAAAATTAAGTAATATTAAGGCCATTTTCTGATTCCTCTCAAACCCTAAAAAAAAACCCTCTTCATTTGGCCATTTTCGCAAGGTACTCCCTAATTATCACCCCTTCTCTTCTCTTCTCTTCTCGTTTTGCGTGGTTCCATCAACTTGCATGCCTCGTTTTCTATGCTGCCATGTCTGCAAATTTGTTTCCGATTATCAGTTCTACAGTGCTACATTATGCCATTTTATTTATAATTTGTTTCTATTTCATTGCATTCTCATAATTGTTCTGTTTATTCTATTGGGTTACATCAAAATCCTTTTTTTTTTTACTTCCGGGGTTTTGTTGTAAATTGTTGAATGGAACACTTGGTATGCACATAATGAAGTAATTAAATTTGTTCTTAAGTGATGAATGTAATGTTATTGGTTGTATGAGATGTGTACAAGCGTGTCATTGCATTTGGGTTGCATATATGAGAAAAGTAGCGGTCTTAGTAACACTTGACGGTTTGGGTGTGTGCAAGTGCAACTATCATTAGGTGGCTACAGGGCAGTATGTTGTGTATGAAGATTCAAACTTTATTGTACAGTAGACATTCCTAGTAGCTTTTACGCCTTGCTGGAAAAACTAACATCGGGTGGCTTAAGTATATCTGTTTCCATAGGTAGTTTGCTTGTATTGGCTGGCTTTCTATGCAAGTTTCATGAACTGCTTTGGTAGCTTTGCAAGTGCTACCTTTTCAATGGGAGCTAATATGCAAAGCTACTTAAAGAGTTGGAATCTTATCACAGGTGGTGAAGTTCAATTAATTTTGGAAACTGATAAGACATTGACTTCCATATTGTTGTTACTAGTTATTACTCGTATTTATTTAGATTTTTCTGTGTAAATTACACAAAAGCAAGGGAAAGGAAGTCCACCAAGCTTCACGGCAGCAAATCGATCTCCGTGTTATGTAGTTAGGCAGGCATGCTGTTTTCCAGTTTTTGTGGAAAGCCAAAAGCTTTTAAATTTACCACTTAAACCGTCAAATCTATGATACATGGTTTGAAGTTCGATGCGATTCGAATTCGAAGTTCGAATTCGAAGTTCGCGACCAATGACGAACTGGGTTCGAAGCATGAAATAGTTTAAATATAAAATCCAATTTAGTGTCCTTAACTTGAAAGGATTATGGGAGTAGTCCATGTGTTAAAAGATAAATTTTGGTGAGAAATAAAATATACGGAGTACTATACTCCGTATTACTTGTCACTTCTTACTAGGAGTCAGACTATTAATTTCAATTACCCTACCCACATTACTAGAGTAAAAAAAATAGTACTCCCTCCGAGTTTCTATGATTGCCCCGTTTCTTTATGGGGTGGAAAATAAGGAAGGAAAAATGAGTGGTTAAAAAAAGAAGAAGGAAGAGAGATAAATGGGTGGGTGAATGTGAACTACACATTTATGGCCCAAAATGGCAAATGGATAAAAGATCAAACTCAGCCCAAAAAGGAATACGGGTCAATGTTAGAAACTCGGAGGGAGTAATATTTTTATACTCCCAATAAACCTCACCACCCACCATACTGTCAATCTCCCTCTGCCTCCATAAACCCAATAAATTTACTTTTCTTCATTTATCCTCTCCCTCTCCTTCAATGGCGCCTAGGTCTATTCTCTCTTCTTCAATGGTGTACAGGTAATTGAAAAGTCTATTTTACTTTATTTCATCCTCGTCCCATTACACTTTGTGTATACTGGGTAATAGTTCGCTCATTCGCGAATTCCGTTTTTATTCGCGAATTCCGGCGACCTGGGTCGCGAACGACCGGAGTTCGAAGTCGGACGAACCAGTTCGAAGTTCGTGCCACCGAATTCCGAATCATGTAACATAGCGTCAAATCATCAATGCATGAGAATCTAGCTGCTAATTTGTTGAAATCCTTCTAGCTTTTTGTGGAAATCCTTTTTTTTTTCCTTTCTGAATTTGTTGCAGCAAGCCATTTATTTTACAATGAGTTAATCACATTTGTGCTATTTGGTCCAGTATGGCGAAAGGAGAAATCCCACAACCAGACCAATCACAATCTAAACCCCCTTCAGCTCTTGCCCCATTGGAGGATACACATGACCCGAACTCACCAAAACACCAAATTATGCTTAGACCAGGATTTGGAAGCATTGGCCATTGTGTATCTTTGTTAGTGAATCATTCAAAAGTTTCAATTAGAAACCCGGACGAGTCATTTTACCAGTATACGGTAAGTTTCCTTCTTCATGGGCCTTGTATCACTTAGAAATTGGGAAGCATCAGCAAAAGTTTCAATCTTATGTTGTCTTTGCAGGTTAAGATTATGTCTAAAGATGATGCACCTTTTGAGTGCAAGTCAGTTAGTGTAAAGATAATTGATAGACTTTTTAAGACACATTCATCTGAGCTAGATGGGAAACTTTATGTGTTTGATGGAAAGGAAAATTTGTACACTTTTGCTCCTCTGTCACAGAAGATGTTTGAGTTCACCTTAACCCACGAACACCCATATGCACAAAAGTACTTGTTCTTCCCTTTTCCTTTTCCACCATCTATCTTTGTCTTGTACTTTTGCTTATTCTATTGATTATGTAGAGTTGGGAACCATGATGAGTCTACGAAGAAAATGAAGCATTCCACGATAGCTAAGCTATATAAAGTGGAGCTTAAATTTTGTATGGAAGTTCCCTTAGAATCAGTTATTCAAACTTCTAAAAGGCATAAAGCTGATGAAACACAGAATGCATTAAGGGTTCTAAATACCATACTGAGGCAGCTGGCTTTTAAAAGGTACTCTCTCTTGTCTTTCCTATCCTAACTATCTTCCTTCCTTCCATTCTCTGTATTCATACTTTGTGGTCATTTTTTTTTTCATGCTTCTTATATTCCGCTTGCTTGATGCAGAGGATGTCTTTTGGTTAAACAGTCATATTTTAGGGATGACTCCAGTAATATTTTCGAGGTCGGTGAAGGTGTTCTTGGTTTGCGTGGTTATCATTCTAGTTTTCACATGACAAGGGCAGGACTCTCTCTAAATTCGGGTATTGGAAAAAAAACTTATTCTTCGGATGACTATAATGCTTAATTGCTAATGTAATTTTCGAAGACAATCACAATGTATGTTTCTGTATTATAATGCTTGTTGGACCAACTTACCTGTAGATGTTGCTATGACTTTGACACTTGCACCTGGTCCTATTCTGGATTTCCTGATGGCTAATCAAAATGTCAAGGAGCCTCGGTACATTGATTGGGCAAAGGTAAAATAGGTTGATAATCTCCAAGTAAATGAGCCTTTTGTTCTGTTTGATTTTTTTCCTTGATAAATGGATCGTTGCAGGCCAAAAGGATGTTAACAGATTTGAAACTCAAGACGTCCCACACTAACAGGGTATATAAGATAACAGGCCTGAGCGAGAAGCCTTGCCACCAACTAAGGTGCATGTTTATTTGATGATAAATTTTCAGTATGCATGTATTCTGTCGCGGGGCTTCTAAAGTTTCTTCACCTTTATGCAAGTTTCCTTCTTGGAATAAAAGAGGAAAATGGCTCCAAGGAAGAGCTGCTCGAAAAGACTACTGTTAGTGACTATTTTTTAAAGCAATATGGCATTGGACTGACTTATTCCAAATACATGCCTTGCATTGATGTTGGCACACCAAGTAAACCTATCTATCTTCCATTGGAGGTGTGTAAGAATTTTTGCTCTTTAAATGGCTGTGACTTTCCTTCTTTGAGCCCTTTAACTTTTCTTCTGATCCTTGTCAAACTTTCACGACATGATCTCAAGTTTCCATTGACCTTTGAGCCTCTAATATTCATTCTCTTTCATCATGATACAGCTCTGTTCAATGGTGTCACTCCAACGCTACACCAAACCACTTTCTCCCTCTCAACAAGTTGCCTTAGTTGAAAAAACAAAGCAAAAACCTCCTGATAGAATGAAAGCTCTCGTAAATGTGAGTTTCTTTTAGCATAAGGAAAGCTTTATTTGTGTTTTCTGATCTGTAAGTCTATAACTAGTACTCCGTCGTTGCTTGTGTTGTCTGGCTGTGAAGAACATTTTTTTGGTCTATGACTAAGTATCACTTAAATTGGCAGGCAATGGAGAATAACGACTATGAAAATGATCCGTTACTGGCAACTTGTGGCATTTATGTTGAGAAGAAGTTTATGCATATTTCTGGCCGAGTTCTTGAGGCACCAAAGGTCTTTATTCTAATCTTTTGATACTAAGTGGTCAGATTCTTTAATTTTCTTTGATTTGAACAGCTTTCTGTTTTTATTCTGCAGCTAAAGGTTGGGAAAGGTGAAGATTGCTCGCCTTGTGATGGACGGTGGACTTTTAAAAATAAAGTAAACCATTAATATTGTGATGGATGTTTTGTACTTCTGTTTAGTAATTTACATCAAAAACTTCTAATAATCTAATATGGGGATTCTGCAGCAATTCCTGGAACCTGTCAATATTAATTGTTGGGCCATAGTAAACTTCTCTTCTCCTTGTGATACAAGCTATCTATCTCGAGAACTTATCAGTTGTGGAATGCGCAAGGGAATGGTAGGTGAATTTAATATTTAGGCCTTTTAAACTTGTGCTATAGCTATTATATTTTGCATTCTTGAATTTTCAAATCAATCAGGAAATTGAAAGACCGTATGCATTGATTGAGGAGAATCGACAGATGAGAAAAGCAAGTCCTTTGGCAAGAGTTGATGCAATGTTTGAAAAGTTGCAGGATAAACTCCCAGATAAACCAGAATTCATTTTATGTGTA
Organism: Agrostemma githago; assembly: GCA_958450325.1. Lineage (NCBI taxonomy): Eukaryota > Viridiplantae > Streptophyta > Magnoliopsida > Caryophyllales > Caryophyllaceae > Agrostemma > Agrostemma githago. The sequence continues at coordinate 12,129,609 of OY288258.1, forward strand.
TTACCAGAAAGAAAAACATGTGATTTGTACGGTAAGATTCTGATTCATTTTTAGAAAGTTTATGTCGGACCTTTCTTCTTTTGATCATGCATTTGGTTTGGGCTTGATCTATCATATATATATATATACTTCTTTACATTGTCATGTGTAGGACCGTGGAAAATGAGGAGTTTGTGTGACTTTGGGCTTCTAACACAATGTGTTTCTCCTGTCAAAATCACTGAACGTTACCTCACAAATGTGCTTCTTAAAATTAATACGAAGGTAACTTTAAACTATTCCCTGTGGGTTGGGCCATAAAAACCTATTCAATAATATCTGATGCTATGTAGTTCTAATTCGTGGTCTATGTCTTTAGCTTGGCGGTATTAACTCTCTTTTGACGACTGAGAAGCCTTCATGTCTTCCCCATGTAACTGACTTCCCAACAATGATAGTGGGTATGGATGTCTCTCATGGCCCGCCTGGTCTCGTGAATCATCCATCTATTGCCGCTGTAAGCTCTCTTGGATTTGAGATATTAATCGTTCAAATGGTCACAGTAGGTTTGATGCTACACCTTTGTGTACTCTTAAATTTACCTAAAACAGCTATAATTATAGCAAGCATCTGCGGACCATACTGAATGACGATCTCACTCTTGAGTCTACTGACTGTCCTGTTTTCTGGAAAATTACAGGTTGTTGGCTCTTTATCATGGCCACTCATTTCAAGATATAGAGTGTCTCTAAGAATTCAATCTCCAAGAACTGAGATTATAGATTCATTGTTCAACCCATTGGAAAATGGAAAAGACGCTGGTAGCATGAGGTAACTAGATGATGCATTGATATCATTGCCTTGTCTGCAGTTTTTACTTTTTTTTTTTCTTTGAGCTTGATCATTATATCACAATCAAGTATATTTGTTTACACTGGTGTTTTTAAAGAATTCCTAATCCATTATATTTCAGTGAGCTTCTTAACGACTTCTTTATGACGAGCGGGGCCCGGAAACCTAAGCACATAATTATTTTCAGGTATTGCTATGTGTTTATGTAATTCATTGATTGCTAGACTGTAAAACCACTTCTCAGATGGGGCTAATATATGATGTATAATACTCCCTCCATCTTCTTGAATTAGCCCCACTTCTCTTTTTTTTTGTGAGGGGAAAAGTCGGTCAATGGGGCTAATTCAAGAAGATAGAGTAGTTATTTTCATGTAAGTTTTGTGTGGGTCTGTTGGGCATCGAGGAAGTCCCGCACTGCAAAGCTTTTATTGTTTATTCAGTCCAAGCATAGGGGGTTTCCTTGTGATTTACAATTTCAATTCAGGTTCTTTTTGCCTTAACTGCATACATTTTGCAGGGATGGAGTGAGTGAATCACAGTTCAGTCAGGTTCTTAATATTGAACTGGATCAAATTAAACAGGTGATTCCCCCACTTTTTTTGGGTAATGATTTCCTAACGGAACTTTATTCAATTCTAACGTGACATGACCATATTTCCCTTGTCATTTCCCCTAACATTCTCAAAAGTTGAGTTAGATTTCTAAAAAAACAATTTTCCTAAAGGGTAGTGGGGGTTTACTGAGAGAAGATGATATGAATTAGACCGAATGGATCGGCAATCGGTTTTGTGGACTATCCATGGATGCTCCAGAAGTTTGTGCAACGGAAGAGATTGTGCTGAGTCTATTACAAGCATCTGCTATACAATAACATGATTGCATCGTGCAAGCAACATAAAAAAAACCAAAATTTCCCAAAGGGTGGTGCGGATTTACTGAGAGAAAGAAGTTAGGGAGAATTTTAGAATTCGTTTATGAATATGTACTAGTGCAATTCATATATATTATTTTAGAAATCAAATTCTAAAATACTTATGAACATATCTGCAATTTTGCACTAAGTGCTATAGTACTACGTATACTAAGTGCTATACTGCCTTTCTGTGTTGAATCAATGTGTGGCAGACTGCGAACATTCAACTGTCCATATTTCTTCATAGGTGGCAATCTTTGAGGCCTATGGGTAGAGATTGAGCCATTGAGGAGTGAAGTAAGAAATGACTATATTGACTATGGTGTGACATTTTATACTGGGACAATAATCCCTTCTTATCCTTAATCATTCTTTAGGCAACTAGACTCCAGCCAAGCAATGTTTATCTTGTTTAGAAAACTAGTACAAAACCCGTGCCTACGCACGGTTTTTTCATTAGTTTTTGTTTGTATAAATTTTTTATTTACTGACAAAATTATTCCCTTCGATTGTGTCAATAATTTACTTTCTTTCTTTCTTTAATGTTTCAGTCTATCGTTTATATTTTCGTTTTTGGCAAAAATTTTAACCTTTACTTTTTTTTAACCATAATAAAAAATATGGTGTCACTACTTTATTTTTCGGTATGGGGTAATATTCTATTTGAATGAAATGACTAAAAAATTAGTCACTATCTAGGTAAAATTTGTCACTACCCTATCTTCGGTATACAGTACGTAGTAGCATTCTATTAGGTTGGAATGACTACGGAGTACAAAATAAATCTGAAATAATATTGGATGCCTTAATTAATTATCCTACCTATATTAAAAAAGATTACACATAACTTTGTATATTTAACGTTTAGTAGAGTATTTTTTGGAATTAATTTGTTCTAAATTTAAGTGATTATTATGATTAGATAGCGGACATTTAAATTTGAAAATAGACCCATCAAATTTCGACTTGACTCGTAAAGTCGACCCATTTTAATTTGTAAGTGCAAGAGTAAGACTCTAAAATTTTGACCACGACCAGTTTAGATCAAACCCGGTATGATCCATTAATTTAGGATCAAAACCCGTCGAACGGGTCAACTCGTTGGATTGATGACGTGTTATTATTTTTATTACGATATTAGTATATATATGTGAGTATATCATATTTTAAATAATAACTAAAAAAGGACTCCGTATAAACATTAATATTGTAAACTAAAAAATAATAATTTTATATGGAGTATAATTCTTATACTTGTTACGTGATTAATATTAAAAATACAATTTTTTAAATAAAAACAATAGTACTAATTATTGAATTTAATTGCATTATGATATTAAATATGATTAATATTTTTCAATTAATTGAATTGATCTATTGATAGTTAAATAAATAAGAGCTTTGGTTATTGTATGAGTTGATATTACACATGCACAATTGAGCTTGTAATGAATCTAGACAAAAAAAAATTCAAACCCAATTTAGGTAATGAAGGGTTGAAATTAGGCGGGAAAGTTGAAATGACTACTTTGCCTTTTGGTTTTTGTTTTAGTGAATAGGGGATTTTCTTGCTTCCCAACTTGATTATTTTGAACAGTGCATTCTTTTGTTACAGTAATTAAGATTGGTTGCCGTCTCATGATTATTATAAATATTTGATAATATAAGCTTCAAGTTTTTTCCCTCCAGTCAAAGACGTTTGCAGTTTTTAATATTCCAATTGTCCTTTTAAAGCCCCGTTCTCTTCTAGTGAAAATCCTGAGTTGTTACTGAAAATGTGAAGAACTGACCTAACATCATCCGTGTCCATTTATTCATGAAATGATATCTATTCCGAGGTGGGTAAAATTTATCGTTCTAATGTAAATGCTAAAACTTGTGATACCTTCTTGAGTTGGCACTTCTCTGCTTGTGGTTATAAATTTATAACCTGCCATTTGTAAGCTCTTAATTATGAAAGAAGTGAACCACACCTACATAAATCTCTCCATCCCCTAATAAAATATTTTCCTCTCAAACTCAAGCCGGGTAAATTTGTATCTGAGATCCTCCAAAAACTTCAAGCATGTATGCTTTTATCTGTGGTAGCCTAATTTTGAAACCTTATTTTCTATGGTACTACGTATAATTTTTGATAAATTTCCAGATTCGAGAAGGATGCTGAAAGCCTATGCATGTTGTGCTTGTCAATGCGTAAACGAGTGACTCCATAACCTACTCTTTTTTGTTTATAAATCACAGGCTTACCTTGGCTTTGGAGAGGCAGAAGTTCCCAAGTTTACTGTGATTGTGGCACAAAAAAGGCATCACACCAGATTTTTTCCGTTGGGAGCTTCTTGCAATGTTTTACCAGGTATGCTCCCTGCTCACCCTCTCTTAAATGGAGTGGGATACATGTTGCAAATGCTTTGCTTAATTGTGTTGCTGTATTCACTCTTTTCTATCAACCCATTGCAGGTACGGTTGTGGACACCGAAGTTGTGCATCCGAGTAACTATGATTTCTACATGTGTGCTCATGGCGGAATGATTGTGAGTGCCCAGTTTATCTATTCACGCCTGGCATTTTAACACTATAAACTGCCTTATGTTTACAATTATTATTCTTTTAGTTGGGAAATGATTGCAGAATGATGTTTCTGGAATTCTTGTTTTCTCTCAAAAGTCATAGTGGTATTCTTAGGCCCTGTCAGCCCGTTTCAAACGAGCTCAGCTTCTATCAACTCAGCCCAGCTGCTATAAGCTCAGCTCCGCTCTAATATTTTCACCTCAGCTCCAATATTTTCAGCTTCTAAAATATTCTTCAATAATAATAATAATAATGTTGTTGTTGTTGTTGTTGCCGCCGTGCCGCCCTGCCGTGCTTGTTGTTGTTGTTGTTGTTGTTGTGCTGCTGCTAATTTTTTTTCAAATCTTATACTACTTTTTCTATTTCTTGCATAATTTATACCTTGATCCAAATTTCATCAAAAACCGTAATGGAATGAGCTGAATTGACATATTTAACCTTGTTTATTAAAACAATTACATTACCAAAACTAATCCATGCATTCTCTTGGTCAATTTGACCCCAAAAAAAAATTGAAAGAAAGAATTTCCCCAAAATCTAACCCTAAATCAATTCGCCTAAAATCATGCTAACCCTAAATCATTCACCCAAATTCACTTTATCCCTAAATTGATTTCTGTAGTTTAATTGCTCAAGATAAACGGTGAAGATTGATTTCAGCATATCAATTCCAAAATCACTAACATTAGATACACCCGAGATGAAGATTGATTTTCATCCTCAAAATTTTTAGTGGTGCATTGGTGAAGACATGGCTTGCTATGAGTACCGTAACTTTGGTGGTTCTTGATTCCAGTTCCATAGGACCTTCTATGCATCCTGCTAATGTATTTGGATGGGCATACATTAAACGAATAAACCACAGATGTTTATTAGATATGCCCTTTCATTGGTGCAATATTGGCTGCCATGGTATTTTGTTCTCTTCCCGGAGTCGAAAAAGCCAAAAAAAAGTGCCAAGAACATAAAAGCAGATTAATTTGGGGTTTCTTCTGATTTTAGTAACTAACCTAATTTATTGTTCATACTATTATTTAAATTTTATTTAAATTTATCCGTAGATTTGGGTAGTTACATCCACAAGTACTTGGTACTTGCCACCAATTGTGGGTTATTTAAAAAAAAATCTTCAAAAAGATAAAAAAGATGAAGATTGATGGATGAAATTTGGATATGAGTAAAATTATGACTAAAGTGAGAGAAAGGATGAAGATGAAAATGATGGAGGAATTAATGACGATGGAGATGAAGATTGATGTAATGTTTGGCAAACTATTAATGGAGGGTATTATTGGAACAAAACAAAAAGATTGAAATGTAACCCATCAAATAAAACGGTTTTTCTTAGTATTTTTTTTGAAATTTGGGTTAAGGTATGGATTATGAAATAATTAGTATATGTAGGTATAAAATTTGAAAAAAAATTATCTGAGGTATAAAGTTTGAAAATACATGTTATTTGAGGTATAAGTTATCAATTTTCCCTTATTAATATTATTATGCACTTCATAATATTTTGAGATCTTAAAATACATATTACATTCAAATATTTACAACTCTGTCTCAATGTCATTACGATTAATTTATATTTTTGTTACAATATTTTTGAATGAATAGAATGATATATATATATATATATCAGCATCCTCTTACTACTAAGAGAATGAGGTGGCAGATGTGTCAACTCCTCATTAAATATTTTCACTCCAAGCTATTAGCCTATTATCACTTAAATAAGGAAACAAATAAACAATTAAACTTAAACAATTACTACTTTTAATCCAAATTAAAGTCAAAGTCAATATTTAGGTAAAATTGAAGATTTTTTTTTCAATAAATAAAATTATCATGCACTCTATGTGTATTAGCTATATATTAAAAAAAATTATGATATATTTTATTTATTTTCGTGACAAAATATAAGTGTCTCAGACTATCGAAGTATAAGTATTGCAAACAAATACGGAGTATAAAATCTTGACGATGGTAAAAACTACCGGAGTGTATAAAATACTTCCAGATTTTGATTTTAATATATAAATATTTGGAGTAATATTTATGTTATCTTATAATTTGTTAATTAGATTTATAAATGACCTCAATATATAAGAAAATGAATTTTGATTTGTGAATATTGGTTTTGTGATAAAAAAACTTTAATTAAATAATCAAGTAAAAAATTATAAAATTTTGTTATTAATATTAAACTATGAATTGAATGAGATTACACGATTATATCTTGATTATCGTTGAAATTTTAAATTATTTTCTCAAGTATAAAATGTAAATATTAAAAATGTGAAAAACTAATAGTGTACCAACATATATTTATAAGTAATCATTAAATATAAAATTCTAAATTTACCGTGCATTAATGCACGGGGATCTAAACTAGTATGAGTATTATTTGTATTGTATTAAGATTTAAGAATATCAAAATTTAAAATTTTGTATATTACATAATCGAAGATATATACGTAACAAATTTTCTATTGCCAAGTATGAAAAAAAACAAAACTAGAAATCAAATGAATGGGAGGGAGTACTATGTTGTTATTATTAATTATTATTATTACTAGCTACTATGAATTATTATTATTACTACAAAACTAGAAATTATTATTACAAGTACTACTATTATTACTACTATTATTACTATTATTATTACTATTGTTATTATTGTTATTATTATCATTATCGTTATCATTAGCATTATCGTTATCGTTATCGTTATCGTTATTAATAATTGGTGTTATAATTTTTAATTTTTTTTTCTCATTTTTAAAAATATTATTAGATAATTTATATAAGTAGTTATCACTTTCAGCTTCTTTTAGTTTAGCTCAACTCATCTTCTATCAGTCCAGCTCAGTTCCTATCAGACTAGCTCAGCTCTTATCAGACCAGCTCAGCCCTGTTTCAGCTAGCCTTACGTGTTTAATTATGGTTCCACATAGTCAAGGTTCTATGCAATCAAATGAAAATTTCTATGTCTATAAGTGGCATCTATAGGGATAGTTTTTGGTGTGAAAGGAGACACCACTGCACAATAGCAGTTTAGTAGTCTCTTAGGGGTAATTTTGGTGTAACAAGAGCCACAATGACAGTTTAAAGTGTAACTGGTATCGTTTTTGGTTTAGGAGATATGAAGGCAGTTTAAATGTGGTTTGATACTGTTAGGTTACATGAGCACCACACCTCAAGAACTTAACCAAATAAAAAGGCTTCTCTTGTTACTGTTAGGAGTTGCACCCTGTAAATGTGAACTTGAAAATTTGTATTTACCACAATTCAATGGAAAGGCTTCTCTTGTTAGCTTAGTTTAAAAAAGCGTGCCTTAAATGAGGTGGTAGCCAACACGCCTTGGTGCATTTTAGGTGTGCTTTTTTTTTTGTCAAGGCTCACTCGAGAAGACTCACTAGCATGCACTTTCCAAATCCTTTTTAGCTAGATGGTTAATTATGCCATTTCTTTTCCCCATTATTCTCAACTTTCCTTTATATGTTTGCCAACTTGAAAACTCCTAAATAAAGGTATAGTTGCCCAATTTTCTATTTAAAAAATAAAAATTTGTTACAAAAATAGAGCGCCTTGCGTCCAAAAGGACCTCACCTTCGCCTTGCACTTTACGCCTTGTCACCTCAGCCCCTTGGCGCCTCGGGGCGCCTTACCCCTTCAAACTAACTTGTTAGCCTTGTAAATCTTGTCTGTGTGAGCCTTTCTTCTCCTTCCTTTTTTCATCTCTTTTTTCGAGCTCCTAAATATAACTTGTTACCTTGTTTTATTTGAAGGGTACACTAAGGCCAGTTCACTACCATGTCTTGCTCGATGAAATTGGCTTCTCCCCCAATGAGCTTCAAAATTTCATACACTCTTTATGCTACACGTAAGTGTGTGATGGCTCATCTCTGGACTACTGTTTCACCAATATTATCTGTACTCAAACGTGTATTTTGTCCTCATTCAGGTACCAACGGAGCTCACATGCTACCTCAATTGGTGAGTATGTGTTTGTTTGTTTGAGAACCAAAACATTCTTCAAAAATGAAATCGTTGATTATTTGGACACATTCTAAAAATTTATGTACTCGTATTATATAAAATGTGAAAAATATAGTGGAAGAGAGGGCTTTATGTATAATGACTATGTTGCTAAAAGCATTGTTGGTGACTTCCTGCAGTGGCACCCATCGCGTATGCCCATCATGCAGCCCTACAAGTAGGACAATTCATGAAATCTGAGTTTTCCAACGGTACTTCTGACTTGAACAGTGTCGTTTCTCCAGGCAGCTGGTCGATTCCTGAGTTACATGACAATATCAAGGGTTCCATGTTTTTCTGCTGAAACAGTACGGGTTATTTACTAAATTTTACGAGCCAGGATCCCATATATTCTGCGTTTTGTTTATATCTGCACATAGGCTTGGGCATCCCATGACGGAGTTAAGGTCGAGTCAATGGACTTGCTAATCTGGGTAGGATCTCATGTAAATAACTGGTAATATTAGGCCATTTTTTTGTAGCATGAGGCAGTGCGCATGCTGCGCGCGCAGATTTGCCATTCCTCCTGCCTCAAGATATTTACAAGGTGTCTAGAATTTTTAAAACAGATAGGAAAGTCTCAGATTGTTCCCTGTTGCTGTAAAAGCACATGGATGCATTGGTGACTTTAGAAAATGTCCTGGGTTTCTTAAAATTATGAGATCACAATTCACAAACACTTGGATATACAACATAAAGTGTTGTATTGCAAACAAGAAACTAAAGAGAGAGGTTGACAGTTGACAGTTGATAGTTGACGAGTTAGGTTAGTTACTTATTTGTATGAATTTGGTCACAATTCACACAGTTGTATACATCTGTCACAAATCGATGACGGGTCAAACGACACTACATGGGTAGAAAAAGTAAATCGATGAAGTAGTCACTTGTTTATCTTTATCCACTCAAGTGAATCTTATTTGATCCGTTACAAGTTTATGACGGATCACAAACAAGAATAAGAATTGGTGTTGTATGAAATCTAAGAAATAAGGTGTAGAATCAAAAAATGAACGTTGACATGTGGTTGCTGTGTATGTGACGTTTTGGAGTGTATGCGGCGAACGTGTTGGCGACTTTGTGAAGAAGGTGCAAATTTGACAGCCACTGGATGTGATCACGTGTTGTCTGAATTTACAAGTTAATACAGTACTCACTTTCATCCGAAGTCTGCAACCTTCACCTTTGATACTACACAACTAATCCTGCAACTACTGAACCTGAACCTACCGCCGATGAATGTTGGAACATCTGGCGTTTTATCTGCCTTCCTCAGCCTTTGTAACTACTTTCATTGTATGTTTTTAAGTATTACTCAGTAGGAGGATTTGTAATGCAGTAGCACATGAACTCACTGGTAGTATATATAATTGCATAATGCGGAACTCACTGGTAGTATATATAATTGCATAATGCGGAGTACTCCCTCTCATGATCCCATCCATTCAATTCTTTACGTGGGAGTCGTTTTTATAAGGAGAAATGACGTGACTTAGGTAAAGAATTGAATGGATGAGAGGGAGTATCAATCAATCGAGTAACACTTGCCAAAAAAATAAATTCTACCCCTTCCTAGTTTAAGTCATCAACTCATCATCCCCTTTCTTTTGGGTACGAAAATTAAGGAAGGAATAAAGAATTAATTAAAGTAAGAGAAATAGTGGGTATAAAGTGAAAATATGATGAAGTTTTTCTGTAAAGAAAAGAATAAAAAATTAAACTAATGTCAATAAAGAAAGATGAAAGAATACTCAAATTAGGAGAGATTATACAATAAAGAAAGTCTAGTGCAAGACCATTATATTATACTTCCTCCGTATCTTACTGTAATAAAAACATGATACGAGATTGCCATAAATAGAAATTACTATAAAAGCATAAAACCAATCTCGAGCCTTCATGTCTTATTGTGTTTCCTAAACCTCGCACAATATTGTCCTATTGTGTTTACTAAACTTACTCGAATACCGTACTACGATATCCATTAATGAAAGAATATGGAAATATTCTTTTAGGAAATATTCCTTAGTATATTCTTTTATAATGTTATGGAAATATTAACATAGAAATAATATAGTTACTAGAGACAGAAGATACTATAAGATTGTAACTGTAGTATATAAGATGAGTTGTATGGTGTTTGGGATCAATAAGAAAAACATAGAATTCTTTCTTCTCACAAACTCTAGAATTTATCATGGTATCAGAACCTCTTGATTCTTGATGCCTAAATAAACGTTTCGCTGCCCTGCGGGTGGGTTGAAAATATGGCACCCACCGGCGGGATTTGTTCATTGATATAAACAAAAAAAAACATTTTTTATGTAGTTTTGTTAAAATAAAAACTTTATTTCCCTCTGAATTTGAATTCCACAATACTTCATCCTCCCGCAACTGTGGGACTGACAATTCTTCTTTGGCATTTGTGAATTTGCTATGAGTTCAAGAAGGTTGTCAAGCAATTAAAATTTACAGATATATTGCCGTTTATAATTGTCAAGTCATTAAAACTTGGCATAATCATCGACAAAACGGAAACCTCGTTCGAATTTTAGTCGGAAGAGTCTATATGCCACAGTGGAGAAAAGTGCAATGAAGATCGAAGATATCATTTTTTTTAATTTACGATAAGAGAATATCGTATTATCGTACCATAGACAAATGGTGACGAAAAACGGTTCAAAGATCATCCTTATGACATCACCTTCAAAGATATCAAAGATCAAAGATATTGGATTTTTTTATAATCTGTACAAACTCATGGAATTTTGAACAATTACCACCATGAGTTTGAGGCGGGAAATAGAGGACATCATAGTACGGTATCCGTGTAGGTTTAAGAAACACAATAGGACAATATTATGTGAGGTTTAAGAAACACAATAGGACAATATTATGTGAATGGATTAGGAAACACAATAGGACAATATTGTGTGAATGATTTATGAAACACAATAGGACAATATTGTGTGAAGGTTGAGAAAACACAATAGGAAAATATTGTGTGAATATCCTTTAGTTTCCCAGTTTAAGTCAGATACGGTATCTTCATAATACTATAAATATGGGTCTGTGTTTGTATTCATATTCAAGGAAAAAAAAAGTTACAAGAATACAAAACCCCTTTATATTTTATTATTTCTTTTGCTTTCAATTACGCTAACTAGTGCGAATTAGGATAATTAGGATAATTTTACTTAGTGCGAATTAATCCGAGCTAAGAGGTAAATTTTCCGAGCTTTTTATAATATATTTCGAGAATGCGAACGAGTTCTAATAGATAAAGTACATGTTCCAAGAAATATGTGAAACAAGTGTCTGTTCCAACAATGTTCTAATTCCTCTTACGTGTGATATCTTTTGAAGATACGACTGAGTAACATGTTAAAACCTGGTGTCTCTTTCAATTGTCTAAGATGAGCAGCTGCATTCTAGAAAAGATGTCAAACCAATTAGAGGATTACACACCTAGTTGTATAATGCTAATATACAACCAGGGCTAACCATGTCATTTCAATCTTATAATATAATTAACCTAAATATGAATAATGTACGTAATCTCCAATTCTCCCACATTCTTTCTCTAACTGTCTAACTGCTCAACCTTTTTCTCTTTTCCTCCTCTTTCTCCATTAACAACCCAATATATTAAATATTTTTCTTCAATGGATATTGAAGAATTTAACTTGGTATCGATCAATTCTAGAAAAGAACAAGAAGTTAATTCTCTTTGTCAAGGTAATATTAGTATGAACTGTAGACATTATTACTCCCTACCTAATTCTAATCTTTGTTTTGCATATTGTAGATTTTCATGGTTAATTGGTTGTGTTTTATGATATACAATAAGTAATTGTAATTTTATTTGTTCATAGATTGATTTAATATCGTCGAATGTTAAATACGGAACAAAAAGTTTTTGTGGTAGCTCAATCTATTTATGACGAAACAAAAAAACTTATATTCTTGATTAACTTTTTAATGGGCAACTTTTTTGTCTGACAACAATTTTTTTCATAATTGAACCATCATATTAAAAGGTAGTAATTATATTGAGTTGCTAAAAAAGTATGACAATTAGCTCGTATTTTTGGGAGATCACGACATCCCCATTGATTTTATTGCTATTTGGATGAGATTCCCATAATATATCATCCATATCCTAGGGATTCTTTTATTTGCTTACTACCTTTGTGAAGATTATGAGATTTCCACATATCTTCAAGATAGGACGAAATCTAGTTAGTGCATTTAGATACTCTCGCACACACTTGGACGAGATTCTAGTCACACTCGTTTCCCACTTGGTTCATCTGTAACCTTGAATTTTATTGATGAACGAAATAAACGGCAAAGATAAAGGGATATTTAGCCTGTAGTTTGACCTTGAACCCGGAACTAATAGCCTAGAGTTTGGAGCATCAACTCTCTAAACGCTTCGAAGCACCTTCTCAAAGTTTGTAACACCATGATCACAAAGATCAAAATGCAACTCGGTTTTTTTGTCAATTCATAATTCAAACTCTTCTCTTTTTTGGGTATAAAAAACTACAAATTAAGAAATCACAAATTCAACAACGAACAAAAAAGCTAGTCAAAACCGTCTAACCCTTGAACTACCTCGCTCAAGTTTAACCTTTGACTTCCAACCGCAACTAGAAAATCAACCAACAATTGGGCTCGGACAGACCTTTAGGATCGTTTTGCTTTTGAGATTTCCCACATATCTTCAAGATAGGACGAAATCTAGATAGTGCATTTAGATACTCGCACGCACTTGGACGAGATTCTAGTCACACTCGTTTCCCACTTGGTTCAAAAACACAACCAATTAACCATGAAAATCTATAATATGCAAAACAAAGATCAGAATTATGTACATAGTAACAATGTCTACAGTTCATACTAATATTACTTTGACAAAGAGAATTAACTTCTTGTTGTCTTCTAGAATTGATCGATGCCAAGTTGTAGACACCCACATTTTGACCGCCAGGTGTCTATAGTAGGTCCCACCAAACACCCGATGATGATCAGACGCAAACATGCTTTAATGGACTCGAATATGGGCTCGAAATCATGGACATTTGACTTGGGCTTTTTTACGGAGTACATATCTCACGAAACCGACCTCAAATTCAGGCCCAGTGGGTCGTTTCGAGTCAAATAAGACTAATTTGGGTCGATTCCGACACCAGGGGTAAAACCGTCTTTTAGCGACCGAGTCAAAACCCGGTCAAAAATATTCTCGAGACACGCGAGTCAGCCGTGACACCTCACGAAGTCACGTGGTTGATTCGGTCTCCAATACCACAAAAAACAGCTTCAAAAAAATATTAAACAAATTCGTTTAAGGATAGAATTCGATCTCAAGTAGGAATTCTATCCGAAAACCAAAACAATTCACCGACCGAGCTCAAACACTCGGCCGAGGTATCCAAAACAGCCGAAATACTCGGCCAAAACCCCCAACCAGCCGAGATTCATTGTTTCTTCACCAAGAAACGGGACTCTCGCTTCCTTTCAAACTCTTACGTTTCCTATCCTAAACGGTATTTCTTGTTGTACAAGCAAGGCTACCTCCACTCCTATAAATAGGACCTCCCATCACATTCAAAAGACACATAAAATACATCAATTACTCACAAACTCGTCTAGCAAAAAAAATCATTCGAAGCAAATCCCGACACACATCCGAAGAAGTACCAAAATATTGTCAAAATACCGACGAACCCGACCCCACCATCCGGCCGAATCCGTCACCTCACACATAAAAAACCGCACCATCCTAAACTCATCCACATCATCTCGACGCTCCCGTGCCTAAGCCACTGTCAGACGAGCTCTATACCGAGAAAGCAAAGCATGTAGGTTGAGGGTGTAAATTAAACCCGACTCTTCTCCTTTCTCTCCTTCTCCACGTTTTTTTTCCTCTTTTCGGTCGTGTCGTCGGTCGATTTTCTATTACGGATCGTCGGTCGTATTTTTAATATTGGTCGTTCGTCACATGTTTTCTTATAGTATCGATATTACAAAAAACTATTTTTTATAACGTTCTTAAAAATACGATATTGATTCTCAATATCGTATCTAACAAGAACTAAATTAATTAATTCTCGTTGATGCTAATAAAATCGTTACATCTTTTCAAACAAAATTCGACGATTTTATACGCGGAGAAAATTAACATCTTTTTCGTTCAATTCTTTTCTTTTTTTTTTCCGTTCAAAAACGAGTTTTTTTCAAAACCTTTTCTAAAATCATTTCGACTTTTCGATATCGATTTCATAATTGAATATCGAATAAGACGAATATCGAAAATATAAATCGAGTATAAATTAATCCATATTTGTACGCGATTTATAAAAATTGACGGTTTTCGACAAATAAAAAAAGCGGACAGACCACCACGCGAGTCGCGCGCCTGTCAGGCGACTCGCGCGGTGGCCTGATTGGCCGAGTTTTTTTTTTTTTTTTTCGTTTCCTTGCTTTTCTATTTTTTTTCTTTTCGGATCTTACATAGAAAGCGACTTTCGCGACATATTTCGATAAATACTTTTTCGACCTCGGTCAAAACGTGCTAATCCATCACGTGTCATAAACCTTTTTTAAAATCATGCATATTATTATTTACGTCTTTATTCAAATTATTCAATCGTTACTAACTCGTTTTCTCGTGTTTGTAGCAATTTATTTATTTTCATCTTTTGTTTTATTAGACTAAAACGAACTTCACATGCTAAAATAACTTTGACGTTATTAGTTTAATATGCATTAAACGACTTAGCAACCCATTTATTTTTCTCACATGCTTAGGAAAATAATGTTTGCATATCATTCAACCGTCGAACTAACGCGTGTACACCAAAAACGAACGATATCTTAGTAAAGGCCGCTAAGTGCAGGCGGGGTTGGGTGTTCTTAGTGAACTTCCCAACACGTACCCTCACCCCTTACTCAGAACCATGGTTTCCGGATGTCCGAATCCATTGGCAACGAGAGTCATTCAATACACGATATCCGATAATGTCGGTATCGGTATCATAATGCAAAAGGACGAACCCAATAAGCTCTGACATCGGAAATGGGCCGTATTTTGTACACGGCCCACTACGACATAGAGTGGGCTCGAATGGTTCCGAATAACCACAAAATTCGGTGGCGACTCCTACTTCGATTTAAATTTCAATTTGACCATCTGATATGGAGATTCATTCGCCTCCCCAAACCCGCGCGTGGCCGCGTCGGGGTGGACCTATGTCATGTCCACAATTTGGCGACTCCGCTGGGGATCAACTGATGAGTCACTTACCATCGGCATCCTCAGGGTGAGACTCGAAAAGAAATCGTTCGAATAGTAATGTACACGTTTTAGTTCAATGGTTCATGCATAACCCAATCTTTCCCGGGACGGTTACTTGTGACCGACGTCCCACTATACCACGGTGCGTTCTTAAATGGGCGCACTAAAGACTTTGATGGCGGAACTCGCATGGGTTTTACGGCAGGTTCTAAGACCAACTCGGCTTAGGAAGACCGTCCTGATTTGCGAGAAAGCTATCGTCGTTGGTATAGACCCTATTCGACCGACCGAGACTTAGACTAGGAGCATACATGGCGTCATTATACTGTCTCCGTGACTACGTGCTACTTGATCCATGTCCCGTCTTTTCAAAAACCGTCGTTTTCAAAAACTTGCATCTTTTTCAAAAATTATCCGTTTTTCAAACCCGGAAAGCTACCGAATTTAGGACTTATGATTTTGACTCAAAATAGCCTATTTTCTAGCCGGTATGCTGTCCAAACCTTTTCTCGGCTCGATGACACCTTTTTTTCGATTTTCAAAAAAGATCGGGCCATCCTATCCGACTTTGTTCGGTTTTCAAATTCAAATTCTCCTTTCAAAGCTTTTTTCTTCTTAGGACTTCCCGTATTTAGCAGTGTCGGCTCTTGTCATAAGTTGTTAGAGTCTATAGCGTCGAAACTCCGTCGATCTTATATCACGGGTTTCCACCCCATCCCAAGTCCGCCTTATTTGTCAAGGCACGACCCACCTACGTAGGACAAACTCCTACAAAGGGAATCCCACTTACACTTTAGGGTCCAAAGTCTGGGGAATAGCTCACACGTAGGTCTTTATTCACACAGGACTAGGCCCA
Source organism: Agrostemma githago (assembly GCA_958450325.1). NCBI lineage: Eukaryota > Viridiplantae > Streptophyta > Magnoliopsida > Caryophyllales > Caryophyllaceae > Agrostemma > Agrostemma githago. The sequence goes on from OY288258.1 coordinate 12,146,121, forward strand.
TTCTGCCAAAATCCTAAAGAAAGCCCACCGTCCACGAGTCAGCCGTCTAGGAGTCGGTTTTTAGTCTGTTTCTGAGTCTAGTTTTCTTCTTCTTGCTCGGGATGCACTCTTCGATCTGGGTCCGATTCTGATTACACGGTGTTCTCACAGACAGGCCACCTCACACCCGAACCATGACTAAGGACTCCATTGATCAACTGACCTCCTCGTTGGCCAAGATCCAAGACCAACTGAACCAGATGAGGGGAGACCAAATCGCCATCGTTACCCGGGTAAGCGCCATAGAGCAGGATAGGCCGAGTGGCGAAGTCGAAACCAAGGGGCCATTAGCCGAATTGACTAGCGCAGTCCTCAAGCTGCAAGAGCAGGTCCATTTGTCGACCCACAACTCAATCCATACGGAAAATGCTCGGGCCTATGCACCCTAACCGATGAATTGCCTGCCAATCTCAACTTGACGGGCCTCCCGATGTTCGACGGAACCAAAGACCCGGTATTACATATCCGGGCCTTCAAAGAGTTTATGGCCCTGAAGGGGGTTAAGTCAAACATGTTCAAGCATTTGTTTGCCTCCTCCCTCGAGAAGCACCCGAGAGCCTGGTTCTATAGGCTCGATTCCAAGAAGTACAAGTCTTGGGATGACGTGGCAACGGAATTCGCTCGGAACTACGCCGACAACACGGAAATCCAGACCACGATGCGCACCCTGGAAGTAATGGCCAAGGAGCCTAAGGAAGGGTTTACGAAGTACCTTCAGCGTTGGAGGGCTGAAAGCGTCAAACTGGTCGATAAGCCCAGTGAAAAAGTCCTAGTTGAAGCCTTTGTGAAGAATCTCCTGCCCGCCTACCGGATCCATCTCCGGTACGCCATCATACCTAGCTTCGCGGTCCTAACCGAGATGGGAACGAGAATCGAGGATGATCTAAGGTTGGAAAGCCTCACTAAGGCCTCCACCAAGGGATACCAAGGGGCCAGCTCGTCGACAGGCAAGCCCACATCTGCCGCTGCTACTCGTAGCATCTTTGACGAGGTAATTTTACTTGACACCCCGTGCAAGAAGAATACCACACCCCGGGTATTCACCGACATAGGTACCACCTATGCGAATGCCTTACAAAGGCTCTCATCGAAAGGCCTGGTCAACCCGATAGGCCCAACACCTGAGCTTCCAGTCGAGCGTCGCTCCAAGTTCTACGAACTCCAAGCCTACTGCCAGTACCATCAGGGCAAGGGACACGATACCGAGAAATGCTGGAAGCTAAAGCATCTTATCCAGGATCTCATCGAAAGCGGGAAAATCCCCTTACCTGGAGGCAAGCCTAGCAACAAGGACAACCCGTTGGCCACTCACGCCATCTTCTCCGGGGAAGTCATGGACTGTTCACATCTCATTTCCCCGTTTATCCCGTAAATCAACGGGATCTGGTGTGACGACGAAGACGACGTCTATCTTACCAAGGGGGAAGCTGTCCCCATCACACCCGAGGAGATCCAGAAGGTTAAGTCCAAGGCCTTAACCAGCAGTCACGCCCTCATCGTCACTGAGCTGCCGCCTAAAGTGGAGGTCGCCCCGGAGGAGCCAACCACCGAAAAGGCTCTTGTGAAGCAGCTGAGCAGGACTCGAGTTGACCTCTCTATATGGCAACTCCTAGTTAGCTCACAGGAACATCGAGAGGCACTCACTAAGGCCCTCGACCAGGTCAAGATCGACTCTACGGCCACCCCAGCTGAAATGGTAGCCACAGTTCTGCCCCACCTAAAGGGGAAAGCTAAAGAAGAAGGCCCACTTATTACCTTCTCCAATGCTGATCTCCCACCATTTGGGCCAGCCCACAAAATGGCCCTCTACATCACGGTAATCTGCCGTGGAAAATATCTGCCTATGACCCTAATCGACGACGGGTCCGCAGTCAATGTCCTCCTCTTGAGGACCGCCAAAGCCCTCGGCATCACCGAGGCTGACTACATTCCTACAGCTCAAACCATTCAGGCTTTCGACGGAAGTCCAAAGTCAGTAGCCAGGGCCGTGAAGCTTACTATCATAACGGGCCCGATAGAGAAGGAGCTGGAATTTCAAGTGATCGACGTAACTTCTTCCTTTAACCTTCTTTTAGGAAGACCCTGGATCCACGCGACCAGGGCTGTATCCTCCACCCTGCATCGGAAGATCAAGCTACCTTTGCACGATACCGTCATCACTCTAGAAGCCACGCCTATGACTGTGGCCAACTGCAACACCTCGGGCCGCACCGATCTTTGGGGATTCGACTTCATAGGGGCCATCGACGAAGAGTACCTTTTCCGACCCTACTTTACGGTTAGCATTGACCGGATGTTGCAAAATCTGGGCTTTCTACCGGGGGTTACATCAAGGCCCGATCTTCCTGCAGGAAAAATCCTCGAAGTTCTGGATAACGAGAGGATTCAAACCGGTCTGGGTTACACCATAACCCCAGAAAACATCGGCCGAACCGGAACCGGAAAAGTCATCTTCGTTACGCCGGTGTTTGAGTCCGTCCAAACTGGCCTATACCGGCCCACAACCACGCGCCCTGGGACCCACTTGGACCAGGTCTGCAACTACATACCAGACGACATCTTCGCCCTCAGCTGGTCCGAAGATGCTAAGAATGCCGAGCCCGCACTGGGGCTACTTTTTGGAGAGGAGCTCGTGACCCCAACGCCAAAGGAGGAGCTAGTCAGCCTCATTCTCCGTAGCCGCACCTTTGATCCATCCAAGCTGATCTCGGATGTCGGATCCGGGATTAGAAAGAGAGCCTGGAGGAAGACTGTCAAATGGACTGACAGTCAAGGAAGGACTTTCAAGCTGATCACAGGGGAAGGAGAAATGCCAGAATCTGAGTCTGAGTCTGAGTCAGAGTCCGAGTCAAAGTCTGAGATTGAGTCTAGTGAGTCCGGTGCTAGGGTCAGTCCTGTAACTCCCCCTCTCCCTTTAGCTTTTCCTGGTGCTTCGGGGTCTGTCCCGGGCACCCTACCTATCCCGCCACTGACTAGCGATCAGATGGCAGCTCTTTTCGAGCTATTCTCTCAATTCATGAATAATAACAACCGTTCTGCTTACGACTTGTCTCATTTTTTAAATTTTCTTTGCAATGACATTGAGAAACCCGACGAATAGGTATCCTTACCTCCACACCTGATCGAGCAGCTAGAGCAAAGGGAATCCCGCAATCCGGTAATCGAAGAAACCGAATCCATCAACGTGGGAACAACCTTAGAGCCTCGGATGCTTAAGATAGGGTTATCTCTAGATCCCGGGGAGAAACAACAGTTCATTAATCTCCTTCAAGAATTCAAAGACGTCTTCGCATGGTCCTACAAGGACATGCCGAGGATAGACCGCGAAATAGCCGAGCACCATATACCGATCAAGGAAGGGTTCAAGCCGGTTAAGCAGAAACTCCGACGCATGAGGCCCGAATGGTCCCTCAAGGTCAAGGAGGAAGTCGACAAACAATTCAAGGCTGGGTTCATACGAGTCTCCGAGTATCCAGATTGGGTTGCGAATATCGTGCCGGTCCCTAAAAAAGACGGTAAGGTACGTGTCTGTGTAGACTTTCATGATCTTAACAAGGTGAGACCGAAAGACGATTTCCCGTTACCACACATCGATATAATGGTGGATAACACAGCTGATCATGCCCTTCTATCATTCATGCACGGGTATGCCGGGTACAATCAAATAAAAATGGCAGAGGAAGATATGGAAAAGACCACCTTCATTACACCTTGGGGTACTTATTGCTATACTGTCATGCCATTTGGTCTCATCAATGCCGGGGCCACTTATCAACGAACCGCCACAACCTTATTACATGACATGATGCATAAAGAAGTGGAAGTTTACGTGGACGATATGATCGTCAAATCCAGAGACAGGGACGGTCACATCACCGCCCTGAGAAAGTTTTTCACTCGATTACGCAAATACAACATGAGGTTAAATCCTCAAAAATGCAGTTTCGGGGTAACATCTGGCAAATTACTGGGTCACATTGTCAGCCAACGCAGTATCGAAGTCGATCCAGCTAAAATCAAGGCCATCACCGAGATGCAACCTCCAAAGACCGAAAAGGAGATAAGAGATTTTCTCGGAAAATTCCAATACATCAGCAGGTTCATTTCAAAACTAACCGTGGTGTGTGAACCGATCTTCAAGAAGCTGAAAATAGGGGAACGGTTACTGTGGGACGACAAGTGTCAAGCAGCCTTTGACAGAATCAAAGAAATCTTGTCTTCACCACCGGTCCTGATGCCACCTAAACACGGTTTGCCTTTGTCGCTGTACCTAATCACGACAGAAACAGCCATGGGGGCTATGCTAGCTCAAACGGTCAACTCCGAAGAACGGGCTATATACTACATCAGCAAAAACTTTTTAGAGTACGAGTGTAAGTACACCATGCTCGAAAAGACGTGTTTAGCCTTGGTCTGGGCCACTAAGAAGCTCCGACATTACATGCTCAGCTACGAGGTACAAGTACTGTCTAGAATGGATCCGATCAAATACCTTTTCGAAAAGCCCATTCTCAACGGCAGGATATCAAGATGGACCCTGATGCTAGCAGAATTCGATCTAAAGTTCGTACCATTGAAAGCCATCAAAGGCCGAATAGTAGCCGAATTTCTCGGTGACAGTCCTATAACTGAAGAAGGACACACCGACACTTGGTCCTTCCCGGATGAAGATATTTTCCATACTGACACCGAGACGTGGGATCTATACTTCGACGGAGCATCCAACTTCCGAGGGTTTGGAGTCGGGATCCTCCTAATCTCGCAAAGAGGGGAACATACTCCCGTGTCCATCAAATTAGACTTTGACGTCACCAATAACGCTGCTGAGTATGAGGCATATATCCACGGGCTACAAGCCGCCGCCGATTTAGGGGTCACAAACCTCCGAGTACACGGCGACTCATCGCTGGTCATTAACCAAGCGCTCCAAAAATGGAAGACCCGAAATGCTAATCTCGTGACCTACCAGGCACGAGTAAGGGATCTCGAGAAACAATTCCAAAAGGTAGAATATATATACCTACCTCGGGAAGAAAATCAGTTCGCAGATGCACTTTCAAAACCGGCGTCTTTACTAAAATTCCCGATCATGTGACCAGCATGCCAATCTGTGTCGAAAGACGATCCGAGCCAGCATATATCCACGACATCGAAGATATCGAGATACCCGATCACGAGCCATGGTATAAGTCTGTCCAAACATACCTAACGACCGGGGAATATCCACCCGGGGCCGACAATCGAGCCAAGAAGGCCTTGCGTAGGCTAGCGACCCAGTTCGTCCGTACCGACGACGGACAACTTTACAAAAAGACACCGCATGGGGCTCTCCTTTTATGTGTCGATAAGGGTAATACCGAAAAGGTCATGACCGAAGTACATGACGGCGAGTGTGGTCCTCACATGAACGCACAGATGTTAGTCCGAAAGATCATGAGACTCGGATACTACTTGAACAGCATGGAAACCGATTGCCATCTATATGTCAGACATTGCCATAATTGCCAGATTTTCGCTAATGTACAGCATATGCCGCCTTCCCTGCTGTATACCATGACATCAGCCTGGCCGTTTTCAACATGGAGAATCGATATAATCGGAAAAATAAACCCCTCGGGAACTAGAGGACACTGCTTTATTTTGGTAGCAATCGACTATTTCACCAAATGGGTTGAAGCGGAATCCTACCGTATTCTCAACGCCAGTCATGTTGCCAAATTTATCCAAAATAGGATAATATGCCGGTATGGGATCCCCCATGAGTTCATCAGCGACCACGGGACCCACTTTCAAGCCGAAACGGAAGCCTTGCTAGCCAAGTACAAAATCCAAAGGCATACGTCCTCAGTCCTCACCCTATCGGCCCCCAACCAATGGAGCGGTAGAGGCAGCTAACAAGACTATTGTCACCATACTCAAAAAGATGGCTGACAATTACCGGGATTGGCCCGACAAGATACCGTTTGCACTTTGGGGATATCGGACCTCGATTCGTACTGCGACCGGGGCAACACCGTATTACCTTACATACGGGATGGAAGCGGTCCAACCTGTTGAGTTAGAAGTACCGTCACTCAGAATATTACTCGAAAGTCAGGTACCCGAAGCCGATTGGGTCCGAGCACGATATGACTCGCTGGTTCTCTTAGACGAGCGACGATCTCGTGCCCTCAATAACATACAAATATATCAAAAGAGGATCCAACGGGCCTTCAATAAAAGGGTAAGGCCCAGGAATATCAAAGAAGGAGATTTAGTTCTCAAGTTTGTTCGAGCTTTATTACCAGTAGACCCAAGGGGAAAATTCAAACCTAACTGGGCCGGACCATATCTGGTAAAGAAGATTCTATCGGGCGGAGCAGTAATGCTAACAGATCTGGACGGGAATGAGTTTGTCAACCCAACTAACCTGGACCAGTTGAAACGTTACTACCCTTAACCCTTTCCTCTCAATGTCATTTGCAAAAGTTTATTAAAAACATCTTTTTAAAATAAACTTTTAAAAGACAAGTCAAAAGTTAGAATTACTTATTCTACTGTTATAAACATCTTGAACCAATAGTCTTGATGTATTTCGAAATTGCAAATTAAAGTCTGAACTACGTTTGGTTTGATTCCGCTATTTGTGGATACGTAGGCAACCCCTCAAAAGGGCACAACCACTGCAATCGGAAAAAACAAGAACAATTTTTTTTAATAAACTTCCTTTATTTATTTCAAAAAAAAATCAAATTACGAAAAAAAAATCCAAAAAAAACACACAAATAGTACTAATATTTAAATAATAAAAAATCTAAGGCATTTTTCCCTTTCCCTTGTCCTTAGTTTCTTTTTCGGTCCACCGGCGTCGACGCGGAGGTGAGCGCTCCTGAATAACCAAGGTAACCTCCTTAACCCGGGCTCGTTTCTTCAAACTCGATTCCCCGGTCACCTCAGTCGGTCCTAGCCGAGCCCTCACCCTCTCGGGTAGTCGTTCGTGCGGACCTAGCCTATCCCGGGCCGCCAGTTTCGGCCCAAGTCTTCTCTCCAAGTCGCTAGCACCGGTCTCTTTAGCTCGAGTCTTAGTTTTTGACTTAGAACCCGACTCCGGCCGGACAAGGGTAGTTGGAGTTTCCTCTTCATCAAAGAACCATCTATTGTCTTTTACCGATTCTCTACGGGCTAGGTCAAAAGCCTCATCGGTCTTCAAAGCTTTACGGGCCTCTTCGGATTCTTCAGAAGTCCACTTGAGATATGATTCGGAGACCCAAGCGGTCTGACAAGGGCGAGGTATAGTCCACATGACACGAGTAAACCAGCGTTGTAACCACGTGTCACACATAGCATCCGTCAATTGGAGCGAAACGCTAATGATTGCTTCAGTTTCGGGGATCTGCTGGAACGAACCGAACTGCCTTAGAAGACGATCTGGGTAAATATGGACGGTCCAATCCAAAGACAAGATCACCAGGTAACGGGCTTTATCTCTTTTAGCTAGTCCCGTCATCTTCGAAAGGAACCACCAGATCACGTTCCACCTAATCAAGGGCCCACTATGGAATCTTAGCTCTTCATCCCAATAGTTCCGATTTATGTGATGACTCGAGCTTATCCGTCGGGACCGTGAGCCAATTTGACAACTTCGGTATCTGGATATGCTCACCGGGGGCTCTATAATCGACAGGCGCTCGGATAACCAGATCTGCAAAAATTTCGAAAAGTCAAAAACTTTCGAAAAAAAAAAAAAAAAAACCGAAATTTTCGGAAAAATCGAATTAATTTTTTTTTTTCGAAAATTCGAAAAATCCGGAAAATTCAAAAATTTCGGAAATTCGGAAAAATTTAAATTCTTTTTTTTAAAATTCTTTTTCGGAAATTCAGAAATTTAAAATTTTTTTCGGAAAATTTTCGAAAAAAAAGGGTCGAATACCTGCAGAAGACGAATACTTCCCGTTAATTGCCGATCCGGGTCAAGTCTCCTAGCGTCAAGGCCCATAATCCCCAGTTATCAGCCAAGCTGGGCTGTGACCTGTCTCCATCTGGTCCACTATGCTGATTAGCCTGCTTTCGCCTAGACATGAGCCAGCATCCATCCGACCTTCGAAGGCGTATCGATGCAGCATACAAAAGGCAAAAGCCCTACGCCTATGGGTAGAAGAAATTCTGGCACCATTTGGATCCATGAATTTGTCAGCCAAGTCAAACAGGGAAACAAAATTTCCCTTTACCATACGAGCTGTCTCAGCATGAGACAACCCAAGAAAATCCCTCAGTCTCCTCCTTGGATCAGGATAAAAAGGAGGAATAGCAGGATGAGCATTGGGACACCAACCCCCTACGGCTGCAACCTCTTCAGGAAGGGGACATATTTCTCCCCGGGGAAAAGCAAAAACATGGTGGGTAGTATCCCAAAAGGATAAGCAAGCGTCCAAAAAATGTGCATCCACCTTAAGTCGCTGAAGCGGGAATAAAGCCACAATTCCCATCTGAGTTAGCTGAACCTTATCTTCGTCTCGAAAATTCTGGGCCCACGCATGAAGCATCGCGGTCAGATGTTCGATACCCATAGCAGAAAGTTTTGTTTTGTCTTAAAAGTCTAAAGGGATTTTAAGATAGAAGAAAATATTTGGGTTGGAATATGAGAAGATTAAGGGCAAGAATTCTCTATTTATAAGAGTGGAAATCCCTTTCCTAGTCACCGCGGGAATAGGAGTTTTTTTTATACTCCCTAATTCATCTAGGCATACAGGCCTAACCTGAGGATTTTAGGGATCCGTGTCAGAATCTGATTAGGAATTAAGTCATCCCAAGAATTCCTATTTCCAAAATCTTTCAAAAATTTTTCGGCATTTTCTAAATTTTCAAAAATCTTTCTCCAAAAATCAATCAGTCAAAAATCATTTCTTCCCCAGCGTGAGTCGGTATTTTATCTGAATATTACATGCAATTTACAGACAGGTATCCCAAGACTCCCAAGGAATTCTAAAAAATTCTCCAGTGGAAAAGCACAAGCGACATTTTTTTGGATGTATCTGTAAACAGAGACACCCGTAGCCTCCAGTGCAGGCTCCCGCGTAATTCCAAGATAGGATGTGTCTGTAAACAGACACACCCATAGCTTCCAAGGCAAGCTCCCGCGAAATTCTAAGATGGGATGTGTCTGTAAACAGACACACCCAAGACTTTTTAGGAAAAGTCCCCGCGACATTATTGACATCTACCCAGGTATGATTTCTATCTTATGGCTGGCGAGCCCTTCACGCAAGTCTAATGGACTCTAAACGACCCGATCGGAAGTCTGCCAGGTTTTAATCTTCGATTGGCCTGGTAGCTACTCTGACTTTTGCCTTGTCCAAGCCTCAGTCAGAGTGAGGGATCTGTAGACACCCACATTTTGACCGCCAGGTGTCTATAGTAGGTCCCACCAAACACCCGATGATGATCGGACGCAAACATGCTTTAATGGACTCGGATATGGGCTCGAAATCATGGACATTTGACTTGGGCTTTTTTACGGAGTACATATCTCACGAAACCGACCTCAAATTCAGGCCCAGTGGGTCGTTTCGAGTCAAATAAGACTAATTTGGGTCGATTCCGACACCAGGGGTAAAACCATCTTTTAGCGACCGAGTCAAAACCCGGTCAAAAATATTCTCGAGACACGCGAGTCAGCCGTGACACCTCACGTGGTTGATTCGGTCTCCAATACCACAAAAAACAGCATCAAAAAAATATTAAACAAATTCGTTTAAGGATAGAATTCGATCTCAAGTAGGAATTCTATCCGAAAACCAAAACAATTCACCGACCGAGCTCAAACACTCGGCGGAGGTATCCAAAACAGCCGAAATACTCGGCCAAAACCCCCAACCAGCCGAGATTCATTGTTTCTTCACCAAGAAACGAGACTCTCGCTTCCTTTCAAACTCTTACGTTTCCTATCCTAAACAGTATTTCTTGTTGTACAAGCAAGGCTACCTCCACTCCTATAAATAGGACCTCCTGTCACATTCAAAAGACACATAAAATACATCAATTACTCACAAACTCGTCTAGCAAAAAAAATCATTCGAAGCCAATCCCGACACACATCCGAAGAAGTACCAAAATATTGTCAAAATACCGACGAACCCGACCCCACCATCCGGCCGAATCCGTCACCTCACACATAAAAAACCGCACCATCCTAAACTCATCCACATCATCTCGACGCTCCCGTGCCTAAGCCACTGTCAGACGAGCTCTATACCGAGAAAGCAAAGCATGTAGGTTGAGGGTGTAAATCAAACCCGGCTCTTCTCCTTTCTCTCCTTCTCCACGTTTTTTTTCCTCTTTTCGGTCGTGTCGTCGGTCGATTTTCTATTACGGGTCGTCGGTCGTATTTTTAATATGGGTCGTTCGTCACATATTTTCTTATAGTATCGATATTACAAAAAACTATTTTTTATAACGTTCTTAAAAATACGATATTGATTCTCTAATCAAATATCGTATCTAACAAGAACTAAATTAATTAATTCTCGTTGATGCTAATAAAATCGTTACATCTTTTCAAACAAAATTCGACGATTTTATACGCGGAGAGAATTAACATCTTTTTCGTTCAATTCTTTTTTTTTTTCGTTCAAAAACGAGTTTTTTTTCAAAACCTTTTCTAAAATCATTCCGACTATTCGATATCGATTCATAATCGAATATCGAATTCAACGAATATCGAAAATATAAATCGAGTATAAATTAATCCATATTTGTACGCGATTTATAAAAATTGACGGTTTTTGACAAATAAAAAAAGCGGACAGACCACCACGCGAGTCGCGCGCCTGTCAGGCGACTCGCGCGGTGGCCTGATTGACCGAGTTTTTTTTTTTTTTCGTTTCCTCGTTTTCTATTTTTTTCTTTTCGGATCTTACATAGAAAGCGAATTTCGCGACATATTTCGATAAATACTTTTTCCACCTCGGTCAACACGTGCTAATCCATCACGTGTCGTAAACCTTTTTTAAAATCATGCATATTATTTATTTACGTCTTTATTCAAATTATTCAATCGTTACTAACTCGTTTTCTCGTGTTTGTAGCAATTTATTTATTTTCATCTTTTGTTTTATTAGACTAAAACAAACTTCACATGCTAAAATAACTTGGACGTTATTATTTAATATGCATTAAACGACTTAGCAACCCATTTATTTTTCTCACATGCTTAGGAAAATAATTGTAGACACCCACATTTTGACCGCCAGGTGTCTATAGTAGGTCCCGCCAAACACCCGATGATGATAGGACGCAAACGTGCTTTAATGGACTCGGATATGGGCTCGAAATCATGGACATTTTGTTTAGGTTTATTACGGAGTACAAATCTTACAAAACCAACCTCAAATCCAGGCCCAGTGGGTCGTTTCGAGTCAAAAGAGACTAATTTGGGTCGATTCCGACACCGGGGGTAAAACCGTCTTTTTACGACCGAGTCAAAACCCGGTCGAAAAATATTCTCGAGACACACGAGTCAGCCGTGACACTTCACACGGCTGATCCGGTTCCAAACACTGCAAAAATCATCTTCAAATAATATTAAACAAATCCGTTTAAGGATGGAATTCGATCTCAAGTAGGAATTCTATCCGGATACCGAAACAGTTTACAACCCGAGCTCAGATACTCGGCCAAGACAGCCGAGATATCCCTGTTTCAGCCGAGTTGCTCGGCTTCTTCACCAAGAAACGAGAAGTTTATTCCCTTACGAACTCTCGTATTTCCTATCCAAACCGGTATTTCTTGCCACACAAGCAGGACTACCTCGACTCCTATAAACAGGACTTCATATTCAACACAAAATACACATGAATCATCGATCAATACACCATAATTATTAGTCATACACATACTCAATATCTAGCAAAAAATAGTCTCGACAACACGTCCGAAGGAATCCCGAAGTAGCTTCAAAAATCCGACGAAACCGACCCGTCCAAACCGGCCGAACACGACGCCTCTCACACACATAAATCCGCACCACCTTAACTCACCCGCATCATCTCGACGCTTCCGTGCCTAAGCCACCGTCCGACGAGCCTTATACCGAGAAACTAAAGCATGTAGGTTGAGGGTGTAAATTAAACCCGATTCTTCTCCTTTTTCTCTCTCTCTCTCTCTCTCTCTCTCTCACGTCTTTCTCCTCTCTTTTCGTCCGTTTTTTTATTTTATTTTACGGGTTATCGATCGTTTCACATTATTAATATGGGTCGTTTGTCGCATCCTATTTTTATTTATTTTCGATGATAAAAACTATTTTTATAACGTTCTTAAAATACGATACCGATTCTCTAATCGAATATCGTATCTACAAGAACTAAATTAATTAATTTTCGTTGATGCTCATAAAATCATCACCCCCCTTTTTTTTTAAAACAAAATTCGATGATTTTAAACGCGGAGAGAATTAATATCGTTTTCGTTCAAAAATTCTTTTTTACTTTTTTCGTTCAAAACAAGTTTTTTTTCAAAACTTTTTATAAAATTATTCCGACTATTAGATATCGATTTACGTGTCATAAAAATTTTCTAAAAATCATGCATATTATTTATTTACGTCTTTATTCGATTTATTCAAACGTTACTAACTCGTTTTCTCGTATTTGTAGCTTTTTATTTGTTTTTATCGTTTTATTAGACTAAAACGAACTCACATGCTAAAATAACTTTGACGTTATTAGTTTAATATGCATTAAACGACTTAGCAACCCATTTTATTTTTCTCACATGCTTAGGAAAATAATGTTTGCATATCATTTAACCGTCGAACTAACCCGTGTACACCAAAAACGAACGATATCTTAGTAAAGGCCGCTAAGTGCGGGCGGGATTGGGTGTTCTTAGTGAACTTCCCAACACGTACCCTCACCCCTTACTCAGAACCATGGTTTCCGGATGTCCGAACCCATTGGCAACGAGAGTCATTCAATATACGATTAACCACTCCAGTCGGCATCGGTATCGATATGCAAAGGGACGAGCCCAATAAATTCTGACATCGGAAATGGGCCGTATTTTTTATACGGCCCACTACGACATAGAGTGGGCTCGAACGGTTCAGAATAACCAGAAAATTCGGTGGCGACTCCTACTTCGATTTAAATTTCAATTTGACCATCTCATATGGAGATTCATTCGCCTCCCCAAACCCGCGCGTGGCCGCGTCGGGGTGGACCTATGTCATGTCCACAATAATGTTTGCATATCATTCAACCGTCGAACTAACGCGTGTACACCAAAAACGAACGATATCTTAGTAAAGGCCGCTAAGTGCTGGCGGGGTTGAGTGTTCTTAGTGAATTTCCCAACACGTACCCTCACCCCTTACTCAGAACCATGGTTTCCGGATGTCCGAATCCATTGGCAACGAGAGTCATTCAATACACGATATCCGATAATGTCGGTATCGGTATCATAATGCAAAGGGACGAACCCAATAAGCTCTGACATCGGAAATGGGCCGTATTTTGTACACGGCCCACTACGACATAGAGTGAGCTCGAATGGTTCCGAATAACCACAAAATTCGGTGGTGACTCCTACTTCGATTTAAATTTCAATTTGACCATCTCATATGGAGATTCATTCGCCTCCCCAAACCCGCGCGGGGGACCTATGTCATGTCCACACAAGTTAAATTCTTCTATATCACTATACTGGTTTGTTAATGAAGAAAGAGGAGGAAAAAATAAGGGTTATTTAACAGAAATAATACCAACTCTGGGTGGTATTCCATTAATAAAACCAACTTTAATTAATACGGGAATAAAACCAAGTATGAGACATATTACACGCGAATGAAATACGTTTACCTGCTAACGCCTACACCTGTTAATATTACCACTAATACAAGTTTTACTGGCTAACAGTAAAGTAACTCATTCACTTTTAACTTCATCAAACTTGAAACTTCATACTTCATCTTCTTCTATTGCAATTCATCATTCACTTCGTCAAGTCATCATTCATCATTCACTTCGTCAATTCATCATTCACTTCGTCGAAGGTAATTTTTTTCGAAAGTTTTGTTGGTTTATCTTCCTCAAACTTTTGTACGTTTGTCAATTACCATTAATTTTGTCGAAAATCAATTTTCAGAGGTATTGTCAAGTTCATTCCTCCATCATTCGCTTCGACAATGTCAACGGTGAGTATTGTTTTTATTTCCCCCAATTCTGGGGTTTAGAGTAATATATTCTGGGGTTTACGTTTTTGCCATCAACTATAAGGTTGGTGTGTCTTTATGGGGCATACTGGTTGTTGAACCGAGCATATATGATGTTCGAGAGTGTGTGTACATTTTGACCTTAAACTCGTGCCTCGCAGTGTAAGACGCCGTCGGGTTGAACCGAGTATTTATGGTGCTCGGGAGGGGTGTGCATATTATCTTAAACTAGGGCCACACATTTATAAGCCGCCGTCCTATTATGGTTGAGTAGCCTAGTTAGAGACCGAAATTTGATTTGTTTAAACTAAGTTCTCGAAGCTAGTTTTTAGTATTCTCCTAGTGAAAGTCTAGTCGTCTACACTAACCATATCCATAATGCCATTTTGAATGTTTTTATTATTATCGATTTGTTTTGATTTGCAGGTTGGCAAATATTTTAAGTTTTCTCTGAAAGCTTATTTTTATTATATCATTTTAATGTTTTTCATTTTAATTATTTTGATATAGTAATACTATTATTTTTCCATATGATATAATATGGCTGGGAGAACGTCCGAGTTACTCCCCACTGACACTACGAAAATGAAGGGTCTGTCGCGGCGGAAAAATCCGCCGCGAATAATGAAAATCCGACGCGAACGTTGCGGCGGATTACGCGACGCGAAAGACCGCCATTAATTATCGACGCAAAAGGGAGCATGTGCGTCGAATTGGCCGACGCATACTATCTTGCGTCGGACATGCGGCGGAATAGGAGACACTGGACAGGTCAAAGGGGACTCGTAGTCAACTGTTTAAACGTCGGAAATTGGTTGGGTGTTGCGGCGGATTTTCCCACGCAGATATGGGTATATGCGGCCATTTTGCGTGGGATTTTCCCTTGCAAAAATGGGTCTGCAACCAGTTTTGCGTAGGATTTTCCCTTGCAAAATGGGTCTGTGCAACAAGATTTGCGTGGGATTTTCCCATGCAAAACGGGTCTACGCGACCGGTTTGCGTGGGAATTTCCGATGCAACGTTCCGTGTAAAGGCTCAAAGCTACCAGATATTGAACGTCCCCAAACTGAAAAGCGACCTGAAAAAAATAAAAGCACATCACGTGCAACCAAATGTGCTCCTCCCGAGCAAATTCCACATCGAATCTTTCACGCAGAAGCAGCAGAAGCAGAACATGCTCAATGATCGAAAAGAAACTAATATATTACCGAGTTTACCTAATCCTAAGTTCACAAGTTACCAAGTTCCCAAGTTCACAAGTTACCAAGTTTAAAAGTCTACCAAGTTCACAAGTCTACCTAATTCCCAAGTTCACAAGTCTACCTAATTCGAAAGAAACTAATATATATTCAGTTAACAAGTTCGAGGACTAGTAATTAGAAAATTCATATTACCGAGTCTACCTAATGGGTCGGGTCTACCTTCATGTTACTACCAAATGCGTGTCCATCGTCAGCGTTGTCGTCACGCCTCTGAACCCGTGGCATGGAACTGCAGCCTTCGTCGGACATAGCCATCCTCTCTTTCAGCATCTCTATCGTCCTCCTCTGGTCCTGCATCTCGCGCTCATGTTGCAGATGACGTTCTTCCATTCTCTTCAAGTCCTCTTTCATTCTCATGTTCTCGGTCCGTTGCTGGGTGGCGGCGGTGGGTACGTACGAGTCATCAACCGCGGTACTGGTATGGTTCATGCACGGTTTGAACAGTTCTTTGGCTGCACTTCCAACCCCGAACACACGTTTCTTCTTGTTGAACCCCCCCGAGGCGTCTGGTATAAGTGAAACTCGTCCACACGTAATATCGCCTCCCCTCCTTGGGACATCGCCTCTTCCCTCGCTTGTACAAATTTTTGCTGAAATGACATTCAAATGTTAAATTATAAGTAGCTTAACACCGAATGATGAAGTTGAGATAATTTAATATGATTTGAATTCTATTGTCGGAGAACTTACGTCCACCTCCTCTGCAATGGGATCAACCCATTGACCTTTCTTGTTCTTCTTTATCTTGTGAAGCAGCTGAATCGGGGTCGCATCCAGTCCCTTCGAAATAAAATGTCAGAACACAGTACAAACCATGTTATATTGAACACAAAAAACTAATAATTTTTTTTCAGAACACATACCATTTTATTGAAAGCTTTTGTCGCGCTATTACGCCCTAGGCAGTTGGTCCCTTTCGCTACTCCGTCTTTGTTTCCGCCACGACGGTTCGCTTTGTTCACTTCCACTTTCTTCAGGAATTTAGGATCCATCGCATTACGTTGCAGCTCCTGGTACTTGTTCTCCGGGATCCAAGTAAGCCTATCCTTCGCCTTCATTGCTCTCTGGAAGATGTCAGAGAGACGCTTCTTGATCCTTACCTCGTACGCGTTTCTGTTTGCAAAAGACAAACAAATTATTAGAAAATTAACAAATTACTTAAATAGTTCAAGTATTAGCCCAAAATAAAAAAAAACACTCACTGCGAAGTGGGAGTACATGGCGTCCCTCGCCTGTTGAGGCGCCTCAGTCCAGTTCCTATAAACGCCATGGGCGTTCATGTAAGTGCCGATGATGGACTCGCATAGGTAGTTGACAATGTCGTCATCTTCCCACCTACAACGACAATTTAACGAGTTATATTCCATCGTAAATGAAATAAATATCATATGTAGGGAAGACATTAATACAATACATGAATTCTTACCAAACGCCGTTTTCGTTCCGCGAAAGGTATTTCTTATCGGCATCCGGTATCGTCGTTGTTCCCAGCACCTGCCATTATTACGTTTCCGTTACGAGAACCATAGTTGCAAAACGTGAAAACACATTAACCATGTACAATAATGAAGGTACATACACACAGAAAATGCAATACGTTAACCAATCTATAATACGTACATCTGTTTGCGTAAAATGGTTTTAATTAGTTACAATGAAAATAAACAAATTAAAGTTACGGTATTAAAATGATAACAGACACTACTCATTGTAGACACCCGCATTTTGACTGCCAGGTGTCTATGGCAGTTTCCAAAAAACACCCGATGATGATCGGATGCTAACGTGTTTCTACGCGCTCGGATATGGGCTCAAAACCATTAGTTGTTGGCTAATGCACTTACGGAGTACAAATCTCATAAAATCAACCTCAAATCCATGTCCAGTGGGCCGTTTCCAATCAAATAAGGCTAATTTGGGCCGAAACTGACACTGGAAATAAAACCGACTTTTAGCGATTGGGTCAACCCCGGTCAAAGTCGTTTCCGAGACATACAAAACAGCCCCTCACAACATGAAAAGTCCAAGTCAAACACAAACCCATCAAAAAATCCAAGTCACGGTCCAAAGCAATGGACCCGCGCGACGCAGCTGGGCCACTCGATCGAGTGCCCCACCCACTCGATCGAGTGGGCCCATATTCAAGCCCGACTGCAGGCACAACGGGCCACTCGACCGAGTCAGCTGGTTACTCGGTCGAGTAACCCTAACCGGGTGCCCTTGCCTTTGCCTATATAAGCAACCCCATGCACACTCAACTTTAAACAACTTTACAACCCTAATCAAACTTTTCACAACCTCTACAACCCTAATCGATCTTGCAAAAACCCTAATTCTACCTCTAATCAAACCCTAAGTACTACCCTAGCAAACCCTAAACCTAGTTTTAGGAATCAAAACCTTAACCACCATAACTCAACCTCCATAAACCTCGAAGCTCCCGTGTTAAAACCGCAACTACGAGCCTCATCCGAGACAAGAACATGTAGGTTGAGGGTGCAAAAACCCCGTTTCTTCTCTTCTCTCCCTCCTTTTCGCGTCACGTCGTCGTCATCTTCATAAGGGTCGTATTTTTTTATTTATTTTATCGTTATTATCGCATCCTAATATCAATAATATCGTTAACATTAAAACATTAAAATACTTGTCGATTTGTGTCGAGTGTGAGTGATGGTGGGATAAGAAAAACCGAATATACAAGTGTACTGCACACAGTGTTGCCGGTCGCTTATCCGATCACCCCGATCATTTGATTATTGAAACAAGTTAACTTAAACAATAATCCATTTTATTTCGTTTTCATCATTATTCAAGTCGCATATTTACATCGATTTTCAAAAACAAGCATTCTATTTAATAAGGGTCGAAACCCGTTGAATCAAGTTTTCTAATTCAAAGCAAGGTGTCGATCCATTAGATTCGATACCAATTCCATAATTGGATGTCGAATATAGCGATCTAGTCACATAAATTAATTAACGCGCTTTACTCATATCGCGATAGTTAATTTAAGACGACTAAAATCAATTTAATATTTTCACTCTAGTATTCCATATCGATTCAATAATCGAATATGGGATACAACGAGTATTCAAATTCGGAATCGGGTATAAATCCCACAATCTTTATATTCGGTTCAACAAAATCAATGATTCATAAAAAAACCCGAATCCAGCATAAGTCATACAATATTTATGCTCAATTCGGTAAAACCGTCGAATTATCAAATCAAAAGCAATTTCAAAATCAATAATAAAATTGCAAGCGAACCTGGTTCGTACAGGGGCCACTCGACCGAGTGCCTCGGCCACTCGATCGAGTGACATCACAACTTAGCGAGCGGAATGCTCTTTCGACCTCTACTCGGTTGAGTCTCATAGTGACTCGATCGAGTAGCGACGTACTCGACCGAGTTGGCCAATAACTCGGCCGAGTAAGGTTTAAAACGCAAAGCAGAAACCTCTTTTAGAGGTCCACTCGATCAAGTATATCGACCACTCGATCGAGTGACCTCATCACGACCAATACCGTGAGTCGTACATTCTTCTTTTTAAACTAGATAGTATTTTATGACTTGGGTCGACACGTGTCTAATTAATCACGTGTATTACTATCTTTTCAAACCATGCATCATCTCGCTACATCATTCAATTTTATTCAATTATTTGCAAATCGTTATTATCATCATCTCGTTACTAACCGTTTGTTCTTTTGTCAATTTAATTCTTGTTTATTTTATTGTACTAAAATGAACCCGCATGCTAAAATACAACTTTGACGTTAATTTTAGTTGCATTAAATTGACATAGAAACCCTTTTTCAATTCCATTCACATGCTTAGGGAAAATAATCTTTGCATATCATTTTCCCGTTCAACTAACGCGCGTATTAGAAAGTCATTCGAGATCTTAGTAGAGGCCGCTAAGTGCGGGCGGGGTTGGGTGTCCTTTGTGGGCTTCCGAACACGTACCCTCACCCCTTACTCAGAACCTCGGTTTCCGGATGCCCGAAACCGTTGGCGCACGAGAGTCATTCAATACACGGTATCCGATAATGTCGGTACCGGTATCAAATGCAAAGGGACGAGCCCAATAAACTCTGACATCGGAAATGGGCCGTATTTTGTATACGGCCCACTACGACATAGAGTGGGCTCGAACGGGTCCGAACTCCCACAAAGTTCGGTGGCGACTCCACTTCGACCTAAATTTCAATTCGATCCATTCTCATATGAAGATTCATTCGCCTACCCAAACCCGCGCGTGGCCGCGTCGGGGTGGACCTATGTCATGTCCACAATTTGGCGACTCCGCTGGGGATTAACTGATGCGTGACTTACCATCAGCATCCTCAGGGTGAGACTCGAATCGAAATCGTTTGACAAATACAATACGCGTTTTAGTTCTACGGTTCATGCATAACCCATATTTTCCCGGGCCAGTACTCGCGACCGACGTCCTACTATACCATTGATGTACTCCAATATGGATATGTCAAAAGGTGTTCATAGTCGATTCGAGTGGGTTTCACGGCATGTTCTAAGATCAACTCGACTTATGAAGTCCGTCTCGATCAACGTCTAGACTATGTACACTGGTATAGACCCTCTATAGACCGACCGAGACTTAGTGTAGAGCATACATGACATCGTTATAATGCTTTCCTGACTACATGCTACTTGGTTTCCGAGTCGTTCTCAAAAACCGTCAACTTTTTCAAAATTGCATCTCTTTCAAACTATCCAATTTCAAAACCCGGGACGCATACCGAATTTAGGACTTATGATTTTACTCAAAATAGCCTATTTTCTAGCCGGTATGCTGCCCAATTCAAAACTCGAAAACGTTTTCGAACTTTCAAAACCCGTGGACCAATACCCTTTTCGTTTTTTTTCGAAAATTGGGCCCTCAACCGAGTTTTCTCGGACCTTTCTAAAAAAAAAATCAATTTTCAAAACCCTCTTCTCCTTAGGACTTCCCGTATTTAGCAGCGTCGGGTCGTGTCTTAAGTTGTCAAGGTCTTTAGCGTCGAAACTCCGTCGATCTTACATCACGAGTTTCTTCCCTATCCCAGTCCGCCTTATTATACTAAGGCAAAGCCCACCTACGTAGGAAATACTCCTACAAAGGAGGGCCAATTTACACAGTTGAGTCCAAAGTCTGGGGATGTCTCACGTGAACCTTCCTTCGAACAGGACTCGGCCCACCCGCCGATTCCTAAGGAAGGCCCACTTTTCACAAGTCACCCGTCTAGGTGTCTTTTTCCGAGTCATTTCCCTTTTTAGTCTTGTTCGGGATGTACTTTCTATTCCGGGATTTCGGGCTAGTTTCTGATTACGTGGTGTTCTTACAGACAGGCCACCCGAGACTAGATACCAACGCAAGATGGACGAATTGAAAAATGCTCTGGCCAAGATCGAGACTCAACTGACTACTATCCAGGCTAGCCAAGCAACGCTAGCCACCCGCCTAAGCGCCGTAGAAAAGACGGCCCCAGTTGAAGGAGCTGAGCCCACTGGGCCCATAGCCGAGTTGATCAGTGTTGTTCGCAGGCTGGAGGAACAAGTTCACCTATGAACGAACAACTCGATCCACACTGAAAATGCTCGTACTTATTCACCTTTGAATGACGAGCTACCGGCCAACCTCAACCTTACGGGAATTCCTATGTTTGAGGGTACCGAAGACCCGGTCCACCACATCCGGGTTTTCAAGGATTTCATGGCAGTCAAGGGGGTAAAGTCCACCATGTTCAAGCATTTATTCCCTTCTTCCCCCGAGAAGCATCCCAAGGCCTGGTTTTACAGGCTCGATCCCAAGAAATGCAAGACCTGGGATGACGTGGCGACCGAATTTGCTCGGAACTACGCCGATAACACTGAAATCCAGACTACAATGCGTACTCTGGAAGTAATGGCTCAAGAGCCCAAAGAAGAGTTCACAAAATATTTGCAAAGGTGGCGGGCCGAGAGTGTAAAGCTGGTCGACAAGCCCGGTGAGAAGGCCCTAGTGGAGGCTTTTGTCAAGAACCTCCTCCCATCCTACCGGGTCCACCTCCGGTATGCTATCATCCCAAACTTTGCTGTCCTTACTGAAATGGGCACGAGGATCGAGGATGGCTTAAGACTAGAGAGCCTGACTAAGGCCTCTACCAAAGGTTATCAAGGGGCTAGTTCATCTACAAACAAGCCCACACCTGCAGCTGCAGCCCGCAGCATCTTCGGTGAGGTAAATCTGCTCGACACCTCATCAAAAAAGAATACACCAAATCGGGTATTCACAGATATAGGGACTACCTATACTTATGCCTTGCAAAGGCTATCTTCAAAGGGCCTGGTCCAACCGATAGGCCCAACCGCAGAGCCTCCAGTAGAGAAGAGGCCCAAAACTTATAACGCCCAGGCTTACTGCCAGTATCATCGGGGTAACGGACATGATACTGAAAAATGTTGGAGACTAAAACATCTGATCCAAGATCTTATCGAGAGCGGAAAAATCCTGTTGCCCGGAGACAAGCCGAGCAACAAAGAAAATCCGTTCAGCGTCCATGCAATATTCACGGGGGAAGTAATCGATTGTTCTCACCTCATTTCTCCTTTTATCCCACAAATCAACGGGATATGGTTCGATGACGAGGATGATGTTTACCTGACCAAAGGGGAAGCTGTCCCCATTACCCTTGAAGAGGTCCGAAAGGCTAAGTCCAAAGCTTTAGCCACTAACCACCTCGCCGCAGCTGGGCGTTCTACTCCAACAACCGTCACTGAACCTGCCAGGACGGAATCTACCCTTGAAGAACCGAGCACTGACACGGCTTTGGTCCAACAACTGAAAAGGGTTCGAGCTGATCTGACTATATGGCAACTACTGGTTAGCTCACAGGCTCATCGGGGAAGCACTGACTAAGGCTCTCGATGAAATCAAAGTCGACTCACAGGTTACCCCTTCCGAAATGGTAGCCACTATTATGCCTTTTCTCAAAGGCAAGTCAAAGGAAGAAGGCCCACTCATCACCTTCTCCGAATCTGATTTGCCACCGTTTGGGCCCAATCATAATCCGGCCCTTTACATCACAGTCATCTGCCGAGGTAAATACCTCCCGATGACACTTATCGACGACGGATCTGCCGTAAATGTCCTTCCTCTAAGGACAGCTAGGGCCCTCGGCATCACCGATGCCGATTATCTCCCGACAGCACAAACGATCCAGGCTTTCGACGGAAGCCCAAAACCAGTCGCCGGGGCCGTTAAATTGAAAATCATAACGAGCCCAATCGAAAAGGAGTTGGAATTTCAGGTGATCGATGTCACCTCGTCTTTTAATCTACTTCTGGGAAGGCCTTGCATCCATGCAGTCAAGGCCGTATCGTCTACCCTCCACCGGAAAGTCAAGATGCCACTTAAAGACGGTATCATCACACTGGAGGCGACTCCGATGACCGTGGCTAGCTGTAATGCTACAAGCCGGGTTGAACCACGAGGATTCGACTTCGTGGGTATGATCGAGGAGGAATATCTTTTCAGGCCCTACTTCACTACTAGCATCGACGTGATGCTACAAAATTTGGGCTACTTGCCGGGGGCTACCTCGAGACCATATCTTCCATCTGGGAAGATCATCGAAGTCCTAAATGATGGCGAATCACAGTTCGGGCTGGGGTATGCTATAACCCCAGAAAATGTGGTCCGGGCCGGTATTCACAAGGCTACCAACATTCTCAAGGGTACTTACATAGGCCCTTATAGCCCGAAGTTAACTGACTACTTCGTCACCCCTGTGTTCGGAGCTATTCAAGTGGGCCTCTACCAACCCACCATCACATATCCCGAGACCAAAACGGCTCGGGAATGCAACTATATCCCTGATGATATATTCACCATTATCCAGGCCGAGTCCGAGAAAGGTGAAAGCAACTCCGAGCCCGTGCTGGGGCTCTTATTTGGAGAAGACAAGACCGTCCCCGCCTCGAAGGATGATTTGGTCAACCTGATCCTCCGCAGCGATCGGTTTGACCCAACTAAACTAATCACCGAAGTCGGTGCCAACACCGAGGCAAGGGCCTGGAGGAGGACCGTCAAATGGACCGACAGCCAGGGACGGATATACAAGCTGACCACCGGCGAGGGAGACATGCCGGATACTGAGTCCGAGTCAGAGTCAGAGTCGGAGTCTGAGTCTGAGTCTAGGGGGTCTGGTGCTAAAGTCGAGTCTGTAACTCCCTTTCCCTTAGCTACTTCCACTGAGGTCTCGGGGCCTGTCCCAAGACCTCTCCCTATTCCGCCACTGACCAATGATCAGATGGCAGCTCTTTTCGAGCTATTTTCCAAATTTACCATTAATAATAATATCGAAAACCGTTCTGCTTACAACTTGTCTTATTTCCAAAATTTTCTCCATTTCAAAAATTTTATATGCAATGACATTGAGAAACCCAACGAACAGGTACCTTTGTCTCCGTATCTGGTCGAGAAGCTCGAACAAAGGGAATCCCGAGATCCGGTAATCGAAGAAACAGAGTCCATCAACGTGGGAACCACTTTAGAGCCCCAGATGCTTAAGTTGGGCCTATCTTTAGATCCCGAGGAGAGAAAACAATTCACAGACCTCCTCCAAGAATTTAATGACGTCTTCGCATGGTCCTACAAGGACATGCGGGGTATAGACCGGGAAATAGCTGAACACCGAATACCCATCAAAGATGGGTGCAAGCCGGTAAAACAGAAGCTCCGAAGGATGAAGCCCGAATGGTCTCTCAAGGTCAAAGAAGAAGTAGACAAACAATTCAAAGCAGGCTTTATACAAGTGTCTGAATATCCAGACTGGGTTGCAAACATCGTGCCGGTACCCAAGAAGGACGGCAAGGTGCGGGTATGCATGGACTTTCGGGACCTAAACAAGGCCAGTCCAAAAGACGATTTTCCGTTACCACATATCGACATATTGTTGGATAATACGGCCGATCATGCCCTTCTATCATTCATGGACGGGTATGCCGGATACAATCAAATTAAAATGGCCAAAGAGGATATGAATAAGACCATCTTCATTACACCTTGGGGCACTTACTGCTACACTGTTATGCCATTTGGGCTCATCAACGCCGGGGCCACTTATCAACGGACCGGCACTACTTTGCTACACGACATGATGCATAAGGAAGTGGAGGTCTATGTGGACGACATGATCGTCAAATCCAAGGACCGAAGTGGGCACATCTCGGCCCTAAGAAAGTTCTTCACCCGGCTACGTAAGTACAACATGAGACTGAACTCACAAAAATGCAGTTTTGGGGTGACGTCGGGGAAATTACTGGGCCATATCGTTAGCCAACGCGGCATCGAGGTCGACCCAGCTAAAATCAAAGACATCACCGAGATGCAACCACCCAAGACCGAAAAAGAAATAAGGGGGTTTCTCGGGAAAGTCCAATACATTAGCCGGTTCATTTCGAAATTAACCATGGTATGTGAGCCCATTTTCAAGAAACTGAAGATCGGGGAACGGGTGCTATGGGACGACAAATGCCAAGCGGCTTTCGACAAAATCAAGGAGATTCTGTCTGCTCCGCCGGTATAACAACCGAGTCAGCCATGGGGGCTATGCTGGCTAAGACAGTCAAAACAGAAGAACAGGCTATTTACTACATTAGTAAAAAGTTCCTCGAGTACGAATGCAAGTACACAATGCTCGAGAATACGTGCCTAGCATTGGTTTGGGCCACTAAAAAGCTCCGACATTACATGCTCAGTCACGAGGTACATGTGTTATCCAAAATGGATCCTATCAAGTACCTATTCGAGAAGCCCATCCTCAACGGCAGGATGTCGAGATGGACTTTGATGTTATCTGAGTTTGACCTCAAGTTTGTACCATTGAAAGCCATCAAAGGCCGGGTAATAGCCGAGTTCCTCGCCGATAACCCGATACCCGAAGAAGGCCACACCGATACTTGGGCCTTTCCTGACGAACACATATTCCATACTGACACTGAAACATGGGATTTGTATTTTGATGGAGCATCCAACTTCCGAGGATTTGGGGTCGGAATTCTGTTAATCTCACCCCGAGGGGAACATACCCCATTATCCATCAAGTTGGACTTCGACGTGACCAACAACGCAGCCGAATACGAAGCATGCATTCACGGGTTGCAAGTCGCCGCTGATTTAGGGGTAACGAACCTCCGGGTCCACGGTGACTCCTCATTGGTCATCAATCAAGCACTCCAGAAATGGAAACCTCGGAAAGCCAATGTCGTGGCTTACCAAGCACGAGTACGGGTTCTAGAGAAAATCAATTTGCAGATGCACTTTCCAAATTAGCATCCCTGCTAAATATACCAGACCATCTTACCAACATGCCAATATGTGTTGAAAGGCGGTCCGAGCCGGCTTACATCCATGCCATTCAAGATATCAAGATAACTGACCCAGAACCTTGGTATCAAGCCGTCCTAACCTATCTGGCAACGGGAGAATACCCCCCGGGAACTGAAAACCGGGCCAAGAAGACCTTGCAAAGATTGGCGACCCAATTTGTTCGTACAGACGACGGGCAATTGTACAAAAAGACGGCACAGGGGGCTCTCCTCCTGTGTATCGACAAAATACAGGCCGAAAAGGTCATGGCCGAGGTACACGACGGTGAAAACGGTCCGCATATGAATGCCCATATGCTATCCCGTAAAATCATGAGGCTCGGGTATTACTGGAACACCATGGAAACAGACTGTCAGTTATACGTCAAACACTGCCATAACTGTCAGATCTTTGGCAACGTACAGCATATGCCGTCTTCCCTATTATGTACCATGACATCACCATGGACATTTTCGACATGGGGTATTGACATAATTGGGAAAGTGCATCCTTCCGGGACAAGAGGTCATTGCTTCATTTTAGTGGCCATCGACTACTTCACCAAATGGGTCGAAGCCGAGTCATACCGTGTCTTGAACGCCAAGCACGTGGCCAAATTCATCCAAAATAAGATCATATGCCGATATGGGATCCCTCACGAATTTATTAGCGATCACGGGACCCACTTTCAAGCTGAAACTGCCGCATTGCTGGCAAAATATAAAATTCAAAGGCATACATCTTCACCCTACCGACCTCAAACAAATGGAGTGGTAAAAGCGGCCAATAAAACAATTGTCACCATACTTAAAAAGATGACTGAGAATTATCGGGACTGGCCCGACAAAATACCCTTTGCCTTATGGGGGTATCGAACATCAATCCGCACCGCGACCGGAGCAACTCCGTATTATCTGACATATGGAATGGAAGAAGTCCAACCAGTCGAGCTAGAGGTTTACTTGAAAGCCAAGTACCTGAAGCAGATTAGGTCCAAGCCCGATACGATTCGCTAGTCCTTTTAGACGAACGGCGGTCCCGGGCCCTCAACAATATTCAAATATATCAAAAAAGAATCCAACGGGCCTTTAACAAAAGGGTCAGACCCAGAAACATCAAAGAAGAGGATTTGGTCCTAAAATCGGTTCGTGCCTTACTACCGGTTGACCCAAGAGGAAAATTCAAACCCAATTGGGCTGGGCCATACTTAGTCAAGAAGGTCCTATCAAGAGGAGCGGTGATGCTGACAGACTTGGACGGGAACGAATTTGTTAACCCAACCAACTTGGACAAGCTGAAGCGCTACTACCCATAAACCCTATCTCAATGTCATTTGCAAAAGTTTATAAAAAATTGTCTTTTTTTTTATAAAATTTCAAAATTTTAGACAAGTCAATGAGTTAGAATTAATTTTTCTACCGTCGCATATCTTGAATTTATAATCTTGATGTATTTCGAAAATTGCAAAAAAATCAATCAAATCAAATTTTGAACTATGTTTGGTTTGATTCCGCTAATTGTGGATACGTAGGCAACCCCTCAAAAGGGTACAACCACTGCAATAACGAAAAGACGGGAACGGTATTCAATAATACTTCTTTTATTAAAATCTCGATAAACTCGGGATTACAAAAAAAAAAAAAAAAACGCCTAAATCGGCATACACACGAAAAAATCACACCACAAAAATAGTATTAATATTCAAATAATAATAAAGGAGACTAATAGCCGGGCATCTTGCCCTTCCCCTTGTCCTTTGGGTCACGAGGAGCCCGAGGTCGCCGGGGCGGGGAAGAGCGTTCCCGAATTACAAGGGGAACCTCCTTAGCTCGATTCCGTTTCTCCGGCGACAGGTCTTCTATCGTCTTCGGCCCAAGTCGGGCCCGCACATGCTCAGGTAGTCTGTCCCATCGGCCAAGTCGGTCCTGCATGGCCAGTCTTGGGCCAAGTCTCCTTTCCAAGTCCGTCTGGGGGCTCACCTTCCTCCGAGCACCTTTAGCACTAGACCCTTCAGCTTGAGTCTTAGCCTTCTTCTTCTGTCCTGACATTAGACGAACTAGGGTAGCCGAAGTGTCTCCTTCATCAAAGAATCCCCTGTTGTCTTTAGCTTGCTCCCTTCTCAGCAGGTCAAAGGCTTCGTCAACCTTCAAAGTAGCTCGGGCTTTAGCATCACCTGCTTTAGTCCACTTTGTATAGGAGCCTGAAACCCAAATCGAGTGGCGAGATTTGGAAACGGGCCAAGTGTGCCGGGTGTACCATCTTTGCATCCACGTATCGCACATCACGGCAGTCAGTTGGCTAGGGTCACTCACAACTGCTTCAATTTCTGGTATCCGTTGAGCCCGTCCGTACTGCCTTAGTATGCGATCCGGGTAGAGATGAACCGTTTGCCTGAAGGACAAGATTACTTGGTAATGAGCTCTGTCCCTTGGATCCAAGCCGGTCCAAACGTAGATGGGCCACCACGGCACAACCCATCGAATTAGCCGCCCACCATGGATTGATAGCACCTCATCCCAGTATTTCTGACTAATTTGGCGAGAAAAATCAATGGCCCGTCTCCTCGTCATCAGTTGGTTATGGCGGTAATTGCTAACATCAAGAGGAGGATCTATCACTGATAGCCTCTCATAAAGCCAGATCTGAAAAAGGAAACAAAAGCATGAGATCCCGAGACGAAGCAGGCGTCCGCCTGATGACACTCGATCGAGTGTCGGATTGACTCGATCGAGTGGCACCCCTGGGAGCGAACAGGGGGCTTTTTACGAAGGCACTCGATCGAGTGCCAGGGTGACTCGGTCGAGTGCCCACTGCAGTAGCCAGAATCTCGAAAAAAATAAAAATTAAGAAATCGAGAAAAATAAAAATCCGACATACTTGCAGCAAACGGGTGCTTCCGGTGAGACGAACGGATGAATCCCTCTTGCGATTGTCCAGTCCTTGGATTATTTCACCCGTAATCAGCCAAGCCGGGCTATGCTCCATCTCCATTAAATCAACCACGGTTAATAGACGGATGTGACCCATACATGATAATAAGTCCATGTGATACGAAATTAAGAGTATCTAATTAGTCGTTTAGGAAATTATTAATATTGATATTCTTTATTTAATCGTTTTCCTTATTTACAAGTGTAAATATCTAATTAGTTTATTTTCTAGTAATATTTAGGAAATATATTATGCTAGAATATAATTTTTTTTCTTAGAATTATTTTATTTTAATAGTATAAATATGAGTCTTTGTATTCATTAGGAGAATGAAGTTTATGAATAAGAATTTTGAACCTTTGCATTGCAATTGTGTTTATCGGTTCGACGAGTTTCGATCCAAACTTTGTTATTGTTTGACGCGTTTCAGACATTAACTCGGGTAACAATTAATAGGTCTTAATTGTTCTCATCATTATTCGTCCTATAGGTCTAGGTCGAGTAAATATCCTTCCTTTCACAAAATAAAACCTCATAAAAAGAATTCCGCTACGTTAGAAATACGAAAGCCTTAATTTTCGTATCATAAGTGGTATCAGAGCGTAATTTTCGTATCATGTGGTATCAGAGCTACAACTCTTGATTTTTCTTAGAATCAAGACGGTCCAAGGGGGCGTCGAAACCAAGTTATAGGTTGAATCTCCGGTTGCGATTGGAATTCAAAGATTAAACTCGAGCGAGGTAGGTCGAGGGTTAGTCGGTTTTGATTGTCTTGTGGTTCTTTGTTGAAGTTCCGATTTTTTTTTTTTTAAAAAAAAAAATACTGTTCACGTTTTGTACTGTTCACGGAGGAAAAAAAAAGTCGAAAAAAAAATGACGGAAATTTTCTCGTTTGAAAACATATATGAGGAAAGTGTGGTTTTTGATCCGACATTGCCACTAATTTTCGACGATTATGGAGACGGAGAAGTTTTTATTACTTGTGTCCAGGAGCCACGTTATCGAATCGATTATGATTTTGGGTTCGATCAAAATTCTAAACCAAACAAGCACATGGTTTACTTGTTCAACAAGAAGGCTCGTGAAATATTGCTTACACTTGTGCATGGAGGGTGGTGGGGTGGATGGCACAAAGCATATCTAATAATCTCAAGAAAAAGAACTGAAACAAAAATTTGTTTGGAGATTGGTTCGAGTATACGTTCGGATTTGAAGATTGGGGTGTTCGTTTTCGATCCCGACGGATTAAAGTTACAAGAATTGAGGACAATTCTCTTCAAAGGAGGAGGGGATGATACGAAAATAAGAGTATCTAATTAGTCGTATAGGAAATTATTAATATTGATATTCTTTATTTAATCGTTTTCCTTATTTACAAGTGTAAGTATCTAATTAGTTTATTTTCTAGTAATATTTAGGAAATATATTATGCTAGAATATAATTTTTATTCTTAGAATTATTTTATTTTAATAGTATAAATATGAGTCTTTGTATTCATTAGGAGAATGAAGTTTATGAATAAGAATTTTGAACCTTTGCATTGCAATTGTGTTTATCGGTTCGACGAGTTTCGATCCAAACTTTGTTATTGTTTGACGCGTTTCAGACATTAACTCGGGTAACAATTAATAGGTCTTAATTGTTCTCATCATTATTCGTCCTATAGGTCTAGGTCGAGTAAATATCCTTCCTTTCACAAAATAAAACCTCAAAAAAAGACTTCCGCTACGTTAGAAATACGAAAGCCTTAATTTTCGTATCATAAGTGGTATCAGAGCGTAATTTTCGTATCACCGTGTGACCCTCAAAGGCATAAACATGGAGCATGCAAAAAGAAAAGGCCCTACGGCTGTGAATCGGTCTCACCCGGACGTCATGCGGATTCATAAACTTCTCGGCCAGATCGATCAAGGAAACTGTGTTGTCATCCCGGGCCATTCGAGACACCTCATTATGGGAGAGGCCTAAGAATTCACGAAGCTTCCTCCTCAAGTCGTAAACCGAATATGGGACGGTGGGCCGAAGTATTGGTTCCATCCTCCCACAGCTGCAATCTCCTCAGGTAAAGGGCAGACTTCGCCCCGAGGGAAGGCAAAGACATGATATATGTCGTCCCAGTAAGACAGGAATGCATCCAGAAAATAACGATCAACCACCATCTGACGGAACGGGTACAGCTGAGTTATACCCGTCTGGTTAAGAGCTACCCTATCTGTGTCCCTAAAGCGTCGGGACTATTCCTGCAGCATCACAGTCAACCTATCGATTCCCATGACTTTTATTCTTGAAGGAAATAAAGAGGTTTTCTTTTGAGAAGGGTTAAATTGTAATGGGATTGTGAGGAGAATCAAGGGCAAGGGAGGGCTATGTATAGCATTAGCCTTGCAAACCTCTTTCCATATCACTTTCAGGAAAAGTTTCCTAATTCCAAACGGAATCAACCCATAAGCCTAGTCTCGATACTAGCACGAAAATATTCATCCCGAACTTTCCTAATTTCTTTAGGAGTCGACATATTTTCAAAATTTGGCCATTTCAAAATTTCAAAATTTCAAACTTTCAAAAAATCAAAAAGTCATTTTCCCTAGCACGAGTCATTTTACTACCTACGTGTTGCAAGCATTTTATGTAACTTATACAGGTACGACTCAAGCAAGGACATGCAAGCCATTAAATCGCCCCAACGGCATTTCCCGGGATAGCACGGGATGGGCCTACACACAGGCGCACCCAGGACTTATGCGACAAGTCCAAATTCCCCACGGAGGTACTGTCATCAAGCGCAGGTATGATTTCTGTCTTATGGCTGGCGAGCCCTTCACGCGAGTCTAATGGACTATAAACGACCCGACCGAAAGTCTACCAGGTCTTAACAGGCTTGGTAGCTACTCTGACTTTCGCCCTGTCCAAGCCTCAGTCAGAGTGGGGGCTCTGTAGACACCCGCATTTTGACTGCCAGGTGTCTATGTCAGTTTCCAAAAAACACCCGATGATGATCGGACGCTGACGTGTTTCTACGCGCTCGGATATGGGCTCAAAACCATTAGTTGTTGGCTAATGCACTTACGAAGTACAAATCTCACAAAATCAACCTCAAATCCAGGTCCAGTGGGCCGTTTCCAATCAAATAAGGCTAATTTGGGCCGAAACCGACACCGGAAATAAAACCGACTTTTAGCGATTGGGTCAACCCCGGTCAAAGTCGTTTCCGAGACATATAAAACAGCCCCTCACAACATCAAAAGTCCAAGTCAAACACAAACCCATCAAAAAACCCAAGTCACGGTCCAAAGCAATGGACCCGCGCGACCCAGCTGGGCCACTCGATCGAGTGCCCCACCCACTCGATCGAGTGGGCCCATATTCAAGCCCGACTGCAGGCACAACGGGCCACTCGACAGAGTCAGCTGGTTACTCGGTCGAGTAACCCTAACCGGGTGTCCTTGCCTTTGCCTATATAAGCAACCTCATGCACACTCAACTTTAGACAACTTTACAACCCTAATCAAACTTTTCACAACCTCTACAACCCTAATCGATCTTGCAAAAACCCTAATTCTACCTCTAATCAAACCCTAAGCACTACACTAGCAAACCCTAAACCTTGTTTTAGGAATCGAAATCTTAACCACCATAACTCAACCTCCATAAACCTCGAAGCTCCCGTGTTAAAACCGCAACTACGAGCCTCATCCGAGACAAGAACATGTAGGTTGAGGGTGCAAAAACCCCGTTTCTTCTCTTCTCTCCCTCCTTTTCGCGTCACGTTGTCGTCATCTTCATAAGGGTCTTATTTTTTTTTTATTTATTTTATCGTTATTATTGCATCCTAATATCAATAATATCGTTAACATTACAACATTAAAATACTTGTCGATTTGTGTCGAGTGTGAGTGATGGTGGGATAAGGAAAACCGAATATACAAGTGTACTGCACACAGCGTTGCCGGTCGCTTATCCCATCACCCCGATCATTTGATTATTGAAACAAGTTAACTTAAACAATAATCCATTTTATTTCGTTTTCATCATATGGAAAAATAATAATATTATTATATCAAAATATTTAAAAAGAGAAAACATTAAAACGATATAATAAAAATAAGTTTTCAACGAAACTTAATGCACTTGTCAACCTGCAAGTCAAAAAAAATCAATCGATAATAATAATATTCAAAAATGGCGTTATGGAAATTCGATCAGTGTGCACAAGGCTAGACTTTCACTAAGATAATACTGGAAACTAGCTTTGAGAACTGTAGACTTAACTCATAACAGAATCCAGTCTCTAACTAGGCAACTCAACTATAACAGAACTGCGTGCAGCGAGGTCCTGGTTTAAGTAGTGCACACCCCTCCCAGACAACAAATATGTCTAGTTCAGCTGACGGCGACTAACACGATGCGATATCTAGCTTAAGGTCAAAACGTACACTCTCCTGGGCGAAACTACGCCCAGTTCAACGACCAAATGCACCCCAAATAGACAAATTGGCTTTATAGCTGATGGCAAAAACGTACATCCCAGACTATATTACTCTAACCCCACACTTGTCTTTATTCCATATCTCCAAAACAGCCATTATCGATATTCAAAATAAATATAATCATTATGAGGATAAAAGGAATAAACATCTTATATTAAAAGGGAAACTTTCTATAAATAGAAATTTACTAATTTTAGAAACTTACTTAAAATAGAAATTTTGTTATAGAAAATACGTAAGTTATTAAAATAAGTGAAATGTATAAAAATAGCATTTCCGACGAAATAAACATTTTATTATTATCGTCGTTATCGTAACTTTAATATATTTCTAAATTCTATACCCAAAATATAAATGAAACATAACGAGTCAATATATAGTATTTTATAAATAATTAGGAAATCGAGTTAAAACTATAAATTTTAGAAAATAGATGTTTTAAGAAAAACGATATCAAAATTAATCGAGTCAACGAGTTTTATAAATGAAATGGATTTTACAAAGGTTTCAAATTATTTTTAGCAAATAGCTTTTATTAATAAATAATACAAATTTTAATAAAAATTGTCAATCGGAAACAAATAGGAAATTATTAGTGAAAATAGTCTCGACTAAAAATATATTTAAAACTAAATCGACTATTTTCTCATTTATTTGTATAAATCGTAAAACGAAAATTAATTTATTGAACAAATATACAAATCTCGTTTATAATATATATAAAAATACGATTTTGAGTTAAAATTTATAATTTAACGAAATATGAAGAAAATATGAAATCGATATTATTTAGTTACTAGTGTCACGATAACCAACAAAATATTATAACGATCGTAAATAATCAAATTACTAACGATTTGTAAAACGATATCGAAAACTTGTAAAATATTTATAAATACGATTTAAAAGAATATAATTAGCAATAATATATAGCTAAAATTAGAAAACCGAAGTTAAAATATTTACTACATACTACTACTCAAACATACGATATAAAATCGAGTAACGTCCTAAAGTTACCTTGAGTCGATAACCGAGCGATCACGTACTTGTCCTTCCTGATTAGACCAAGCTCGAACCTTAGACTAGAAAGCCGATTCAATAAAACTCCGAGGCCTTCACGAAACGAAGAAGAACGATATTTGGATAATGAGAATACGGAGAAGGGAAAGAAGAGAACGAGAAAAAGAAGGGAACACGACTCCAAATAAAATAAGAACAATGGTGAATAAGAAGAGAGAAAAAAAAGGATGAAGAGGGCTGACAAACGACAGTGGGAATCCGACGAAAAGGCAACTAGCAGAACAACAATCGAACGACAATGAAGCAACATAAAAAGAAGGAGAAATGGACAGCAGCAATGACGCAGCGAAGAAGAAAAGATGGAACAAGAACGAGGACATACAAACAGCAGCGAGGGAAGGAATAAACAGACACGGCAGAGTACAACTCGGACTCGAAACAACACAAAACAGAAGAGTACAAGGACGCAACACAGCAGCATCAGCAGAGCGACAAAACAGGGGCAAAACATCAGCGAATAGTCCATAAACAGCAACAAAAGAAGCAACAGCGACCGCACTAACGAACGACTGGAATAAAAATGATGACAGCAGCGTGTAGCAACAACAAAACGCGGCAGAAGAATAAGAAAAGAAGATGAAAACGGAGAAGAGAACGATAACAAAACGCAGCACTAATTACAACATCAGCAGTGAACTGTAGCGAACTAAAAGGATGATCACGACAGGAAACAAATAGAACAACGACAAGAACATTAGAAACAGCAACCCGAAAATTGCAGCAGTAGAAAAACAACGGGCCGCATCAACAGTTGACACCAGAAATGGAAGAAGAAGAGGGAGGAGAGGAAAAACGAAGGAGAATGAGAAAAGAAAAGGGGAAAAGGAATTACCAATTGACGGAATTAAACGACAAAGAGGCAGCAAGAGGAATCGAAATAGGTGAAAGGAGACCGCCAGGAAACAGCAACAACGGAAACCGACCAAAAACGATAAAACGACCAACAGCATACGCACAGCAACTAACAGCAGCAGGGAACGAGATGATGATGGGGACAACAACAGTAGCAGCAGCAACTACGCACCAGCAACAAACGCAAAGAACAAGAAAACAGAGGACGCACGAGGAGATTGACTGTTTGATGATGATGGCAGATTGGCAGGTCTGGCAGATCGGTAAGAACGAAGAGGTGACAAGGAAATTGGAGCGGTGGAAAAATCAAGAAAAGGGAAAGGAACGTATGCTTAAAAGAGATGGGAAGCGGTGGAACGGATGAATGAAGAGGTGGAATAAGAAAGGAGGAAGGTGAGATGTACGTTAGGAAAGAAGAAACGGAGGAATAAATTAGAAGAGGGAATGAATGTAAGATGAGGGAAAAAGGAGATGAACAAGGTGGTGAGTTGAATCAAGTGGGTTAAATACGATTTAAAAATAAAAGTATACCAATTTAATAAATGAATCGGGTTAGAAATACGGATTAAATAAATTCTGAATCGATAAGTTGATTGACCCATGAATTGGGTTGAAACAAGTTAATAAATTTAACAAAATAATCGGGCCGCCAAATAAAATTAGTAAATAAATTATTCCGAACGAAATCGAAGTTGATAGGAATAAATAATTAGATGATCAAATAGTATTTCTCGATAAATAATAAATCTTCGATAAAGTGAATTAAATAGATTTCTCGAGGAAAGGAAATAAATGTTTTGACGAAATTTAAAATAAATGAACTTCGAGCCGAAAATAGAAATTCGAGCTTAAATATAAAAAAAATAGGAGAATTTAGAATTTAAATCGTCGAAATAGACTTTCGATAAGAATTAAATTAAATATATAAATAAATCGAAATAGAAATAAAAATATGTTTTAAATATAAGAAGAGTTTCCGAGTCAAATAAAATTTTAGGAGTTTGAAACGATTAATCGATAAATTCGTTTTATAATAATTTTAAGAATTACGAGTTAAATCGTAAAAATAAAAATACGAACATAATTTTAATTTAATTTAATTCATAAAATCAGGGGTGTTACACACAGCGCCGTTCGCTTATCCCATCACCCCGATCATTTGATTATTGAAACAAGTTAACTTAAACAATAATCCATTTTATTTTGTTTTCATCATTATTCAAGTCGCATATTTACATCGATTTTCAAAAACAAGCATTCTATTTAATAAGGGTCGAAACCCGTTGACGCGGATCCGACATCACAATCTCTAGGGATTTATTTCGATGTCGGAGAAGCCGAGGGAATCAAGTTTTCTAATTCAAAGCAAGGTGTCGATCCATTAGATTTGATACCAATTCCATAATTGGATGTCGAATCTAGCGATCTAGTCACATAAATTAATTAACGCGCTTTACTCATATCGCGATAGTTAATTTAAGACGACTAAAATCAATTTAATATTTTCACTCTAGTATTCCATATCGATTCAATAATCGAATATGGGATACAACGAGTATTCAAATTCGGAATCGGGTATAAATCCCACAATCTTTATATTCGGTTCAACAAAATCAATGATTCATAAAAAAACCCGAATCCAGCATAAGTCATACAATATTTATGCTCAATTCGGTAAAACCGTCGAATTATCAAAAATCAAAAGCAATTTCAAAATCAATAATAAAATTGCAAGCGAACCAGGTTCGTACAGGTGCCACTCGACCGAGTGCCTCGGCCACTCGATCGAGTGACATCACAACTTAGCGAGCATAATGCTCTTTCGACCTCTACTCGGTCGAGTCTCATAGTGACTCGATCGAGTAGCGACGTACTCGACCGAGTTGTCCAATAACTCGGCCGAGTAAGGTCTAAAACGCAAAGCAGAAACCTCTTTTAGAGGTCCACTCGATCAAGTCTATCAACCACTCGCTCGAGTGACCTCATCACGACCAATCGTGAGTCGTACATTCTTCTTTTTAAACTCGATAGTATTTTATGACTTGGGTCGACACGTGTCTAATTAATCACGTGTATTACTATCTTTTCAAACCATGCATCATCTCGCTACATCATTCAATTTTATTCAATAATTTGGAAACCATTATTATCATCATCTCGTTACTAACCGTTTGTTCTTTTGTCAATTTAATTCTTGTTTATTTTATTGTACTAAAATGAACCCGCATGATAAAATACAACTTTGACGTTAATTTTAGTTGCATTAAATTGACATAGAAACCCTTTTTCAATTCCATTCACATGCTTAGGGAAAATAATCTTTGCATATCATTTTCCCGTTCAACTAACGCGCGTATTAGAAAGTCATTCGAGATCTTAGTAGAGGCCGCTAAGTGCGGGCGGGGTTGGGTGTCCTTTGTGGGCTTCCCAACACGTACCCTCACCACTTACTCAGAACCTCGGTTTCCGGATGCCCGAAACCGTTGGCGCACGGGAGTCATTCAATACACGGTATCCGATAATGTCGGTACCGGTATCAAATGCAAAGGGACGAGCCCAATAAACTCTGACATCAGAAATGGGCCGTATTTTGTATACGGCCCACCACGACATAGAGTGGGCTCGAACGGGTCCGAACTCCCACAAAGTTCGGTGGCGACTCCACTTCGACCTAAATTTCAATTCGATCCATTCTCATATGGAGATTCATTCGCCTACCCAAACCCGCGCGTGGCCGCGTCGGGGTGGACCTATGTCATGTCCACACTCATCGTCGCTACTATCATTCTCCTCATTCGTGTTCACTTCATTGAAACAGTCTTCCTCGATCTCATCATCATCCCATTCACTGTCGACCTCTTCCTCATCTGCTTCTTGAACAACAACATGTTCCTCATCCTCATCCTCACCCTCACCCTCAGGCACGATCCTAAATTTCCTAAATTTACGCCTCGAAACTGCGTCACATGATCTAACCTCTGTATGTTTGGTCATGATGTACGCCTCGAATTTCCTAAATTTGTTTCAAGTCATCAGATGAAAAAAAAAGATTATTTTACAGGGTTTTATATTATCAAAACAATAAAGAGCTATTGCACTACATCTGTCACTTACTTCTCGTACGGCCTTATGATTGCACCACAGTTTCTTATGACGTAAGTGTGCGCTTGATTGTACTCAACCTCAGTGAGAAATATTTCCTTACATTTGCCCGTAGTGCTGCCCACATCCTTTCGAAATGGTTCTGCAGTGTCATCAGATTCATCATTTTTATTGACACCGACATCAATATCCTTCGCTTTCGTGTCAATATGCTCTTGAAGATAAGAGGAACAAAAATTTGACGTTTCCTCCAATAGATAAGCGTTACATATTGACCCTTCTACCCGAGTTTTATTTCCAATTTTTTGTAAGATGATTGAGGAACCTGCATAACAATAATACAAAGTACAATTACTTTCATTTTAGATGCTACAAGCTGGGCACAATTGCTAACGCAATCATACCTTTCAAATGGATACATCCAACAGTATTGAATAGGACCCCCAACTTTAACACTTTCTTGACCTCGTAAGAATTTTGGGACATGACATTATCCTTTTTGGGAAGAAGGTCAGCTATAAACACTATCCAACCATCGAGTAATCTTAAAGACATGTTACCTTCACACTTAAGGGTCAACATCCTTGAAGCGCCTTCCAACAAACTCATGTCACATCCGTCGCAAACTGGTAACTCAGCATTTTTCATCATTTCGAAAAAAGATAGAACTTCTGGGTTGGGTTCACGCTGAACTTCCTCATCGCTTATGTCGTCCGGGTTACGCTCCGCCTCCATTATGTCCTCAATGGTCGGGCGTAACGCATCCTCCACGAACTCCCGATATGGGTTACTACTACCCGCTCCGTGACTCTCACTAACGAGATCAGAATCCTCACCGTGATACGTCCAGATGTAGTAGTTTGGAACAAACCCGTTTTTGTAGATATGGTCTCTAACATCATGGGCATGTAGTATGGAATTTTTTTTGCATTTACTACAAGGACACCTAAGTTGTTGTTTCGTGTAGTGGACGTTATTGTTTATGGAATAGTCGATAAATTTCAACACACCGTCTTTGTATTCATGTTTAGGCTTCTTGCGCTCATCTAATCTCTCGTACATCCACTTCCTTTCTACTCTCTTCATTCTTTGTGAAGACAATATATACATATATACATGCAAAGTACGTAGAAATTATTAAATTATTTGAGCGTGGGGAAGAACATTCAACGACGCCTAATATTCTGAACATTATCTACAGAACAATGTAAACAAAGGGCAGTCTATTGAACATGCTTTCATAAATCCGTAAACCCATTTAAGCATCATTTCTAAACAATTTCACCACCTTGGGACCTTATCACTCCAACCTAAACCCATCCTTGTACGTTCCATGCCACTGATAAACACAAAATTGTGTTCTGCAGATGAGAAAAAAATTCGGCAGCAATTCGCCTCAGTTCTCCAAATGAACTATGTGGAATATATGAAAAGTCCACATGTGCATTCGGAGAACAGTGAGGGAATTGCCACCGGAATTTTTCTTATCGACATAACACAATTTTGTTTTTACCACTTAAGTGACATGAAAAGTACAAAGACAGTCCCAAAACGGGGACTATTCAAGAACTACTCCTAATGAGTAATTCTTGAACGGTGACTAGGTAGGTCTGAGTAGATGTATAACATGTATTACCAATAGTACATAACGAAAACCGTAAACAACAACAATCATGTATCTACATCCAACAAATTACCTCTAATGAAATTTTGTTATGGGTAGTAGATTAGTAGTATTAAGAGTATTAGTGCTAGTCGAAGTAGTAGTAGAAGTGGATTAGTAGTATTAGTAGAAGATTAGTAGTACTATTACAAGTAGTAGATTAGTAGTATTATTATTAGTAGTAGTAAATTAGTAATAATAGATTAGTAGTAGTAGCAACAGTAGATTAGTAGATTAGGAGTAGTAGTGGTAGTAGATTAGTAGTATTAGGAGGAGTAGTAGTGGTCGTCGAAGAAGTAGTACTAGAAGTAGATTAGTAGTATTGCTAGTAGTAGTAGATTAGTAGTATTATTACTAGTAGTAGATTACTACTATTATTAGTAGTAATTAAGTAGTATTAGTAGTAGAGTAGTAGTGGTGGTGGTAGTAGTATTAGTAGTAGTAGTAAATTAGTAATAGTATATTAGTAGTAGTATTAGTAGATTATTAGTAGTAGATTAGTAGATTATGAGTAGTAGTGATAGTAGTGAAATAATAGTAGTAGTAGTAGTAGTAGTGTAGTAGTTAAACTACTTCACTACTTCACTAGTACTACTAATACTATTTCACTACTACTAGTACTCCTAATCTACTACTACTAATCTACTACTACTAATACTAATCTACTAATACTAATTTACTACTACTAATAATCTACTATCAATACTACTTGTACCACTACTACTAATCTTCTACTACTAATATTACATAACTACTACTAGTAATACTATTAATCTTCTACTACTACTATTACTTCTCATCTACTACTACTACTATTACTTCTAATCTACTACTACTACTACTACTACTACTACTACTACTACTACTACTACTACTACTACTACCACCACTCCTCTTCCTCCTACAACTAATCTACTACTACTAACAAAAATACTAATACTAACAACAATTAACAACAACAAAATTACTTGTACTACTACTAGCACCATTACAATAATAACCATAACAACAACAATAATAACAAAAACAAAAATTAACACAATCTCACCCCAACCACAACTCCCACAAACTCACCCAACACTAACACCACCACCAACAACACAATAACCTAATAAATAATAATAACAAAGATCAATAACAATAACAATAACAACACTTTAAACAATTAAATAGTTTGAACATACTTTAATGGAGAAAAGACGGAAAATTGTAAGGAAATCGAGAACGGCGCGGTACAGGAGTGGCTGAGCAGGGGGCGTGACAGAGAGGGAGGCGCGGCGGCGCCGGCAGTCTGCCGGAAAGTGGTGGTCGCCGGTAAGGGTAAGGGGAGGGAAGGGGGGAGGGGGTGGGGGGGAGGGGGGGGAGGGGGGGGGGGGGGGCGGAGGGCGGAGGGAAATGGGTAGGAAACTGGGTGGGGTCTGTGTGGACATGACATAGGTCCACCCCGACGCGGCCACACGCAGGTTTGGTGAGGCGAATGAATCTCCATATGAGATGGTCAAATTGAAAATTAAATCGAAGTAGGAGTCGCCACCGAATTTTGTGGTTATTCGGAACCATTCGAGCCCACTGTATGTCGTAGTGGGCCGTATACAAAATACGGCCCATTTCCGATGTCAGAGTTTATTGGGCTCATCCCTTTGCATTACGATACCGATACCGACATTATCGGATATCGTGTATTGAATGACTCTCGTTGCCAATGGATTCGGACATCCGGAAACCATGGTTCTGAGTAAGGGGTGAGGGTACGTGTTGGGAAGTTCACTAAGAACACCCAACCCCGCCCGCACTTAGCGGCCTTTGCTAAGATATCGTTCGTTTTTGGTGTACACGGGTTAGTTCGACGGTTGAATGATATGCAAACATTATTTTCCTAAGCATGTGGGAGAAAAATAAAATGGGTTGCTAAGTTGTTTAATGCATGTTAAACTAATAACGTCAAAGTTATTTTAGCATGTGAAGTCGTTTTAGTCTAATATAACGATAAAAACAAATAAATTGCTACAAACACGAGAAAACGAGTTAGTAACGTTTGAATAAACCGAATAAAGACGTAAATGAATAATATGCATGATTTTAGAAAAGATTTATGACACGCGAAAAATACTTGTCGAAATCTGAAAATATACCGAGAAAACCGCTGTTTTATGTGAGAAAACGATGCTGGAAAAATCGGAAAAAAACGAA
Organism: Agrostemma githago; assembly: GCA_958450325.1. Taxonomy (NCBI): domain Eukaryota; kingdom Viridiplantae; phylum Streptophyta; class Magnoliopsida; order Caryophyllales; family Caryophyllaceae; genus Agrostemma; species Agrostemma githago. The sequence continues at coordinate 12,188,274 of OY288258.1, forward strand.
AAAAAGGTTGCGGCTTACAGCAGCCCGCGCGACTCGCCTGGGAGGGGCGCGACTCGCGCGGGTGGCTGTCTCGGATTCGATTTTCGAAAATTATTAATTTTGATAAATCGAGTACAAATATGGATTAATAATCGATTTATATTTTCGATATTCGTCGTATTCGATATTCGATTATGAAATCGATATCGAATAGTCGGAATGATTTTAGAAAAGGTTTTGAAAAAAGTTTGTTTTGAACGAAAAGTAAAAAAAGAATTTTGAACGAAAAAAGATGTTAATTCTCTCCGCGTTTAAAATCATTGAATTTTGTTTAAAAAGAGTAATGATTTTATTAGCATCAACGAGAATTAATTAATTTAGTTCTTGTTAGATATGATATTTGATTAGAGAATCAATATCGTATTTTAAGAACGTTATACGATAGTTTTTTTAGTATCGATTATTAGAAATAAAAATATGTGACGAATGACCCATATTAATAATACAAAACGATCGACGACCCGTAAAAAAAGTGACGGACGAAAAAAAAAGAAAAAAGACGTGAGAGAGAGAAAAGAGAAGAATCGGGTTTGATTTACACCCTCAACCTACATGCTTTATTTTCTCGGTATGGAGCTCGTCGGAAAGTGGTTTAAACTTGGGAGCGTCGAGATGATGCGGGTGAGTTTGGGATGGTGCATTTTTTTTGGACGTGTGGGGCGTCGGGTTCGGCCGAATGGGGGTAGTTTCGTCGGTATTTCGAGACTTCTTCGGGAATACGTCGAAATTTGCTTTGTATTATTTTTTTTAGATATCGAGGATGTATGTATGTTGGATGTGTGAATGTGTATTTCGGTCTGTGAAAATTGTGTTTTTTGTGTTGAATATGAGGTCCTATTTATAGGAATGGAGGTAACCTTGTTTGTGTGACAAGAAATACCGGTTTGGATAGGAAACACGAGAGTTCGAAAGGGAATGATTGGTGGGGAAGCCAAGTAACTCGGCTGAAAGGGGAGTATTTCGGCTGTTTAGGGAGTTCTAGCCGAGTGTCTGAGCTCGGTTTGTGAACTGTTTCGGTTTCCGGATAGAATTCCTACTTGAGATAGAATTCTATCCTTCAACGGATTTGTTTAATATTTTTTGAAGATGATTTTTGTAGTATTTGGGACCGGATCAGCCGTGTGAGGTGTCACGGCTGACTCGTGTGTCTCGAGAATATTTTTGACCGGGTTTTGACTCGGTCGTAAAAAGATGGTTTTACCCCTGGTGTCGGAATCGACCCAAATTAGTCTCATTTGACTCGAAACGACCCACTGGGCCTGGATATGAGGTCAGTTTTGTAGGATATGTACTCCGCAATAAGCCTAAACCAAATGTCCATGATTTCGAGCCCATATCCGAGTCCATTAAAGCATGTTTGCGTCCGATCATCATCGGGTGTTTGGCGGGACCTACTATAGACACCTGGCAGTCAAAATGTTGGTGTCTACAATATGTTTCGTTGCGGGGCGCGGGGAGAAGCGCCCGGAGCGCCGGCAGTGCGCCGGCAGAGGCGGGTCTTCGGTAGGGGGAAGGGGGAGGGGAAAGAAGGAGGGTTGGGTTTCGGTTTCTTGGTATAAGGGGTAGGGTTTGGGGGAAATTAAATTGGGGATTTGGTTCGTGTATGATGTTCGCGATTTTTTTTTAATATCGTCTTGTCTTGCGGCGGAAAATCCCACGCAAGGCATCAATTATGCGGCGGATTTTCCGCCATATAGCGTAACTTTTTTCTCCCACAAACGAAAAAAGCATGCGTCGGTATAACATACTATGCGTCGGATATTCTGACGCATAATTTAATTATGCGTGGGATACGCGTCGGATAATCTGACGCATGTTTGAGCGTGTAACTCACTTTTGTTGGCGCCCTTGACCTGGACGCCCTGCGTGGAAAAATCCGACGCATAGTGGCATGTGGCGGCCATTCCGCCGCAAGCCCGACACGACGCCTAAAGACGCGTCGGATTCCTAGTCCGCCGCAAGACGTCCGCCGCATTATCCTCTGTTTTTTGTAATGTGACGTGGCTTTTATGTTTATAAAATGACAGGTATTTGCTGCTGAGTTTTGGGTATGAGCTAGCGAGTAGCGTGGATCCTACTCTTCCTTCATTCATGTTTATTTATGGATTTGTATAAACCCGTTTGAAGATTTTACTTTTAGCCCTTTTGTAAAAAGAGGTCTTTGTATTGACTTATCATTTCTTTTAATAAGATATAGTTTGTCAGTGTGTTTTAACCCCACTCTACAGTGTTTCCGCCACTGTATTGCGTTAGATTTTCTAGGGGATTACAGAAAAGATTTCAAACCTCAAAGCTTTTATCCTTTAAATCTTTTTAAAACTGACTTTTAAGTGTGTAGTGGTGAGCAAGCAATGGTTTTTATTTTTATAAAAACGTTTTCCCAAATAATCCCTAAAAAGGTAGTAAAGCATTTTACTAAACACCAAAAGAGGTTACCTCAAAAGTGGTTTTTGTCTTGTTTTGCTTGGTTTCAACCATGAGCCTCATCCTCCTCTTATATTTGGAAAACTCTTAACTTGCTTTCCTTGTTTCACTTCCTCAAGATTGCCTTCTTCATGTCTTCTTGATAACACCAATTTTTTTGCTTATCCCTAAAAGTGTTGACTTCTAAAGAAGCCTCAATCTTGTTTTGCTCCTCTATAAAAGAAGATGCTTAGCACAATTATTTCTTAAGACTTTTCAGAAAATCTGTCACTTTGCAAATAGTCATTTTAAAGTTTCAAAAGATAAGAAAACTCTTTGCAAAATATTTTAAAATCTTCAAAAGTCACAGTCAAACGAACTGCTGCATTGTGTAATGAATGCTCTTATCTAACTTGGTTAAATTGTAATCTTGTAACTTGTTTAAAGTTATTTAGAGTCGTGACCGGAGTAGGTCATTGGAAATTTAGGAGATGGAGTAGTCTTCCAAACTCGAGAGTCGTAACCGGAGTCGGTTATTGGTATCTTATTATAAGGGTTTAAGTTTTCGGAGTAGGTTACTTAACAATTATTAATAAGAAAAGCATTGGACGTAGGCCTTTAGAGTGTTGGTCAAACCAATTCAAAAACACAATGTGTTCAAGTTTTTCTCTATACTTTCACCGCATACAAAGTAGAATACATGTCGTTTAGCTTCGCTCTTATTTGTTCGTGGATCAATATTAGTTTTAGTTGTGTTTTTCAATGTACTTGCAACAGTCGATATACTGTAACATTTCTCTGTAACATTACCTTTGGTTAAGAGAAATAGAGGCAGTCAGACAACAGTCTACCATACTGTGACATTTGCTCTGTGGCTTAATCTCTTGTCAAGGCAAAATTGTTACGGTCAGACTGACTGTTGCATTTACTAGTCTTCACTTCTTTATTTATTTAGTTGTCCACTTTGTCGAACTTTCTTTAATTAATAAAGTGTGAGTTAAAAATTTAAAAGCTACTCCATTCACCTCCTCACCCTCTTAGGTACTTAGGATCCATAACATACGGGTACCTAATTTCGCCTAATAATACGGGACATAGATATTTTCGAACACCTAATTATTGCTGCACCCGTGCATCGCACGGGCATCGAAACTAGTTTTAATAGTACAGAAGAACATGAGTAGTGCATAATCAAAGTAGAGGTCATCATGGTCGGATCGGCGCAGGCTTGGATTGGCCTAAAGAATAAGAATGGTGAATAGTTCTGGTTAAGCCGTAACGGGCTAAAAGATTGGGCTTATATTGTTAGCTAGCCCAAGCCCCGTTGTAGCGGGCTAAAACCCCTTTTCGGATCCAAATGAGCTTTTTCGGCCCTAAAAACTAAGGGTGTCGTAGTCTGTAGGAGATAAATATTTTACAAAGTTAGTATCGTCGTTAAATAATTTTAACTAATGTCCTTTGTTTATAAACTTTATAATTTTGTTTGAAATTAATGATAAATGGCGTTGCCGACATGCATATGTCTCTCTTAAAATGATATAACGAATAACCGAACAACTTGAAAAGGTCGAAGGAGACCCGTATTTTCATAATAAAGTACTTGGGATTACAGAATTAAAGACAATCAATGATCAATTGGTTTGTTGATAGTGAATGTTTGTTGGCCCGAAACCTTTTAAATCATTTGAATTCATCATCTCCATTAATTTCCTTAGTTTAATTTAATTACGAGTAATCATTAGCAAGTCGCGCAGTCAATATAAACCCCATAATCTTACGATTTTTATTCTATATTGTTCACATTAATTATATATGGTAGTATTCCTTGTAGATTCGATACCATTTATTTACTTCTACTATGTAGTCTTAGGGGGCATTTGTTTTGTCAAAAAGAGATACTCTCTTCGCCACTAAGATTTTCTCCATTATTATTTTATTATCTCATATTTGAATAAAAGTGGGAAAATTAGTGTGGGGGAGGGAATATAAGGTATGAGTTTAGAATGAACCAGAGGTTGGTATGAGACTCATATCTTGGAATCAAAGTACTTGCACTCGTATTTTATTTTTCCGAAAAAAATATTTTCTTTATTTTTTTTTGTAAACTGTCTTAATTAAAATATTTTATTGAGAAAACTAATAAAAAAAATACTAAAAAAATATCTTGAAAATTAGTATTAAATATAATCGAGGTTTCATATTCCCAATAACTTAGTGTTTTAATGAAATTTATTTCACACGATTTTTTATTTTATTTTGTAGTATAACATTACCGTATAAAACTTTATATATTTAAAACTAGTTTTGATGCCCGTGCGATGCATGAGTGTAACAATAACATTACTAAATCAACCTTAATACTTCCTTTTATAATTATTGACCGCGATGGAATAATTATGATTATTTTAAATAATTATCATTTTAGAGGATTAACACTCCACGTTTGCATGTATTTTATACGAAAAGTAGCAAACGCGGATTATGATGCTACACTTAGACGGTTGGACCTGTCAAATTCGACTCGACCCATAAACCCGACCCTAATTTAATACGTACATTTTTTTACTTTAAAGCCATAACAAATTAGGCGTTCGAAATTATTTCTGAGCATGACCCGTATCCCCCCAATCAGTGACAGGCCTAGTGTGTACATTAGCTACATGGCTAAAACAAACAATGCTCATCATAATACCTGGTCACTTTCAGCAATTTTAATGTCCGTGACAACTCATATGGAACATTGAGTCTATCTGTGTCTTTTCTTCTCTAAGCATTTGACTTTCGCATTGAATATATTTGTATGTATGTCATCATCTCGCTTTAAATTTAACCTGACCCACCTCACACGTTTTTAGAGGCATGAGCCCATTTTTATTACTCATATCCCGTTTAACCCGAATCCAAAATCACCTGATTTAGGATCATGATCAAGCCCGACCTGTTCAACTCGTATGAAAGAAGAGACCACAATTTTTTTTGTCTGAAAGCCAAATTCTAGCCATCTATTTCTATGTTTGCATTTGGCTAAAACTCAAATTTTAACATACAGAGTAGTATTTCCCTTATCGTTGTAGAAGAGTCACTCTTTCCGTTTTGGGTTATCTCTCTAAAAGTCACTTTTTGCTTCATTCTTATTTTGTCTGATTTTTGTGGTTAACATTGGTTTCGACCTCACTTATTTTTCATCTTTCATTTACCACCACACATTTATATTCGCCTTAATTCGCACTAAGAAGGTGGAGTGACCCTTTTATTGAGACTGTGGACATGACATAGGTCCACCCCGACGCGGCCACGCGCGGGTTTGGGTAAGCGAATGAATCTCCATATGAGAATGGATCGAATTGAAAGTTAGGTCTATGTGGAGTCGCCACCGAATTTTGTGGTTATTCGGAACCATTTGAGCCCACTCTATGTCGTAGTGGGCCGTTGTAGACACCCACATTTTGACCGCCAGGTGTCTATAGAAGTTTCCGACAAACACCCGATGATGATCGGACGCAAACGTGCTTTAACATACTTGGAAACGGGCTCAAAATCATTGGCATTTGACTTGGGCTTCTCGGCCAGGCAGCACAAACCAGCCGTGTTCCCTTTCTTCCTTGACAAGAAAGCGGAATTCTCATGCCTTACAGCTTCCTATATTTCCTATCTCTAACGGTAGTTCAAACTCTCCTAGCCAAGGTCGGGAATTCCCTATAAATAGCCCCTTGCACACACACTTTTACACAATCAATTAGCATCAAAAAATTACACACAGACATCTGTCAAATCACACACACAGACATCGAGAAACCGACACTACAAACCCGAAGGAAACCGGTCCGATACCCGAAACCCTTCACACGCCACGTCCAAACCGAGCCACCACCAACTCACCGACATCCACTCGACGCTCTTGTACCCAAGCCACGTCCCGACGAGCCCCGATCCGAGTAAAGTAAAACATGTAGGTTGAGGGTGTACAAAAATTGACTTCTCTCTCTTCTCTCTCCTCTCTCCGCGTCCGTTTTATTATGGGTCCGCGTCGTTTTTTTTTTTTTTTTTTTTTACGGGTCGCGTCGGTCCTTTTTATTACGGGTCATTCGTCGCGTTTTTTTATTTTTCTAATATCGATAATATCAAAAAACTATTTTCAAATTAACAAACATTCTTAAGATGCGATATCAACTCTATAGTTGAATATCGTATCAAGAGGAATTAAATCAAACCTCGACGATATAAAATCGTTACATCTTTTTCGTTCAAACTTTTATTATTTTTAATAAACCTTTTTTTAATTCATTCCGAATACTCGATATCGATCTCATAATCGAATATCGGGTACGACGAATATCGAAAACATAAAATTGAGTATAAATTGATCTATATTTTGTACGCGATTTATCAAAATTAGCAATTTCGAACAAAAAATAAAAAATCGGACAGACCCGCACGCGAGTCGCGCCATGCCCAAACGACTCGCGCACGGGCCTGAAACCCGAGTCTTTTTTTTGGCTTTTTCGTTCGTTTTATCTTATTCTTTTACAAAACGATTTCAAAATTTACATCTTTTCTAAAAATATTCTGAATGTTTGATATTGATTTCGTAGTCAATTATCGAATATAACGAATATCGAAAATATTAGATCGAGTACAAATCATACAATATTTGTACGCGATTTAATAAAAGCATCGAGTCTTCGAAAATCGTCTTCAAAAACAGACCGACACGCGACCCGCCGGCATCCCGGGCGAGCCGCGCGGCCGGCTGCCACGGCGCATCTTTCTCGTTTTTTTCATTATTTTTCGAACTTCGTTTTTTATACAAAACAGCGTTTTTTTAACGATATTTTTCAGATTTCGATTAATATTTATTTTCTCGATCTCGTATGTTTATTTTATTTGCTATATTATTATTTACAAATCGATACTAACTCGTTTGTTCATCTTTTGTAGCAAATTCATTATTTTCATCTTTTGTTTTATTATACTAAAACGAATCTCACATGCTAAATTCAACTTTGACGTTAAATTTTTCATGCATTAAAACCGACTTAGCAACCCATTCAAGTCCTCGCATGATTAAGAAAACAATGTTTGCATATCATTCATCGTATTACTAACGCGCGTATTAAAAAATCATTCGATATCCTAGTAGAGGCCGCTAATGTGCGGGCGGGGTTGGGTGTTCTTAGTGAACTTCCCAACACGTACCCTCACCCCTTACTCAGAACCGTGGTTTCCGGATGTCTGAATCCATTGGCAACGAGAGTCATTCAATATACGATTAACCGATCAAGTCGGCATCGGTATCGAACTGCAAAGGGACGAGCCCAATAAACTCTGACATCGGAAATGGGCCGTATTTTGTATACGGCCCACTACGACATAGAGTGGGCTCGAACGGTTCCGAATAACCATAAAATTCGGTGGCGACTCCAACTTCGATTTAAATTTCATTTTGACCATCTCATATGGAGATTCATTCGCCTCCCCAAACCCGCGCGTGGCCGCGTCGGGGTGGACCTATGTCATGTCCACAATTTGGCGACTCCGCTGGGGATTAGCTGATACGTTACTGACCTTCAGCATCCTCAGGGTGAGACTCGAATAGAAATCGTTTGACTAGTACAATACGCGTTTTAGTTTTACGGTTCATGCATAACCCCATATTTTCCCGGGCCGGTACTGGTGACCGACGTCCCACTATACTATCGATGTAGTCCAAATTGGATATGTCGAAGGTGTCCATTAGCCGATTCGTATGGGTTTTACGGCATGTTCTAAGCTCAACTCGACTTAGGAAGTCCGCCCCGATTCTCGATAGGCTGTGTACACTGGTATAGACCCTTTCAGACTGACCGAGACTTAGAATTAGAGCATACATGGCGTCGTTATACTGTTTACATGACTACGCGCTACCTGATTTACAAGTCTTTTTTCAAAAACCGTCATTTTCAAAATTGCATCCTTTTCAAAATATCCAATTTCAAAACCCGGGACATATACCGAATTTAGGATCCACGATTTTACTCAAAATAGCCTATTTTTAGCCGGTATTACGCCCATTTCAAAACTCGGAAATATTTTCGAACTTTCAAAACCCTCCCCGGTCCGCCTTTCCGTTTTCTTTTTTCGAAAAAAAAGGGCCGGACTCTTCTCCCCGATTTTACTCGGGCTTTCAAAAATCAATTTCGAAACCTTCCTTTTCTTAGGGCTTCCCGTATTTAGCAGTGTCGGGTCGAGTCGTAAGGCGTTAAGTCTTCTAGCGTCGAAACTCCATCGATCTTATATCACGGATTTCCTCCCTATCCCAGTCCGCCTTATTATACTAAGGCAAGGCCCACCTACGTAGGACGTACTCCTACAAGGGTTGGCCCGTCTGCACAATCGAGTCCAAAGTCTGGGGAATTTCTCACGTGAATCTCCTTTCAAACGGGACCGGCCCACACAGCCAGATCCTAAAGGAGACCCACCTTTCACAAGTCACCCGTCCAGGAGTCTTTTCCGAGTCAACCTTTTACAAGGCATAGCCCTATAACAAAAGGTTTGTGACCCTTACGTCTAAGGGTCACTCGTCCGACACTCGAGTCTTAACCAAATAATCGATCCCACTTGGGGACTACCCTTCATCAGAGCGGTCGATCACGATTGCTCTAAGGGTCATGTCTTACACGTGTCTCACGTACCCCACTTTCGAGCCACTTAGATGCCACACCATCTGAGTCCTATCTGAGTCCTTAGTCTCACTTGGGGGCTATTCCCCGACGGAACGATTAATCACAGTCACCCCGAGAATCGCACCCTACACATTTGTCTTAGGAGAGTCTAACCCGAGTCAAAGTCAGAGTCATTTATATTCCGTCCTCCTTTTCAAAAATTCAATAAAATCAGTTGTTCTATTCCTCATATATATTTTCCTTATGTGTTTCTGAGAACATGATCAACAACATTATACACTGTGAGCACATGCACGTGACTATTACAGGAACATCTATAATGACTGCAGGAAATCGAGACCCGTTTTTTCCTTTACCTGTTCCATGTCTGACATAGGAAGCCACAAAACTACACTTAGCAGGAGCGGTATCGAATCCAATGACGAATCTAGGTAGTCTCCTAGTTTGGGTTCAAGACGGGAGGCAAGCCCATTTCCCACAATAAACACCCCTCCGACAAGATCAACCATACCTACCTACGGTGTTAGTCTGACCAACAAAAAAAAAAGACAAAAAGCTGGACAAAAAAAAATCAAAAAGTCCGAGGAAAAAGGCAAAAGGCCAAAACAAAAAAGCAGGCCATCATAAAAAAAGAGCATCCACGACCAGAACGGTCAACACAAATGAAGATCCCATGACCGGGGCTAAGAGGTCAACCAACAAACTATTCAAATGCCCATGACCGTGGTCAACGGTCCACTCAAGATCAATACTCATACCATTCAATAAGGGAGAAACAATCAAGCTGGTCAACTAACACCACATTTAGCCTTCCCACATTACAACCCTCAAGACCTTCCCGAGACCCAGGCTAAAGACAGCCCGGAATTTTGAGGATTCAAGCTCCATAGGATACCCCTAACCATTAGGGCAGACATGGAAACCAGATCCCGCATCATCAAACATATCCCGATCAAAGTTCGAGCCATTTTACTCGGCTTCCCCTTTACATAACAGAATTCACAATCACCATATGCAAACCCGAGATCAAAACTCGTCAAAGACCCGAGAGCAAAACTCATCAAATCCCTTACCTAATCATACACAATCCCGAGAGCAAAACTCGTCAAATCCCCGAGAGCAAAACTCGTTAAAATCCCCGAGAGCAAAACTCGTTAAAATCCCCGAGAGCAGAACTCGTCAAATCTCATCCCAATTCTTCTCATTCAAACCAGTTACCAACCCCAAGCATGGGAACTCAACTTGCGGTCGGCATAGAACATGCCCAAATAGTTCACACCACCTCTGGGGGCTACCCCGGAGAATGCTCACCGTCACAGGATCAACATCCTAACTTTTCTAGCCCTTTGATCAAGACATCATTGGGAATTGAATGCACCTAGCCTACACCATCGCTATGGCTAGTTACACACAAAGTCCTATTAGACTAGGCACCATAATATATCTTTCAATCCACTGAACTACGACATGGTTTGATTTCACTACACGTGAATACGTAGGCAGCCTTTCAACAGAGGCACAACCACCCACATTGACACACATTCAAAAAGCGTCATCGTTCCGATCACGACACCATCATGTTCTCAACAGCTAGCTTTGTCGTCCTGGGGGCTTCTCTTAGGAAGAAAACCTCCATCCACTCACAAAATCCATATAAATTCAAAAAATCTAGCCTCCTTTCTGTAGTGTGTCCTAGTACTCGGCTCAGTCGAAGACAAGAATCTGTCAGGACTCGAGGCAATACCTACTTTGGAAATGTACCCAAAAATCAAAAATCCAGGAGAGCACTAAACTACAACAGTCTCATTACAGACTACTGCGACCCCGTATAGCATATCTATCCCACTTCGATGTTCGACCATGTTGCCACTCGTCTAGGCTACGGAATAGCGCAACTTAAGAGTCTTGTTAGGTGGCCCACCCCCCTACTGAGTCACTGTCCAACCCCTCGAGAGTCCAGTCGTGTCTGTCAACTCGTCCGGTCACGCCCAGCGTCGAGTCTGTCGATAGGTCTCTCCCTCAAATTCTCATTTTTTAAAATCTGCAAAACTTAGCCATTTGAGAAAACCCTTTTCGACAAGGTCAAATTTCGGTCTATTTAAATTGCAAATTTCTTTTCTACCCATTTCAGTTTTGAAAACCTATTTCCTAGCACGTGAGCTGCTTTTAGGACTTCGATTTCAAAACTAAGCAAAAATCATTTTTATTCCCCAGCGCGAGTCATATTTATTTCACCTACATGTTGCATGCAAAATTTTATGTAACTTATACAGGTACAATTCAAGACCGCGCAATTCACATAACTCCCCAGCGGTATAGACTTATACGACAAGTCCGATTCCGCACGGAGTTATCGTCATCAACTCAGGATCATTTCTAGTCTCCGGCCGGCGGGCCCTTTACGCAGGTCTAATGGACCTTAAACGACCCGACCGGAAGTCTGCCAGGTCTTAATCTTTGATTGGCCTGGTAGCTACTCTGACTTTCGCCTTGTCCAAGCCTCAGTCAGAGTGGGGTCTCTGTAGACACCCACATTTTGACCGCCAAGTGTCTATAGAAGTTTCCGACAAACACCCGATGATGATCGGACGCAAACGTGCTTTAACATACTCGGAAACGGGCTCAAAATCATTGGCATTTGGCTTGGGCTTCTCGGCCAGGCAGCACAAACCAGCCGTGTTCCCTTTCTTCCTTGACAAGAAAGCGGAATTCTCATGCCTTACAGCTTCCTATATTTCCTATCTCTAACGGTAGTTCAAACTCTCCTAGCCAAGGTCGGGAATTCCCTATAAATAGCCCCTTGCACACACACTTTTACACAATCAATTAGCATCAAAAAATTACACACAGACATCTGTCAAATCACACACACACACATCGAGAAACCGACACTACAAACCCGAAGGAAACCGGTCCGATACCCGACACCCTTCACACGCCACGTCCAAACCGAGCCACCACCAACTCACCGACATCCACTCGACGCTCTTGTACCCAAGCCACTTCCCGACGAGCCCCGATCCGAGTAAACTAAAACATGTAGGTTGAGGGTGTACAAAACCCGACTTTTCTCTCTTCTCTCTCCTCTCTCCGCGTCCGTTTTATTATGGGTCCGCGTCGTTTTTTTTTCTTTTTTTTACGGGTCGCGTCGGTCCTTTTCATTACGGGTCATTCGTCGCGTTTTTTATTTTTCTAATATCGATAATATAAAAAAACTATTTTCAAATTAACAAACATTCTTAAGATGCGATATCAACTCTATAGTTGAATATCGTATCAAGAGGAATTAAATCAAACCTCGACGATATAAAATCGTTACATCTTTTTCGTTCAAACTTTTATTATTTTTACAAAACCTTTTTTTAATTCATTCCGAATACTCGATATCGATCCCATAATCGAATATCGGGTACAACGAATATCGAAAACATAAAATCGAGTATAAATTGATCTATATTTTGTACGCGATTTATCAAAATTAGCGATTTCGAACAAAAAAATAAAAAACCGGACAGACCCGCACGCGAGTCGCGCCATGCCCAGGCGACTCGCGCACGAGCCTGAAACCCGAGTCTTTTTTTTTTGGCTTTTTCGTTCGTTTTATCTTATTCTTTTACAAAACGATTTCAAAATTTACATCTTTTCTAAAAATATTCTGAATGTTTGATATTGATTTCGTAGTCAATTATCGAATATAACAAATATCGAAAATATTAGATCGAGTACAAATCATACAATATTTGTACGCGATTTAATAAAAGCATCGAGTCTTCGAAAATCGTCTTCAAAAACAGACCGACACGCGACCCGCCGGCATCCCGGGCTAGCCGCGCGGCCGGCTGCCACGACGCATCTTTTTCGTTTTTTTCATTATTTTTCGAACTTCGTTTTTTTATACAAAACAGCGTTTTTTTAACGATATTTTTCAGATTTCGATTAATATTTATTTTCTCGATCTCGTATGTTTATTTTATTTGCTATATTATTATTTACAAATCGATACTAACTCGTTTGTTCATCTTTTGTAGCAAATTCATTATTTTCATCTTTTGTTTTATTATACAAAAACGAATCTCACATGCTAAATTCAACTTTGACGTTAAATTTTTCATGCATTAAAACCGACTTAGCAACCTATTCAATTCCTCGCATGATTAGGAAAACAATGTTTGCATATCATTCATCGTATTACTAACGCGCGTATTAAATCATTCGATATCCTAGTAGAGGCCGCTAATGTGCGGGCGGGGTTGGGTGTTCTTAGTGAACTTCCCAACACGTACCCTCACCCCTTACTCAGAACCGTGGTTTCCGGATGTCCGAATCCATTGGCAACGAGAGTCATTCAATATACGATTAACCGATCAAGTCGGCATCGGTATCGAACTGCAAAGGGACGAGCCCAATAAACTCTGACATCGGAAATGGGCCGTATTTTGTATACGGCCCACTACGACATAGAGTGGGCTTGAACGGTTCCGAATAACCATAAAATTCGGTGGCGACTCCAACTTCGATTTAAATTTCATTTTGACCATCTCACATGGAGATTCATTCGCCTCCCCAAACCCGCGCGTGGCCGCGTCGGGGTGGACCTATGTCATGTCCACAGCCGTATACAAAATACGGCCCATTTCCTATATCAGAGTTTATTGGGCTCGTCCCTTTGCATTTGATACCGAAACCGACATTATCGGATATCGTGTATTGAATGACTCTCGTGTGCCAACGGTTTCGGGAATCCGGAAACCGAGGTTCTGAGTAAGGGGTGAGGGTACGTGTTGGGAAGCCCACAAAGGACACCCAACCCCGCCCGCACATTAGCGGCCTCTACTAAGAATTCGAATGACTTTCCAATACGCGCGTTAGTGAAACGGGAAAAATGCTTATGCAAACGTTGTTTTTCATAGGCATGTGAATGAAATTGAAAAGAGGGTTTCTATGTCAATTTAATGCAATTAATTCTACGTCAAAGTGGAATTTTAGCATGTGGGTTCATTTAGTACAATAAACGAACAATAAATAAATTGACAAAAGAAATAACAAACGCGTTAGTAACGATGTAATAATATAACGAATAATAACGGTTTGTGCAAATATCGAATTGAATTGAATAATGAACGAGATGATGCATGGTTTGAAAAGGTAGTGTTACACGTGATTAATTAAACACGTGTTGACCTAAATCAGAAATTACTACCGAATTTGAGAAGAAGAATGTACGACTCGTTGTATTAGTCGTTATGGGGTCACTCGATCGAGTGGTCGATGGACTCGATTGAGTGGATCTGTAAAAGACGATTCTGTTTTGCGTTATAGACCATACTCGGCCGAGTTATTGACCAACTCGGTCGAGTACATGGCCACTCGACCGAGTCACTGTGAGACTCGATCGAGTGGGGGTCGTGATAGGCATTCTGATCCGGTTTTGAGGTGCCACTCGACCGAGTGGGCTAGGCACTCGGTCGAGTGCCCTCTGTACGACTTACAATTCATTTGTGAAATCGTTTGTTTGTTTCGAAATTGTTTTAAAATTGCTTTAAATTGATTATTGTGATGTGATTAAATTTTCTCCGCGTTTAATAATGTCATAATTCTAACGAATTGTTTTGACAATTATTCTAGCATCAACGAAAATTGTGCCTCAAATTGATTTAATGTGCTTGAGAAAAGTCGATGCTTTAATTAAATAAATAATAAAAATTTGATTCCCTCGACTTCTCCGACATCGAAATAAATCCCTAAGGATTGTGATGTCGGATCCGTGTCAACGGGTTTCGACCCTTATTATAATTGATTTTAAAAAATTGATGAATGCAAGACCGATGATGATAACTACAAAAATAATAACGTATTATTGTTTAAGTTAACTTATTTCAATAATCAAACGATCGGGGTGATGGGATAAACGACCGACGACGCGTGTGAAGTACACTTGTATATGCGGTTTTCCTTATCCCACCATCACTCACATTCGACACAAATCAATAAGTATTTTAATGTTTTGTACTAATAATATTATCGATATTATGAATGCGAAGAACAAAATAAAAAACGAAAAAAAAATAAAGACGTCGAAAAGGGACACAGACGACGAAGAGAGGAAGGGAAGAAAAGAGAGGGTTTTGACACCCTCAACCTACATGTTCTTGTCTCGGTGCGGACTCGTAACCGTGGCTTTAACACAAGAGTCTTCGAGGTAGATGAAGGTTAAGTTATGGTGGCTCGGGATTGATTCCTAAAACTAGGTTTAGGGTTGTTGCTAGTGTAGAATTGCTAGGGTTTGCTTAGGGTTGCGTAGAGATTAGGGTTCTCGAGTTTGTGTAGTATTAGGGTTTGTAAGAGATGTAAAGGTTGTCCTAAAGTTGTGTAATGTGTTGCATGGGGGTTGCTTATATAATAAAAACTAGGGCACCCGGTTTAGGGTTACTCGACCGAGTAGGTAGCTAACTCGCTCGAGTGGCCCGTTATGCCAGCCGTCGGGCTCGAAAAAGGCCCACTCGATCGAGTGGGTGGGTCACTTGATCGAGTGGCCCAGCTGGGTCGCGCGGGTCTATTGACTTGGACGTTGACTTTGGATGTTTGATGGGTTTTGTGTTTGACTTGGACTTTTGATGATGTGAGGGGTTGTTTTATGTGTCTCGGAAACGATTTTGACCGGGGTTGACCCAATCACAAAAAGTCGGTTTTAATTCCGGTGTCGGTTTTGGCCCGAATTAGTTTTGTTTGACTCGGAATGATCCACTGGGCCTGGATTTGAGGTTGATTTTGTGAGATTTGAACTCTGCAAGTGTGTTAGCCAGCGATTAATGGATTTGAGCCCGTATCCGAGCACATAGAAGCATGTTAGCGTCCGATCATCATCGGTTTTTTTTGGAAACTGCCATAAACACCTGGCAGTCAAAATACGGGTGTCTACAGAGCCCCCACTCTGACTGAGGCTTGGATAGGGCGAAAGTCAGAGTAGCTACCAAGCCTGTTAAGACCTGGTAGACTTCCGGTCGTGTCGTTTATAGTCCATTAGACTCGCGTGAAGGGCTCGCCAGCCATAAGATAGGAATCATACCTGTGCTGATGATAATACTCCGTGAGGCATTTGGACTTGTCGCGTAAGTCCTGGGTGCGCCTGTGTGTAGGCCCATCCCGTGAAAATGCTGGGAGATGTGGAGGTTTGCATGTCCTTGTTCGAGTCGTACCTGTATAAGTCACATAAAAATGCATGTAACACGTAGGTAGTAAAATGACTCGTGCTGGGGAAAATGATTTTTTTGAATTTTTGAAAACTCGATTTTTTGAAATTTGGAAATTTTGAAATAATTGACTCCTAAAGAAATTTGGAAAGTTCGGGATGAATATTTCCGTGCTAGTATCGGGACTAGACTTGCGGGTTGATTTCGTTTTGGAATTAGGAAACTTTCCTAAAAGTGATACGGAAAGAGGTGTACAAGGCTAATGCTATATATAGTCCTTTTTGCTCTTGAATTTCTTCATAATTCCATCCCAAATTCTTGAAAAGAAACTCTCTTTATTCTCCTTAAGGCAAAAAGAAAGTCTCTTTATCCTCTTAAGAAATCCATCATGGGAATCGACAGGTTGAGTGCTATGTTGCAGGCGTGGTCCCGACAATTTAGGGATGCCGATAGGGTGGTCCTGAACCAGACGGGTATAAATCAGCTATACCCGTTCCGTCAGATGGTGGTTGACCGCTATTTCCTGGACGCTTGCTTGTCTTATTGGGACGACATATATCATGTCTTTGCTTTCTCTCAGGGCGAAGTCTGCCCTTTGCCTGAAGAGATTGCTGCGATAGGAGGGTGGAACCCCATGCTTCGGCCCGCCGTCCCGTACTCGGTCCACGACCGGAGGAGGAAGCTTCGAGAATTTTTAGGGCTTTCCCACAATGAGGTGTCTCGAATGACCCAGGATGACAACACAGTTTCCTTGATCGATCTGGCCGAAAAGTTTATGAACCCACACGATGTCCGGGTGAGATCAGTCCATAGCCGTAGGGCTTTTTCTTTTTGCATGCTCCATGTATATGCCTTTGAGGGTCACATGGAATTATTATCTTGTATGGGCCATATTCGTCTATTAACCATGGTTGATTTAATGGAGACGAAGCATAGCCCAGCTTGGCTGATTACGGGTGAAATAATCCAAGGATTGGACCATCGCAAGAGGGATTCGTCCGTCCGTCTCACCGGAAGCACCCGCTTGCTGCAAGTAAGTCGGATTTTTTCCTCGATTTCTTGAGTTTTGAATTTTTTTGAGAATTTGGCTACTGCAGTGGGCACTCGATCGAGTCACCCTGGCACTCGATCGAGTGCCTTCGTAAAAAGGCCTTCTGTTTGCTTCCAGCGACGCCACTCGATTGAGTCACCTTGGCACTCGATCGAATGTCGTCTGCTTCGTCTCGGCATCTAATGCTTTTGTTTTCTTTTTCAGATTTGGCTTTATGAGAGGCTATCGGTGATAGATCCCCCACTTGATGCTAGTAATTACCGCCATAATCAATTAATGACGAGGAGGCGGGCCATCGATTTCTCTTTGATTAGCCAGAAATATTGGGACGAGGTGCTATCGATCCACGGTGGGCGGTTGATTCGATGGGTCGTTCCATGGTGGCCCATCTATGTTTGGACTGGCTTGGACCCGAGGGACAAAGCCCGTTACCAAGTGATCTTGTCTTTTAGGAAGACGATTCATCTCTACCCGGATCGCATACTAAGGCAGTATGGACGAGCTCAACGGATACCAGAAGTGGAAGCAGTTGTGAGTGACCCTACCCAACTGACTGATGTGATGTGCGATACTTGGGCTCAAAGGTGGTACACCCGGCATACTTGGCCCGTTCCCAAGTCTCGCCACTCGATCTGGGTTTCGGACTCGTATGTGAAGTGGACCAAAGCAGGTGATTCCAAGGCCCGAGCTGCTTTGAAGATTGATGAAGCCTTCGACCTGCTGAGAAGGGAGCAAGCTAAAGACAACAGAGGGTTCTTTGATGAGGGAGACACCCCAGCTACCCTAGTTCCTCTAATGTCCGAACAAAAGAAAAAGGCTAAGACTCAAGCTGAAGGGTCCGGTGCTAAAGGTGTTCGGGGGAAAGTGAGCTCCCAGACGGACTTGGAAGGGAGACTGGGCCCTAGACTAGCCGTGCAGGACCGACTAGTCCCACGGGATAGGCTACCTGAGCATGTGCGGGCCCGACTTGGGCCGAAGACTGTGATTGAAGACCCGTCGCCAAAGAAGAGGGCTCGTGCTAAGGAGGTTCCCCTGGTGATTAGGGAACGCTCATCCCCACCTCGACGACCTCGAGCTCCACGCGACCCGAAGGACAAGGGAAAGGGGAAGATGCCGGGATATTAGTCTCCTATTATTATTATTTGAATATTACTATTATTATTATTATTATTATTATTATTATTATTATTATTGTGTGATTTTTTTTGTATTTTTGCCGTTTTGGCGTTTTTTTATTTTTTTTTGTAATTCCCGAGTTTATCGAGATATTAATAAAAGACGTATTATTTGAATACCGTTCCCGTCTTTTCGTTATTGCAGTGGTTGTACCCTTTTGAGGGGTTGCCTACGTATCCACAATTAGCGGAATCAAACCAAACGTAGTTCAGAAATTGATTTGATTGATTTTTGCAATTTTCGAAATACATCAAGATTATTAATTCGAGATGTGCGACGGTAGAATAATTAATTCTAACTCATTGACTTGTCTAAAATTTTGAAAATTTATAAAAAGGCAAATTTTTATAAACTTTTGCAAATGACATTGAGATAAGGGTTTATGGGTAATAGCGCTTCAGCTGGTCCAAGTTGGTCGGATTGACAAACTCGTTGCCGTCCAGGTCCGTTAGCATCACCGCTCCCCCTAATAGGATTTTCTTGACTAAGTATGGCCCAGCCCAATTGGGTTTGAACTTTCCCCTTGGGTCAACCGGTAGTAAGGCACGAACCGATTTTAGGACCAAATCACCCTCTTTGATTTTCCTGGGCCTAACCCTTTTGTTGAAAGCCTGTTGGATTCTCTTTTGATATACTTTAATATTATTGAGGGCCCGGGACCGCCGTTCGTCCAAAAGGATTAGCGAATCGTATCGTGTTTGGACCCAATCTGCTTCAGGTACTTGGCTTTCAAGCAAAATCCTTAGGGATGGTACTTCTAGCTCGACCGGTTGGACTGTCTCCATTCCATATGTCAGGTAATATGGGGTTGCTCCGGTTGCAGTGCGAATCGAAGTCCGGTACCCCCATAAGGCAAAAGGTATCTTGTCGGGCCAGTCCCGATAATTCTCAGCCATCTTTTTAAGTATGGTGACAATTTTTTTGTTGGCCGCCTCTACCGCTCCGTTTGTTTGCGGTCGGTAGGGTGAAGACGTATGCCTCTGAATCTTATATTTTGCCAGCAATGCGGTAGTTTCAGCTTGAAAGTGGGTCCCGTGATCACTAATAAATTCGTGTGGGATCCCATACCGGCATATGATCTTATTTTGGATGAATTTGGCCACGTGCTTGGCGTTCAAGACACGGTATAACTCAGCTTCGACCCATTTGGTGAAGTAGTCGATGGCCACCAGAATGAAGCAATGTCCTCCCGTCCCGGAAGGGTGTACTTTCCCAATTATGTCAATGCCCCATGTCGAAAATGGCCATGGTGATGTCATGGTATGTAATAGGGAAGATGGCATATGTTGAACGTGTTACCAAAGATCTGACAGTTATGGCAGTGCTTGACATATAACTGGCAGTCTGTTTCCATGGTATTCCAGTAGTACCCGAGCCTCATGATTTTGCGGGATAGCATATGGGCGTTCATATGCGGGCCGTTTTCACCGTCGTGGACCTCGGCCATGACCTTTTCGGCCTGTATTTTGTCGATGCATAGGAGGAGAGCCCCTTGTGCCGTCTTTTTGTACAATTGCCCGTCATCAGTACGAACAAATTGGGTCGCCAATCTTCGCAGGGCCTTTTTGGCCCGATTTTCAGCTTCCGGGGGATATTCTCCCGTTGTGAGTTAAGTTAGGACGGCTTGATACCAAGGTTCTGGGTCAGTTATCTCGATATCATGAATGACCTGGATATATGCCGGCTCGGACCGCCTTTCAACACAGATCGGCATGCTGGTCAGGTGATCTGGGATGTTCAGTAAAGATGCTAGTTTGTAAAGTGCATCTGCGAACTGATTTTCTTCCCGGGGCAGGTAGATATATTCCACTTTCTGGAATCTAGAACCCTTACCCGTGCTTGTTAAGCCACGAGATTGGCGTTCCGAGTTTTCCATTTTTGGAGCGCTTGGTTAATGACCAGTGATGAATCACCGTGGACCCGGAGGTTTGTTACCCCTAAATCAGCGGCAGCTTGCAACCTGTGAATGCATGCTTCGTATTCGGCTGCGTTGTTGGTCACGTCAAAGTCCAACTTAATGGATAAGGGAGTGTGTTCCCCTCGGGGCGAGATTAACAGGATTCCGACCCCAAATCCTCGGAAGTTGGATGCTCCATTAAAATACAAATCCCATGTCTCGGTATCGGTATGGAATATGTCTTCATCAGGAAAGCCCCATGTATCAGTGTGGCCTTCTTCGGATACCGGGCTGTCAGCGAGGAACTCGGGAACTACCCGGCCTTTGATGGCTTTTAATGGTACGAACTTGAGGTCGAACTCGGATAACATTAAAGTCCATCTAGAAATCCTGCTGTTGAGGATGGGCTTCTCGAATAGGTACTTGATAGGACCCATTTTAGATAACACATGTACCTCGTGACTGAGCATGTAGTGTCTGAGCTTTTTAGTGGCCCAAACCAAAGCTAGGCACGTTTTCTCGAGCATTGTGTACTTGCATTCATACTCGAGGAACTTTTTACTGATGTAGTAAATAGCCCGTTCTTCTGATTCGACTGTCTGGGCCAGCATAGCCCCCATGGTTGTCTCGGTCGTTGTTAGGTTTAACGACAAAGGCAAACCGTGTTGAGGTGGCATTAGTACCGGCGGAGTAGACATAATCTCCTTGATTTTATTGAAAGCTGCTTGACATTTTTCGTCCCATAGCACCCGTTCCCCGATCTTTAGTTTCTTGAAAATGGGTTCACATACCATGGTTAGCTTTGAAATGAACCGGCTGATGTATTGGACTTTCCCGAGAAACCCCCTTATTTCCTTTTCGGTCTTGGGTGGCTGAATCTCGGTGATGGCTTTGATTTTAGCTGGGTCGACCTCGATGCCGCGTTGGCTAACTATATGGCCCAGTAATTTACCCGACGTTACCCCAAAACTGCATTTTTGTGGGTTCAGTCTCATGTTGTATTTTCGTAGTCTGATGAAGAACTTTCTTAGGGCCGAAATGTGCCCGCTTCGCTCCTTAGACTTGACGATCATATCGTCCACATAGACCTCCACTTCCTTACGCATCATGTCGTGTAGTAAAGTAGTGGCGGTCCGTTGATAAGTGGCTCCAGCGTTGATGAGCCCAAATGGCATGACGGTGTAACAGTAAGTACCCCAAGGTGTAATGAAGATGGTTTTTCCCATATCCTCCTCTGCCATTTCAATTTGATTGTATCCGGCATACCCATCCATGAATGATAGAAGGGCGTGGTCGGCCGTGTTATCCACCAATATGTCGATATGTGGTAACGGAAAATCGTCTTTTGGGCTGGCCTTGTTTAGGTCCCGGAAGTCCACGCATACTCGCACATTGCCGTCCTTCTTGGGTACTGGCACGATGTTCGCAACCCAGTCTGGATATTCAGACACTTGTATAAAACCCGCTTTGAATTGTTTATCGACCTCTTCCTTGACTTTAAGAGACCATTCGGGCTTCATTCTTCCGAGCTTCTGTTTTACTGGTTTGCACCAATCTTTGATGGGTATTCGGTGTTCCGCTATTTCTCGATCTATTCCCGGCATGTCCTTGTAGGACCATGCAAAGACGTCTTTGAATTCTTGGAGGAGGTCTGTGAATTGTTTTCTCTCCTCTGGATCTAAAGATAGGCCCAACTTAAGCATCTGGGGCTCTAAAGTGGTTCCTACGTTGATGGACTCGGTTTCTTCGATTACCGGATCTCGGGATTCCCTTTGTTCGAGTTGCTCGACCAGATGTGGAGGCAGAGGTACCTGTTCATCGGGTTTCTCAATGTCATTGCATATAAAATTTTTGAAGAAATTTTGGAAATAAGACAAGTCGTAAGCAGAACGGTTTTCGATATTATTATTAATAGTAAATTTGGAAAATAGCTCGAATAGAGCTGCCATCTGATCGTTGGTCAGTGGCGGGATAGGGAGAGGTCTTGGGACAGGCCCCGAGACCTCAGTGGCTAAGGGAAGAGGAGTTAAAGACTCGACTCCAGCACCAGACCCTCTAAACCTGGACTCAGACTCAGACTCCGACTCTGACTCAGATTCGGTATTCGGCATGTCTCCCTCGCCGGTGGTCAGCTTGTAGACCTGTCCTTGACCTTCGGTCCATTTTATGGTCTTCCTCCAAGCCCTCGTTTCGGTGTTGGCACCGACCTCGGTGATTAGTTTGGTTGGGTCGAACCGATCGCTGCGGAGGATCAAGTTGACCAAGTCATCTTTTGGAGCAGGGACAGTCTTGTCTTCTCCAAATAAGAGCCCCAGCACGGGCTCGGTGTCGCTTTCCCCCTTCTCGGATTCTGCTTGGATGATGGTGAATATATCATCGGGGATATAGTTGCATTCCCGAGCCGTTTTGGTCTCGGGATATGTGATGGTGGGTTGGTAGAGGCCCACTTGAATGGCTCCGAACACTGGAGTGACAAATTTGATTGCATAGGCCTGGCCCACATTCTCTGAGCTTATAGTATATCCCAATCCGAGTCGGGACTCTCCATTATCTAGGACCTCGATGATCTTCCCTGCCGGAAGGTACGGCCTTGAAGTGGCTCCAGGTAGGTAACCCAGATTTTGTAGCATCGTGTCGATGCTAAGGACGAAGTAAGGCTTGAAGAGATATTCCTCTCCGATCATACCCACGAAATCGAATCCTCGTGGTTCGGCCCGGTTTGTGGCATTACAGCTAGCCACGGTCATCGGGGTCGCCTCCAGTGTAATGATACCGTCTTTAAGTGGCATCTTGACTTTTCGGTGGAGGGTAGATGTCACGGCCTTGACTCCGTGGATCCAAGGCCTTCCTAGCAAGAGGTTGAATGATGAGGTGACATCTATCACCTGGAATTCCAGCTCCTTTTCGATTGGGCTCGTTATGATCTTTAATTTAACGGCCCCGGCGACTGGTTTCGGGCTTCCGTCGAAAGCCTAGATTGTCTGGGCTGTCGGGAGATAGTCAGCATCAGTGATGCCGAGGGCCCTAGCAGTCCTTAGGGGTAGGACGTTCACGGCTGATCCATCATCGATGAGGGTCATCGGGAGGTATTTACCCTTGCAGATGACCGTGATGTATAGGGCCAGATTGTGATTGGGCCCGAATGGCGGCAGATCGGCTTCGGAGAAGGTTATGAGTGGGCCTTCTTCTTTGGATTTGCCCTTAAGGTAGGGCATAATGGTAGCTACCATTTCAGCGGGGGTAGCTTCTGAATCGACCTTGATTTCATCGAGGGCCTTAGTCAGTGCTTCTCGATGAGCCTGTGAGCTAATCAATAGTTGCCATATAGTTAGATCAGTTCGAACCCTCTTCAGTTGTTGGACTCGAGCCGCGTCGTTGCTTGGCTCTTCGAGGGTAGACCCCGTCCTGGCAGGTTCAGTGATGGGTGTAGGAGTGGCACGCCCAGCAGTGGCGAGGTGGTTGGTGGCCAAGGCTTTGGATTTGGCTTTTCGGACCTCTTTGAGGGTGATGGGGATAGCTTCCCCTTTGGCTAGGTATACGTCGTCCTCGTCATCGTACCATATCCCATTGATTTGTGGGATAAAAGGAGAAATGAGGTGAGAACAATCGATTACCTCCCCCATGAATATTGCATGGGCGCTGAACGGGTTTTCCTTGTTGCTCGGTTTGTCTCCGGGCAACGGGATCTTCCCGCTCTCGATAAGATCTTGGATCAGATGCTTTAGCCTCCAATATTTTTCAGTATCATGTCCGTTACCCCGGTGATACTGACAGTAGGCTTGAGCATTATAGTGTTTGGGCCTCTTCTCTACTGGAGGCTCTGCAGTTGGGCCTATCGGTTGGATCAGGCCTTTCGAGGATAGCCTTTGTAAGGCATAAGTATCGGTAGTCCCTATATCTGTGAATACCCGATTTGGTGTATTCTTTTTGGATGAGGTGTCGAGCAGGTTTACCTCGTCAAAAATGCTGCGGGCTGCAGCTGCAGGTACGGGCTTGTTTGTGGATGAACTAGCCCCTTGATAGCCCTTGGTAGAGGCCTTAGTCAGGTTCTCTAACCTTAGGTCATCCTCGATCCTGGTGCCCATTTTAGTAAGGGCGGCAAAATTGGGGATGATAGCGTACCGGAGATGGACCCGGTAGGAAGGGAGGAGGTTCTTGACAAAGGCCTCCACCAGCACTTTTTCGCTGGGCTTATCGACCATCTTCACACTCTCGGCCCGCCATCTTTGTAGATACTTGGTGAACCCCTCTTTGGGCTCTCGGGCCATTACTTCCAGAGTACGCATCGTAGTCTGGATTTCAGTATTGTCGGCGTAATTCCGAGCAAACTCGGTAGCCACATCGTCCCAAGTTTTGTATTTCTTGGAATCGAGATTGTAGAACCAGGCCTTAGGATGTTTCTCCAAGGAAGAAGGGAATAGGTGCTTGAACATAGTGGACTTCACCCCCTTGACCGCCATGAAGTCTTTGAAAGCCCGGATGTGGTGGACCGGGTCTTCGGTACCCTCAAACATAGGAATTCCCGTTAAGTTGAGGTTGGCAGGTAGCTCGTCATTCAAAGGTGAATAAGTACGAGCATTTTCGGTGTGGATCGAGTTGTTCGTCGATAAGTGGACTTGTTCCTCGAGCCTCCGAACAACACTGATCAATTCGGCTATGGGCCCCGTGGGCTCAGCTCCTTCAACTGGGGATGTTTTCTCCACGGTGCTTAGGCTGGTGGATAAAGTCGCTTGGTTAGCCTGGATGGCAGCCAGTTGGGTCTCGATCTTGGTCAAGGCATTTTCAACTCGTCCATTTTGCGTTGATGTCTGGTTTCGGGTGGCCTGTCTGTAAGAACACCACGTAATCAGAAACTAGCCCAAAATCCCGGAATAGAAAGTACATCCCGAACAAGGCTAAAAAGGGAAATGACTCGGAAAAGACACCTAGACGGGTGACTTGTGAAATGTGGGCCTTCTTTAGGATTCGGCGAATGGGCCTAGTCCTGTTTGAAAGAAGGTTCACGTGATACATCCCCAGACTTTTGGAATCGATTGTGTTGACGGGCCCTCCTTTGTAGGGGTTTGTCCTACGTAGGTGGGCCTTGCCTTAGTCTAATAAGGCGGACTGGGATAGGGAAGAAACTCGTGATGTAAGATCGAGAGAGTTTCGACACTACGGACCTTGACAACTTAAGACGCGACCCGACACTTGCTAAATACGGGAAGTCCTAAGGAGAGGAAGGCTTAGAAAATTGATTGTTTTTGAAAGGGGTCCGAGAAAGCTCGGTTGAGGGCCCAATTTCCGGAAAAAAACGAAAAAAGTATTGGGCCGCGGGTTTTGAAAGTTCGAAAGTATTTTCGAGTTTTGAATCGGGCAGCATACCGTCTAGAAAATAGGCTATTTTGAGTAAAATCATAAGTCCTAAATTCGGTATGTGTCCCGGGTTTTGAAATTGAATAGTTTGAAAAAGATACAATTTTGAAAAATTGACGGTTTTTGAAAACGACTCGGAAACCAAGTAGCACGTAGTCACACAAGCATTATAACGACGCCATGTATGCTCTATACTAAGTCTCGGTCGGTCTATAAGGGGTCTATACCAGTGTACATAGTCTAGACGTTGATCGGGACGGACTTCCTAAGTCGAGTTGATCTTAGAACATGCCGCGAAACCCACTCGAATCGACTATGGACACCTTTTGACATATCCATATTGGAGTACATCAACGGTATAGTGGGACGTCGGTCGCGAGTACCGGCCCGGGAAAATATGGGTTATGCATGAACCGTAGAACTTAAACGCGTATTGTATTTGTCAAACGATTTCTATTCGAGTCTCACCCTGAGGATGCCGATGGTAAGTCACGCATCAGTTAATCCCCAGCGGAGTCGCCAAATTGTGGACATGATATAGGTCCACCCCGACGCGACCACGCGCGGGTTTGGGTAGGCGAATGAATCTCCATATGAGAATGGATCGAATTGAAATTTAGGTCTATGTGGAGTCGCCACCGAATTTTGTGGTTATTCGGAACCATTCGAGCTCACTCTATGTCGTAGTGGGCCGTATACAAAATACGGCCCATTTCCTATATCAGAGTTTATTGGACTCGTCCCTTTGCATTTGATACCGAAACCGACATTATCGGATATCGTGTATTGAATGACTCTCGTGTGCCAACGGTTTCGGGCATCCGGAAACCGAGGTTCTGAGTAAGGGGTGAGGGTACGTGTTGGGAAGCCCACAAAGGACACCCAACCCCGCCCACACATTAGCGGCCTCTACTAAGAATTCGAATGACTTTCCAATACGCGCGTTAGTGAAACGGGAAAAATGCTTATGCAAACGTTGTTTTTCCTAGGCATGTGAACGAAATTGAAAAGAGGGTTTCTATGTCAATTTAATGCAATTAATTCTACACCAAAGTGGAATTTTAGCATGTGGGTTCATTTAGTACAATAAACGAACAATAATTAAATTGACAAAAGAAATAATAAACGCGTTAGTAACGATGTAATAATATAACGAATAATAACGGTTTGTGCAAATATCGAATTGAATTGAATAATGAACGAGATGATGCATGGTTTGAAAAGGTAGTGTTACACGTGATTAATTAAACACGTGTTGACCTAAATCAGAAATTACTACCGAATTTGAGAAGAAGAATGTACGACTCGTTGTATTAGTCGTTATGGGGTCACTCGATCGAGTGGTCGATGGACTCGATCGAGTGGATCTGTAAAAGACGATTCTGTTTTGCGTTATAGACCATACTCGACCGAGTTATTGACCAACTCGGTCGAGTACATGGCCACTCGACCGAGTCACTGTGAGACTCGATCGAGTGGGGGTCGTGATAGGCATTCTGATCCGGTTTTGAGGTGCCACTCGACCGAGTGGGCTAGGCACTCGGTCGAGTGCCCTCTGTACGACTTACAATTCGTTTGTGAAATCGTTTGTTTGTTTCGAAATTGTTTTAAAATTGCTTTAAATTGATTGTTGTGATGTGATTAAATTTTCTCCGCGTTTAATAATGTCATAATTCTAGCGAATTGTTTTGCCAATTATTCTAGCATCAACGAAAATTGTGCCTCAAATTGATTTAATGTGGTTGAGAAAAGTCGATGCTTTAATTAAATAAATAATAAAAATTTGATTCCCTCGACTTCTCCGACATCGAAATAAATCCCTAGGGATTGTGATGTCGGATCCGTGTCAACGGGTTTCGACCCTTATTAAAATTGATTTTAAAAAAATGATGAATGCAAGACCGATGATGATGACTACAAAAATAATAACGAATTATTGTTTAAGTTAACTTATTTCAATAATCAAACGATCGGGGTGATGGGATAAGCGACCGACGACGCGTGTGCAATACACTTGTATATGCGGTTTTCCTTATCCCACCATCACTCACATTCGACACAAATCAATAAGTATTTTAATGTTTTTTACTAATAGTATTATCGATATTATGAATGCGAAGAACAAAATAAAAAACGAAAAAAAATAAAGACGATGAAAAGGGACACGGACGACGAAGAGAGGAAGGGAAGAAAAGAGAGGGTTTTGACACCCTCAACCTACATGTTCTTGTCTCGGTGCGGACTCGTAACCGTGGCTTTAACACAAGAGTCTTCGAGGTAGATGAAGGTTAAGTTATGGTGGCTCGGGATTGATTCCTAAAACTAGGTTTAGGGTTGTTGCTAGTGTAGAATTGCTAGGGTTTGCTTAGGGTTGCGTAGAGATTAGGGTTCTCGAGTTTGTGTAGTATTAGGGTTTGTAAGAGATGTAAAGGTTGTCCTAAAGTTGTGTAATGTGTTGCATGGGGGTTGCTTATATAATAAAAACTAGGGCACCCGGTTTAGGGTTACTCGACCGAGTAGGTAGCTAACTCGGTCGAGTGGCCCGTTATGCCATCCGTCGGGCTCGAAAAAGGCCCACTCGATCGAGTGGGTGGGTCAATCGATCGAGTGGCCCAGCTGGGTCGCGCGGGTCTATTGACTTGGACCTTGACTTTTGGATGTTTGATGGGTTTTGTGTTTGACTTGGACTTTTGATGATGTGAGGGGTTGTTTTATGTGTCTCGGAAACGATTTTGACCGGGGATGACCCAATCGCAAAAAGTCGGTTTTAATTCCGGTGTCGGTTTTGGCCCGAATTAGTCTTGTTTGACTCGGAATGATCCACTGGGCCTGGATTTGAGGTTGATTTTGTGAGATTTGTACTCTGCAAGTGTGTTAGCCAGCGATTAATGGATTTGAGCCCGTATCCGAGCGCATAGAAGCATGTTAGCGTCCGATCATCATCGGGTGTTTTTTGGAAACTGCCATAGACACCTGGCAGTCAAAATACGGGTGTCCACAGAGACGAAGGGAGTATTAGTTATGAGACGAAGTGATTATGATTATTTCAAACCATTGTCATTTCGAAGATTTGACACCGCTTATCAATGTTTATCTTAAGGGGATGACCCCGAGAGAAATCAAGAAGTGAGACAAGTTAAAAAAACATTCATTATTTTTTTAAATATAAAAATTATAATTTAAAGAAAATAATACTAATAGTATTACTTCCTCCATTTTTATTTTATCTTCCCATTCACTTTTGGCACAAATGTTTTTGTAATGAATATAAAATGATAAATTTAAGAAATATTGAAGGTAGAAGGGTAAGTGTGTATAAATAGAAAATAATAAAGGTGTAAAGTGTTGTAAATAGTAAGAGTAGTGTGGTAAAAATTATGGATCAAAATGGAAAGAAATGAAATGAGAAAATATAAAAAAAAGTGGACCAAAAAGGAAACTGGGAAGATATAAAAAAAATGGAGGTAGTAAAATAAATAAAAATTTAATATAAAAAATATTATTTTTTTACTTAAAAAACGGTAAAAAAATTAGGCATTTGAAACTATTTGTGTCCCGTATTTTGACCATAAGCCGATATGGGACCATTATTTGACCCGACTCACTCGACAGTTCTAGTGTCTATATTAGTTACCTGACTGAAACAAATGACACTCATCAAAATACCATCTTGCGCCTCTGAGCAATATTAATATGTCCGTGAGACCATGATAACTCATATGCGAACATTGAGTTTATATATGTCTTTTACTCGCTAACCATTTGACTCTACTACATCTAATATATTTGCATGTATCCAACCATCTCGTTTTAAATTTGACCTGACCCGCAAACTCGTTCCACCCAACCTTTTGTTTTTTGGGTCAGGAACCCAATTTTTGACCCAAATCCTAAATTTACCTGTTAATTTAGAGACATGACATGACTCACCCCGTTCAACCCGTTGGAAAGAAGAGACTACACAGCTTTAATGTAAAAGCACAATTCCAGCCAATCTATTCCTTTGTCTAGATTTTGTTAAAACTTTAGTTTTAACCTATTAGCAATTCGATATATATATATATATATATATATATATATATATATATATATATATATATATATATATATCCAGTTTTTTTTTATTTAGCCTCATTTTCTTTTAGATTTTTTTTTTTAATTAGTCCCATTTTTTCATATGAAAATTTATTAATCAGTATTTTTTTTCTCATCAAATACACCATATCACCAATTTTCTCTTACTTTTTCACTTTTTCTTAAACGTTGTACTAAACCCAAATGGGGTTAATAAGAAAAATGGAGGGAGAAGTTAATTATTACTCGTGTATATTATGGCTTTATTTGAATATAATTTTGTGTTAGATCATCTAATATTTTTTAGTAACTTACTCTCATGTACAATTGCACACAGGAGACAAAAGTTGTGTTCTCATGTAATATATTACTATAAGACAAAACCTGACCGGACATGTTCAACTCGTTTTTTCGTAGGTCAAGGGTCAAGACCTCTAAATATTGATCTATGACTCGATATTTTAATTAAAACTATAAACTAATATTCAATTTAATTTTTTATCTTTTAATTATAAAATAATTTTAAAACATTTATTGAAATATAAAGTTCGTGCGATGAATATAAGTTTAAATAATTGAATTATAAACATCATAATTAAGTAGTATAAAAATAATACGAAGTACTATTAAAATAAATATAAAGAGATAAAAAATTGATATTCAAAATTATCCGTATTTTGACCATAACCCGTTTCGGATCCATATAACACGACCCACAATTAAACCGACCCGTATTTAGTATTTTCACCCGACATGTTAAAGTTATTTAAAAAAATTATGTACATTAAAAAAAATCCGTCTTACAAGTTTAGAACTATGAATTTTTACTTTCAATCAAAATTTAGTATTTTATACTATTACTGATAATAATCAATATACTCAATATAATGATAATCATCCATACATGTTACATAATCAATCAATTTTAAGCTCATGCATTATTGTTATTGTTATATATAATATGACACATTACCCGTGTTGCCTATAGTAATTATGATAATGTAATTAATAATTAGTAGACTTGTGTTGTTTATAAAAAGAATTCTACTTTCAATCAAAATTCGTCTTAGATTAGAATTGAGAAGTCTACTTCTAACCTCATATATACCCAAAACCCGGAAATAAAATAATAATATAGTTAATATTGATTGTAAAATAAAAAAAGTCACCTTTAATTATATATATTGATTGATTGATTGATAGATATTGATTGATTGGTTAGATTATTAAATACATAGAGTAAGATACAAAACTATAAATTTCTAATTTGATACACCCCTTAAATAAATAAAGGTAATAAGATTGAATTCTACTCCGTAGTATATTTAGCATAGGAATTCAGCTCAAAAAATATGTTTCCTGTTAAAACAATATGGAATATATTCGAGCAGGCCGGTTTACTTGGACACATATTATAGAGGGAAGCATAATTTATTACGAGTAATTTTTTTCCAAGGATTTAAAAAAATGTAAACAAAGAGTATAGTTTAATGAAATAGTAGGATCGGAGAAAAACTATGTTTTGTTTATCATGTTATCACGGTAGTAGTAGAAGAAGGGAGAAAGAGGGTAAGATCTTATCTGAAACCAAGAACAGAAGTTGTGTCGCGACAAGAACGTCACTGTCCTAAAGTTGATTTATGCCCCGTCTGCTACACACGGCCTCAATGGCACTCAACTCCCAGGATTCCACAACCAAACCGTAACTCCAGTGTAGGTGGAGAACGGGTGAATACAGCCAAGAACGTTTGCCAACAATTAAACCAGAACAGAGAGAAAGAGACGAAGTATAAGAATGTATGTTTGCTGTATGTTAAAACTGAAGGGAAGAGGGCGTTATATAGTGGAGCCGTGGCAAAGGTTCAGTGCACAGCAATAAAGAGCATGGTGGAGACTTGCAACAATCAGTCTCGAGAAGGGTAGCAATCAGTCTTGGAAAAGCAACAAGAGTGACTAAGAAAAAGGAAGCTTCTGGAAAAACAAAGAATCCGACCACTAAAAAAAATACCCGCAAGCGGTGCGCCGCAGACGCTCTACCAAAGCCCAAAGCCCTTCATATGCTTGGCTCGGCGCACGTGCGTGTGCGGTGCACGTAGTCTCCACTTGTACACATCTAGTAGAGCATTTTAGTGGGTCATATATAAACAAGTCAAAGAAGCATTAAATGTTCCATGTGGTATAGTAAATACCCAAATGTGCTTCTTTTGAAGCATTTAACTCTAACAACCCCCACATGATTCAAAAGAAGAAGAAAATGGAGAAATTATTGGCAAACGAAGATTTAGTGTTTAGATGTTCAGTATCTTGTTGACTTTAACTGACACCCTATGGACATGACATAGGTCCACCCCGACGCGGCCACGCGCGTGTTTGGGGTGGCGAATGAATCTCATGTGAGATGGATCTCGAATTGAAATTTAAATCGAAGTTAGAGTCGCCACCGAACTTTGTGGGAGTTCGGGCCCATTTGAACCCACTCTGTGTCGTAGTGGGCCGTGCACAAAGTACGGCCTATTCCGATTTCAGAGTTTATGGGGTTCGTCCCTTTGCATTGCGATACAGATACCGACATTATCGGATACTGTGTATTGAATGACTCTCGTATGCCAACGGTTTCGGACATCCGGAAACCACGGTTCTGAGTAAGGGGTGAGGGCACGTGTTGGGAAGTTCACAAAAAACACCCAACCCCGCCCGCACTTAGCAACCTTTACTAAGATATCGTTCGTTTTTGGTGTAGGCGCGTTAATTTGAATTAGGTTGAATGATATGCAAAGAGCGTTTTGACTAAACATGCGAATTATGTTTGGCTACGTCGTTTAATGCATCTAAACTAACGTCAAAGTTGTTTTAGCATGCGAGGTTTATTTTAGTACAATAAAACAAACTACGAAATAAAAAGAAAAGAGCGACAACAGATTATAATATACGAGCGGCATACCACCCGGAATTACAATGCGACAAGCGATACAATAATTGCGATAATAGCGAAAAGAACAAGTTAGAAGATGTAAACACGACACGATGCACGATTTTGAAAAGGCAAACACATGATAGACTTGACATGTGATGACCGAAGTCGTTAAAATAATTTTATCGAGACTTGAAAGTAGCTGAAAAGACTCGCGGTTTTGTTATACCAAGAGCCACTCGATCGAGTCATTGAGGGACTCGATCGAGTGGTCTCGAAAAAAAGTTTCTGGTTCGTTTTTTGGGGTGCCACTCGATCGAGTGGGCTAGGCACTCGACCGAGTGCCCCATGTACGGACTGCTGTCCGGTTTGATTTCGACTCTAAAATTGTTTTCGGCTTTGAAAATTGATAATTTGATTAAGTCGCGTAAAAATACGACGCAATTTATACTCGACTTAAATATTGATACTCGTAATATTCGACATTCGATTATGGAATCGGTATCGGATATTTAGAGTGGATTTTGAAAAAGTTGTTTGAAAAATTGTTTTGAATGTTGTCAAGACGCGATAATTCCTCCACGTTGTAATATAGTTATTACTCGACTTCAATGGTATTATGCTTAACATGTTTTAATGATTGATTCCTTTAGATCCGATATTCGACTATAGAGTCGATATCGAATCCTAGGGATGACGCTTTATTTAAAATAGTACGATAATTATCGATATTAGGAACGAGAAAAGAAATAAAAAAGACGCAACGACGACCCGTAAATAGAAAGACGGACGGACGAGAGAAAAGAGGAGGAAATGAGAGAAGATGAGATTTATAACACCCTCAACCTACATATGCTTGATTATCTCGAAAACGGACTCGAAGTAGCGGCCTAGGCGCGGGAGCATTAAGATGTATATAGGTGAGTTATGGTGTGTATGGTTAGGGAGGGGATTTGCGAGTTTTGCTCTCGGGTTTGTATATGGTTTGCCTAAAATCGCCTAGAATTTCGGGTTGGTATTTGTGTATAGTTAGCCTAAAATTGCCTAGAATTTCGGGTTAGTATTTGGATGTCGGGATGTTATGGATGTGTTGGATGTATGTAATTGTGTTGTGTAGGAGGGTGTATTTATAGGGGAGGTTTCCTGGCTTGGATGGGAAAAAACTTCTGCTTCGGATAGGAAAGGTAGTAGTCCTGGATGCAATAGGATTCCGTCTTTGGATGGGAAAAGGTTGCTTGTAAGGGAAGAAAACACCCGGTTTTGGCTGATTTTTGTGAGGAATCGGACTTCCACTTGGATTCCTGAACTACTATTGATTCCGTGTCTGAAAACCGAGTGTATTAAGTCAAGTTTATGTCCGATCATCATCGGGTATTTTTCGGAAACTGCTATAGACACCTGGCGGTCAAAATGTGGGTGTCTACACACCTAGTGCGTACAAAAACCTAGAACCATCATTTAGAGGTGGATCGAAGCCTTTAACCTCCTAATGATTTTGGTAAAAGGTTAGTTGTGCACTTACCGTACTCAAATCAGGGCTAGTATTCGCACCATCCATGAACTCATCATGAACGCCAACTGTATATCGTAAGTATTTTACTTTGACTTCCCAAGTGCTCTCCAAATGAATCCTGGTAATTCATGAATGCCTCTAGAGATCCTAAATTCTAAGGATCTCTTGGGGTTTAGAGCAATAATCCCCCACATTCACATAGGTAAATTCATCAGGTTTGACTGTCACAAACCATCCGTTTAGGACTATGAATTTATTAAGAGCCGATGCTCAACCTTAAAACACAAGACAGTAAATCTCAAAATAAAACATATGTCACGCAAAACAGCTACAAAAGGAAATGGTTGTGACATTATGACTCGAGTTCACTGTGACTTCGTTTGACCGCATTTGACCTTAGCTGAGCTAAGTTGGGTATCAATCACAGTTTACTCCTTTACAGGATTTAAACCCATTTCCCGTGCTGTCTCCAGCACCATCTTTCTACCAAGGCCTTTGGTGAAAGGATCTGCTATATTCCTCTCGGATCTTACAAACTCAATTGAGATTACATTTTCTCTAATCAGATTCCTCACTATTCCATGCCTTAGGCGTATGCGTCTCCTTTTTCCATTGTATGTTTGACTGTGAGCTACCCCAATTGTAGCTTGATTGTCACAATGCATGGAGATTGATGAAGTCGGCTTCCCCCACAATGGAATGTCAGCTAGCCGACTTCTAAGCCACTCTGCTTCCTGTCCTGCCAATTCTAGAGCAATAAATTCAGATTCCATTGTCGATTTAACAATGAAAGTTTGTTTAGACGCTTTCCATGAAATAGCACCACTAGCAAGTGTAAACACATAACCACTAGTAGATAAAATATCAAGAGAATCGGCTATCCAATTAGCATCAGTATAACCTTCTAGAACGGCAGGTGTTCTCTCAAAATGTAAACCCCAATCCATAGTACCCCTCAAGTATCACAACAAACGAATAAGGGCCGTCCAATGGTCTTGTCCGGGGTTGTGAGTGTACCTAGTTAGTCTGCTTACTGCGTAGGCAATATCAGGTCTGGTATAAATCATAAGGTACATGACACTACCCATACTCTTGGCATATTCCTCTTGTCCCACACTGTTCCCGAGGTTTTTAGCCAGATCTATACTAGAGTCATAGGGTGAGGACAGGGGTGAACTATCAAATTGATTGAACTTTCTCAGAATTTTTTCCGTGTAGTGAGCCTGACTCAAACATAATCCTGTTTTTGTTCTAGTGATTTTCACCCCAAGAATAACGTCGGCCTCCCCTAAGTTTTTCATGTCAAAACACGAATTTAGAAAATTCTTGGTAGCGTCTACCACATGCATGTTGGTTCCAAATATGAGCATATCATCCACATACAAGCATATTATCACACAACCAGAATCATCATATTTAGAATACACACATGCATCAGAATCGTTTACCGTGAAACCATTAGATCTGATAGTTTTGTTAAATTTGTCATACCATTGCTTTGGTGCCTGTTTCAGACCGTACAAGGACCTGATGAGCTTGCATACCTTGTTCTCTTGACCAGGAGCCAAAACACCTTCTAGTTGTTTCATGTAGATCTCTTCATCTAGATCGCCATTTAGAAATGCAGTCTTTACATCCATCTGATGAATGACTAAATCATGTATAGAGGCAAGTGCAATTAGAGCCCTAATGGTAGACACTTTAGTAACAGGTGAGTAAGGCCCTGTTCTTTTCGGCTGAAACAGGGCTGAGCTGAGCCGAGCTGGTCTGATAAGAGCTGAGCTGGTCTGATAGGAGCTGAGCTGGACTGATATAAGCTGAGCTGAATTGAAAGAAGCTGAAACTAATAACTATTTATATAAATTATCTAATAATATTTTTAAAAAATGAAAAAAAAAATATAAAAAATTATAACACTAAATAATAATAATAATAATAATAATAATAATAATAGTAATAATAATAATAATAATAAATATAATTATAATAATACATTAATTAATTATAATAGTAATAATAATAATAATAATAATAATAATAATAATATTAATTAATTAATAATAATAGTATTGATAATAATAATAACAACATAGTACTCATAGAAAATATTATGTATATATCTTTGATTACGTAATATACAAAATTTATATTTTGATATTCTTAAATCTTAATACAATACAAATAATACTCATATGTTATTTTGTGTGTGTACGTGTGTGTGTGTGTGTGTGTGTGTGTGTATATATTAGATATTCTACTCACTCAAGAATAGTGTAAGAAAACGTAAATTAATCGTAATGACATTGAGACAGAGTTGTAAATATTTGAATATAATATTTGTTTCAAGACCTCAAATATGGATTGCATAATAATATTAATAATTATTATAATAACAATGATGATAAAAAAATAGAAAATAATAATAATAACGATAATAATAACAACGACGACGACGATGAAGAGAACGACGATGACGATGATAATAATTTGTTATTATTATTAACCTGAAGAGATATGAGTAATAAAAACAACAACAACAACAATATTATTATTATCATTATTATTATGTTTATATGAAAAGAAACTTGCATTAATATCGAAATGCAATAATAATAATAATAATAATAATAATAATAATAATAATAATAATAATAATAATAATAATAATAATAATAATAATAATAATAACGACAATGACAATAATAATAATAATTTATTGTGGATCTTAATGCAACTTTTGTTTCATATAAATAAATAAATAAATAATAATAATAATAATAATAATAATATAATAATAATAATAATAATAATATTATTATTATTATTATTAATATTATTATTATTATTATTATTATTATTATTATTATTATTATTATTATTATTATTGTTATTATTATTATTATTATTATTATTATTATTATATATTTATTATTATTATTGAAATACGGTATTATTTTAGGAGCTGGAAATATTGGAGCTGAGCTGAAAATATTAGAGCTGAGCTGAGCTGAGCTTATAGGAGCTGAGCCGGGCTGAGCTGATAGAAGCTGAGCTGGTCTGAAACGGGCTGAAAATAAGCCGAAAAGAACAGGGCCTAAGTATCAAAGAAATCCAAACCTTTTGTTTGACGATTACCACATACAACAAGTCTAGCTTTAAATTTATCAACTGACCCATCAAGTTTA
Source organism: Agrostemma githago (assembly GCA_958450325.1). NCBI lineage: Eukaryota > Viridiplantae > Streptophyta > Magnoliopsida > Caryophyllales > Caryophyllaceae > Agrostemma > Agrostemma githago. Next base: position 12,225,730 of record OY288258.1, read on the forward strand.
AGTTTCTTTTTAAACACCCACTTATTACTTAGGGGTTTACAACCCCTAAGCAAATCTGTTAACACCCAAGTGTTATTACTCATAATGGACTCTATTTCACTATTAATGGCTTGAAGCCAAAAGGTGGAATCAATGGAACTCATAGCCTCTTTATAAGTTTTAGGATCTGATTCGAGCATAAAAACATTTACAACATACTCATCAACTAAACTCGTTTCGACAAGAAAAACGGTCACAAAATCTGGACCAAAACTGGTTTCGGTCCTGGAACGTTTGCTCCTTCGAGGTTCCTCGGGAATCACTGCAGGAGGAGCAGGACGCGCTGTAACAGCAGGAGCCAAAGAGTTAGTTTTCATAGGAAAAATATGCTCAAAAAATTCTGCATCTCTAGATTCCTTTATGGCCCCAAAACCGAATGAATCTTTAAGAATAAAGCGATAAGCGGCACTATTCATGGCATGCCCGATAAAAGTTCCGTCTACGGTTTTAGGTCAAATTTTGTTCCCTTGAAACGTTGGAATCCCGATCTTCGCCAGGCACCCCCACACTTTGAGGTATTTGAGATTGGGCTTGTATCCTTTCCACAGCTCATAAGGAGTGTTACGTATTTTCTTATGAGGTACACGATTCAGAACATGATGCATAAAGAATTGCTTCACCCCACATATTAGAAGGCATTCCAGAACTCAACAACATTGCATTCATCATATTCTTAAGAGATCGGTTTTTGCGTTCGTGTAACAGCCCTAAATTTTCGCGACCAAAATAGAAGAGTAAAATAGGAAACTTTAAAGTCGTTACTCCGCACTTAGCTCACAAGGCCAAATGCAAGGCAAAAGAATAGTGAGTATATGAATTAAAAGAAATATAAATTCGATAGTTAATTTTAAATAGAAACGTTGCAGCGGAAGACTTAAGTCCCACAAAATTCAAAACGGTTTAAAACAACTTCAAACCAAAATTCAACATAAATATAAATAGTTCGGAGGTAAATGTTAAATAATAAAATTTTTCCTCGCTCAGCATCCCGAACCAAATGCACCAATGCAGCATATTAAGTGTACCTATCAACTGTACCCAAAACACAAATAGGTACAGGTTCCAGCGGGGGAACGACCCAAAATAAAAGGACGTCAGCAAAGCTGAGTAAAAGTATAATATAATGAAAACGTACACAATAATTATAATTTGTAGTAAACTGAATCCAGAGTTAAAATCCACCGTCTCGAAACCAAACCACAATACTTTAAAAACATCGTAGTCAAAATCAAAATCAACCAATATATTTTTCACCACCTGTGTGCCAAGGTCCTACCCTTGCACGGTCTAGAGGTATCACCTATGCTTAGTTCGACTTATATAGTGCGCACCTCTCGCATTTGGACAGTTAGTAGGATGATGCTGCCAAAGGAGAAAGTCTAACTCCCTAGCAAGTGGGGGCCGGTTACCCCACTCAAATATAACTCGGGCCAAGAGTTCAGTTTCGGGACGAAGTCCGAGGAACGTCGTAAACGCACCTTAAACCAACTAGACCAACAGAGCTCCCAGAGTCTGTTATAATTTCCAAATAAATTTTACCGAAACGATACCAATATGTGACTCATGTCACAAGTTCAATATTCAAAATATTACGAGTATCATAAAAATTCACCATTGACAAAATAATTTATAAAACCGCTTTTAAAAATATAATTTGAACCGAACATCCTCTTTATTTAAATGTGAAAAGGGTAAAACGTCCTTACCTCTCAAGACGATCAACACTCAACTAATATTACTCCGATAATTCATTCTCCTCGAATTCACAAGCTACAAATACGAGTAATATAAATGATTCAATAATTGACCAAATGACGTTAAGACGACCCAAACTTACACACCAACTTAGTACTATAATTCATATGAATTCTCGTCCCACAAGTAATCCAACTAATTTATACTCTGAATATAACTATCTTAAATGACCCAAATGAACCCGTCTCAAGTCTAAACTCCAAATCCCTATTTTAATAAAGTAATGTCTTTTAAAGGCTCCACAATCAATCTCACATTTTAAAGCTGATGTGTCAACACCACAAATATTTGGGGAATATTATATTAGTTGTATTAGATGCAAACATTAACTTAACTATTAATCAACTATAGTTAAATCTAACCGCTTATTAATTTTTAGGAAGTAAAATATTAATTTGAGGAGAAGTTACCTAATGTACAATTATAATAAAATAACCGCTTATTAAATTAAAATGAAATCACCCATTAAAATTATATCAATAACTATACAAATTATCATAGATACAATATATTGTCAAATTGATCATCATTAATAAAAGAAAAACTAAAAAACCAATTGATATAAGGAGTAGTAAAAAAATTCCTACAAATTTTGTAAGATTATGATCAACATTTTGAAGTTTTTTCATTATAACAAATTGTTTAAATGCAATTCATGCGTTTACCATACGAGTTAACATTTGTATTTTACTGTAATACGTAACTAAGAAAATTACATGTATGTAATCATGAAGTTTAATCATAAAATGATACGGAGTATGTCACAAAGATTTGAATTAAGAAAATACGAAGTACAAGTTTTTGAAAATAAAAGGTTAACAAAAGTTAAGAAAGTTAATCTTATATTTTACTCTTTGTTATACAATTCATGATATTAACTATTGTTACGCAGATTTTCACGTGAGAGGTCTCACAATAATGTAAGATAAATTCGATATGTTACATAACTACATAACATTTGATTTGCTATAAATTCAAAACCAATTAATTAATTATTCTAACCCCGTAAAAAAACCATATAACGAACTACGTATACGTAGTAAAGACTACAGAGTAATATTAATACAATGCCGTGAATTTTCACGGGGCTTAATACTAGTATATTATGACAATAGCAACCCTTAATTTATCCACATATTGCTAGTGTAGAGCCTACAAATATGAATTCCTACTATTCCCTCCGTGAAATCCGTATGTCTCATTAACATGAATTATCCCACTCTCTGGAATATGACATTACCATTACCTATTACATTAATATGAATTATAGTAAAATCCGTAAAATCCACACCAATATGACACTACCTACATGTCCATGTACAGATCTCTAAAAAAAACGTACGACAACCCCTACCATTCTATTGCCTTTCTTCAATTACAGCCACCCAACGTCTCAATCCATGTACCTTTAAGTTATTGACCATTAAACATTGACTAATGACTCTAATCACCGCCTAAATTAAGTCGTACTCTCCAACAATAGCCGAAATCAGTCAAATCCCAATTATCATCAAATACAACCCTTCGTTCCGTCACAATTCGACAGCCAAGAACAATAGAAACACTCCCAACTAATAAGACCCATAAATTTTGGACCTGGTTTAGTAACACTTATAAGACTTGCTCACACAACTCGATTTATATAAATAAATAAAAAAGTAAATAAAAGATCTTCAATAAAATTGATACTTACAGTTTTGATGAAGGACAAAAACATGCTAGAGTAAGTAACGATCAAGAATCAATTTTCCCATGACAATTGGAGAAACGAGGAACATAAGGGAGTAGTATTAAACGGCAGAGATGAAGAATTAGAAAAAATAAGGGTGATGGGTAATAGGGAAAAGGGACACGGGTGTGGGGGTTTAAGTAGTATAGGATATATATTTTTTTCCTTTTTCTTTTTTTCTTTTTTTCTCTTTGACTTTGAGTCGAAGTCCAACTGAAATCAAATCGGTTTAGAACTTAACGTTCCACTTTTAAAAGGAGTACAAAATTCATTCACTTATGATGACTCAAAAAAATACTTTTGATTTTTATAACGACCTTGAAATTATTTTTTTCCAACTTAAAAACCCGATTTAAATAAAATAGAAAATAATGTTTTATAAGTGACTCGGAAAATAACGGGGTGTTACAGACTTCCCTCCTTAAAACAAAACTTCGTCCTCGAAGTTTCAACTCCTCCTCAAAATAAAATCTCACATTTATCATACATACAATATAAACCGTATACTTCATATATCCAAAATCCGCCAAAACAGATACATAGCCTTTAAGATATCTCAATTTCTAAATTCCTCAAATTACAAAAGCATCTTATTCCTCAAATTCCAAAATACACAACTTCACAACCACCTAATTCTCTAAATTCCAATAGGACCTACTTCCTCAAATCCCAAAGTGACAAACTTCACAACCATCTAATTTCACAAGATCACCTAATTCCACAAGATAATACTAGAGTATGCAACCACCAAGATTCTCATAATCCTCAAACCACAAGATAATAATACTAGGGCTCGAAACCACCAAGATTCTCATTTTCCTCAAAGATAAGAGTGTCACTAAGAAATTTAGGAGCATGTCGGACAAAATAGTTACATTTTCTTTTTGGAAATTTAGAAAATTTAGAAGTTCATTTTTTTTTTCAACAAGTGCGAAATGCACAAAATCAATCAAACATTACATACGTAGAGCACAGCCAAACAATCACATGTGTGTTAACATAAAAAAACAATAATATCCAAAATATGTGCGTTGAGCACAAACAAACCACAAACATGTGTAAACAAGTCAATTTCAAGTAATAACAAATAATCAGTGATATTGTGCTTATTAAGCATCAACGGTAGCCAACATATTCTTATTCGTAACCAATAAACAGTAAATAGCATGGAATCACGCAAGGACATGCTTAATTTACCACAAAAACAAGTAGTCATGCATATTTCTATCCCCCTTAAAATAAAGCTTCGTCCTCGAAGCACAAAAATTACGTTAGACAAGTAGTCTCCTCCATATTGTTATTGTTCCACAACACGTTAACCATTCTTGTTTCTCCTCTACGGGTTTTTACGCACCTTACTATCCAAAAATATGAACCTAAGTCTCTTCATAAGTCATAGTCTTATCAAGCTCAATGTTCTCCGGGTCTAACAAATGTCATGGATCACTAATGTAAGTTGGGAAACATGGAACATATTATGTGCTGGTTCTATATCAGCTAATAAGTCAAGTCGGTAAGCCATCTCGCCAAAACGCTCCAAAATTTCATACGGACCAATACACTTTGGGCTCAATTTGCTCTCCTTACCAAACCTCAATACTCCCTTAGTAGGAGAAACATAAAAAGAACTTTGTCACAAACCTCAAATTCCACATGCCTACGAGTTTATCTACATAGCTCTTCTAACGGTCTTGAGTCGCTTTCATTCTGTCATTTATAATCTTAACATGCTCAACCATCTCAATTATAATCTCGTTCCCTAAACCACAGATTCTCTAATATCACCCCAACACACCGGACTCCTATGCTTGCGTCCGTACAAAATCTCAAATGGTGTCATCTGAATTGTAGCCTAGAAACTATTATTATATGAGAACTCGATAAAATCTAACTTATCCTCCTAGTCCCCTTTAAATTGTAGGACAGTAACATGTCCTCAAATATTTGATTTGTCCTTTCAGTTTGACCATCAATAGCTGGATAAAATGATGCGCTCATCTCAAACTTTCTCAAAGCTATCTGAATATTCTCCCAAAATAATTAAACAAAACTGTATCCATATATAATAAAATATTCTTTGAAACTCCATGAAGTCTTACCACATAATGTATAACCATCCACAAGTTGCTTCTACTCTCATGTATCTTTCATTGGAATAAAATGTGCACTCTCAGGTAACCTATTAATTATAACCCCAAATCAAATTATTACCTTTCCGTTAACAATTCAACTATAAAATCCATAAAGATTAAACTCCACATTCACTCGGGAACTTTTAAAGGTTGTAGTTTTCCCTAAGGTGTCCTATGTCCACTCATTACCCTTCTGACATATCAAGCATCGAACCACAATCTGGAATTTGTTTCTTAATACTAGACCATCAAAATCCTAATTTCAAATCCGCATGCATTTTATCACCTCCCAAATAAACATAATATATATTTTCCTTTAATTCCTTGTGGTTAGATACGCAAATTCTATCTCAACACTTAATTCATTCTCATCGCGCTTGATTAAGCGGACTCATTCACCAACCAACTTATCCTAGAAAAATTTATCACCACCTTGTAACTCTCTAATAACACTCATCAATTCTCTCTCAACAGATAATACACTAGACGGGGTTACTAATTTACCATTTTCATCCCAAATATCAGAAACTTTTCCCTCGGCTTATCACGGTGTATCACTAACGTTTTTTTTTATGGGAAAAAAAATTTACTCAAGTCATCGGCCACCACATTGGCATCTCCCACCTGATACTGAATCTCGATCTTATAGTCCTTAACCAAATCCAATCAGCTCCTCTATCTCACGTTTAGCTCCTAATGGGTAAATATATATCTTAAACCTTTATGATCATAAAAACCTTAAAGGGTACAGCAAACGGATAATGTCTCCAAATTCTCAAGGTAACGACTACGGTTGCTAACTCCATATCATAAGTAGGGATTTTTTTTCCATAACGATTCAACTGCCTAATCAATTCTTTAAATGCATATGTATAAACTTCATAAGCTTCATTTTCATCCGGTAAGGCCCGCACCTAAGCAGTGGTCAAACTTTCCTTTAAAATTCGAAATGATTCCTCACACTTCTCATCCAAATAAAATTCTCATAACTGTGGTCATTTATCTATCTATTTTGGAAAAATCGTTCACTAATCTTCTTATAGTAACCTCTAAACCCAAGAAAAAAATTATGAATTTCAGTCACTGATTTGGTTCTAGGTTACTCCTTAACAACTTTAACCTTAGCAGGATCTACTAACACTCCATCCTTACATATAATATGCCCAAAAAAATTTACTCGAGCTTGCCAAAAATCACACCTTGAAAATTTAGCATATACTACTTTCCTCTCAAGACACCTAAGACAATTCATAAATGTTCCTCATGCTCTTCTTCATTATTTGAATAAATCACTATGTCATCAATGAATATCACAATAAAATTATCTAGGTAAGTCCTCAAGGTTCGGTTCGTTAAATCCATAAAAACATCAGGTGCACTAGTCAAACCCAAAAGGCATCATAGTAAACTCACAATGGTCATATCTAGCAGAACATGTAGTCTTAGGTATATCCTCAAACACTATCATTAATTGATGGTTCCAAAAATCGTAATTTCAGAGAAAACATAGGCTTCCTTCAACTGGTCAAATAAGTACTCAATCCTAGATTCGTAGGTAAGGGATACATATTCCTAATAGTAACTCGTTTCAATTCTCGATAATCAATACGCAACCTTGACGTTTCATCCTTCTTTTTCCACAAATCAATTAGAGGCACCCCAATGCGACACACTATGCCTAAATTATCCTTTTTTTCCATCAGTTCGTCTAGTTGTTTCTTAAGTTCTAGCATTGATAAGGGTTCCATACGGTATGGTGATTTAACAATTGGACCCGTTCCTGACACTAGATTGATTTTGAACTCAACTTCTCTAACATGAGACTTTCCCGGTATTTCCTCGGAAAACAAATCAACAAACTCACTCACCACATGAACTTCACTCAAGTCAAGGTATTCAACCCTCAAAGTCGAGATATTCAATACTCAAATCCCTTATATGACACAAAATCATCTAAGCTCCTCTAGCTAAATAAACTATGTCCTATAAGGTACTCTCAAATTTTTAGGTCCTCCAAAGAAAATTTTCCTATGTCCATAATCAATATTAGCCCGATGAAATTTTAGTCAATCCATCCTCAAAATCACATCAAAGTAATGTAATAGGAATTCTAACAAGTCTACTTCCAAATCATGATCACCAATAAACACACACATCCTTATACATCCATTTATGGTTTACTAAGTCCCAAATGACATGACAAAAATCAAAATATCCACAATTTCACGCACTAAGTTCTACGCTCCTTTCGTCCACAAACATATTCCACTAGAGTGAGATGCACCACAATCAACAAAACATGGGCTGAAATAGAGTCACTAGAAATTATCCAAAACAATCTATATATTCTCAATTTCCGATCCTCTTTATTCAAGACATAAAGCTTCCCAAATTCCAATAAATGATATCTCATTACAATTAGGCATAAGATGGTTCTATCCCAAATAATAACGTAAGTAAAGCTCACCTCTATCGCAGTTCAATAAAGTAGGGGTAATAATACTAAAGCATAACAAATATATAGCATGACTAATATAAATATAACATACGTAAAAAAAAAACATAATAATTCATGCGTATGCAATGCACCCAATCCACCCAACACTCAATTTTATCCTAAAGGCAAAGTTTTTTTTTTTTAAAAATAATTTCGAATATAAAGATGAATATTTTTTTTTTTAAACCATTTCAAATTTTGCAAAACATTTCGGAAAAACCTATTGCTCTGATACCAATTGTAACAGCCCTAAATTTTCGCGACCAAAATAGAAGAGTAAAATAGGAAAATTTAAAGTCGTTACTCCGCACTTAGCTCACAAGGCCAAATGCAAGGCAAAAGAATAGTGAGTATATGAATTAAAAGAAATATAAATTCGATAGTTAATTTTAAATAGAAACGTTGCAGCGGAAGACTTAAGTCCCACAAAATTCAAAACGGTTTAAAACAACTTCAAACCAAAATTCAACATAAATATAAATAGTTCGGAGGTAAATGTTAAATAATAAAAATTTTCCTCGCTCAGCATCCCGAACCAAATGCACCCATGCAGCATATTAAGTGTACCTATCAACTGTACCCAAAACACAAATAGGTACAGGTTCCAGCGGGGGAACGACCCAAAATAAAAGGACGTCAGCAAAGCTGAGTAAAAGTATAATATAATGAAAACGTACACAATAATTATAATTTGTAGTAAACTGAATCCAGAGTTAAAATCCACCGTCTCGAAACCAAACCACAATACTTTAAACATCGTAGTCAAAATCAAAACCAACCAATATATTTTTCACCACCTGTGTGCCAAGGTCCTACCCTTGCACGGTCTAGAGGTATCACCTGTGCTTAGTTCGACTTATATAGTGCGCACCTCTCGCATTTGGACAGTCAGTAGGATGATGCTGCCAAAGGAGAAAGTCTAACTCCCTAGCAAGTGGGGGCCGGCTACCCCACTCAAATATAACTCGGGCCAAGTGTTCAGTTTCGGGACGAAGTCCGAGGAACGTCGTAAACGCACCTTAAACCAACTAGACCAACAGAGCTCCCAGAGTCTGTTATAATTTCCAAAATTTTTTTACCGAAACGATACCAATATGTGACTCATGTCACAAGTTCAATATTCAAAATATTACGAGTATCATAAAAATTCACCATTGACAAAATAATTTATAAAACCGTTTTTAAAAATATAATTTGAACCGAACATGCTCTTTACTTAAATGTGAAAAGGGTAAAACGTCCTTACCTCTCAAGACGATCAACACTCAACTAATATTACTCCGATAATTCATTCTCCTCGAATTCACAAGCTACAAATACGAGTAATATAAATGATTCAATAATTGACCAAATGACGTTAAGACGACCCAAACTTACACACCAACTTAGTACTATAATTCATATGAATTCTCGTCCCACAAGTAATCCAACTAATTTATACTCTGAATATAACTATCTTAAATGACCCAAATGAACCAGTCTCAAGTCTAATCTCCAAATATATTATGACAATAGCAACCCTTAATTTATCCACATATTGCTAGTGTAGAGCCTACAAATATGAATTCCTACTATTCCCTCCGTGAAATCCGTATGTCTCATTAACATGAATTATCCCACTCTCTGGAATATGACATTACCATTACCTATTACATTAATATGAATTATAGTAAAATCCGTAAAATCCACACCAATATGACACTACCTACATGTCCATGTACAGATCTCTAAAAAAAACGTACGACAACCCCTACCATTCTATTGCCTTTCTTCAATTACAGCCACCCAACGTCTCAATCCATGTACCTTTAAGTTATTGACCATTAAACATTGACTAATGACTCTAATCACCGCCTAAATTAAGTCGTACTCTCCAACAATAGCCGAAATCAGTCAAATCCCAATTATCATCAAATACAACCCTTCGTTCCGTCACAATTCGACAGCCAAGAACAATAGAAACACTCCCAACTAATAAGACCCATAAATTTTGGACCTGATTTAGTAACACTTATAAGACTTGCTCACACAACTCGATTTATATAAATAAAAAACAAATAAAAGATCTTCAATAAAATCGATACTTACAGTTTTGATGAAGGACAAAAACATGCTAGAGTAAGTAACGATCAAGAATCGATTTTCCCATGACAATTGGAGAAACGAGGAACATAAGGGAGTAGTATTAAGCGGCAGAGATGAAGAATTAGAAAAAATAAGGGTGATGGGTAATAGGGAAAAGGGACACGGGTGTGGGGGTTTAAGTAGTATAGGATATATATTTTTTTCCTTTTTCTTTTTTTTCTTTTTTTCTCTTTGACTTTCAGTCGAAGTCCAACTGAAATCAAATCGGTTTAGAACTTAACGTTCCACTTTTAAAAGGAGTACAAAATTCATTCACTTATGATGACTCAAAAAAATACTTTTGATTTTTATAACGACCTTGAAATTATTTTTTTCCAACTTAAAAACCCGATTTAAATAAAATAGAAAATAATGTTTTATAAGTGACTCGGAAAATAACGGGGTGTTACAGACTTCCCTCCTTAAAACAAAACTTCGTCCTCGAAGTTTCAACTCCTCCTCAAAATAAAATCTCACATTTATCATACATACAATATAAACCGTATACTTCATATATCCAAAATCCGCCAAAACAGATACATAGCCTTTAAGATATCTCAATTTCTAAATTCCTCAAATTACAAAAGCATCTTATTCCTCAAATTCCAAAATACACAACTTCACAACCACCTAATTCTCTAAATTCCAATAGGACCTACTTCCTCAAATCCCAAAGTGACAAACTTCACAACCATCTAATTTCACAAGATCACCTAATTCCACAAGATAATACTAGAGTATGCAACCACCAAGATTCTCATAATCCTCAAACCACAAGATAATAATACTAGGGCTCGAAACCACCAAGATTCTCATTTTCCTCAAAGATAAGAGTGTCACTAAGAAAGTTAGGAGCATGTCGGACAAAATAGTTACATTTTCTTTTTGGAAATTTAGAAAATTTAGAAGTTCATTTTTTTTTCAACAAGTGCGAAATGCACAAAATCAATCAAACATTACATACGTAGAGCACAGCCAAACAATCACATGTGTGTTAACATAAAAAAACAATAATATCCAAAATATGTGCGTTGAGCACAAACAAACCACAAACATGTGTAAACAAGTCAATTTCAAGTAATAACAAATAATCAGTGATATTGTGCTTATTAAGCATCAACGGTAGCCAACATATTCTTATTCGTAACCAATAAACAGTAAATAGCATGGAATCACGCAAGGACATGCTTAATTTACCACAAAAACAAGTAGCCATGCATATTTCTATCCCCCTTAAAATAAAGCTTCGTCCTCGAAGCACAAAAATTACGTTAGACAAGTAGTCTCCTCCATATTGTTATTGTTCCACAACACGTTGACCATTCTTGTTTCTCCTCTACGGGTTTTTACGCACCTTACTATCCAAAAATATGAACCTAAGTCTCTTCATAAGTCATAGTCTTATCAAGCTCAATGTTCTCCGGGTCTAACAAATGTCATGGATCACTAATGTAAGTTGGGAAACATGGAACATATTATGTGTTGGTTCTATATCAGCTAATAAGTCAAGTCGGTAAGCCATCTCGCCAACACGCTCCAAAATTTCATACGGACCAATACACTTTGGGCTCAATTTGCTCTCCTTACCAAACCTCAATACTCCCTTAGTAGGAGAAACATAAAAAGAACTTTGTCACAAACCTCAAATTCCACATGCCTACGAGTTTATCTACATAGCTCTTCTAACGGTCTTGAGTCGCTTTCATTCTGTCATTTATAATCTTAACATGCTCAACCATCTCAATTATAATCTCGTTCCCTAAACCACAGATTCTCTAATATCACCCCAACACACCGGACTCCTATGCTTGCGTCCGTACAAAATCTCAAATGGTGTCATCTGAATTGTAGCCTAGAAACTATTATTATATGAGAACTCGATAAAATCTAACTTATCCTCCTAGTCCCCTTTAAATTGTAGGGCAGTAACATGTCCTCAAATATTTGATTTGTCCTTTCAGTTTGACCATCAATAGCTGGATAAAATGATGCGCTCATCTCAAACTTTCTCAAAGCTATCTGAGTATTCTCCCAAAATAATTAAACAAAACTGTATCCATATATAATAAAATATTCTTTGAAACTCCATGAAGTCTTACCACATAATGTATAACCATCCACAAGTTGCTTCTACTCTCATGTATCTTTCATTGGAATAAAATGTGCACTCTCAGGTAACCTATTAATTATAACCCCAAATCAAATTATTACCTTTCCGTTAACAATTCAACTATAAAATCCATAAAGATTAAACTCCACATTCACTCGGGAACTTTTAAAGGTTGTAGTTTTCCCTAAGGTGTCCTATGTCCACTCATTACCCTTCTGACATATCAAGCATCGAACCACAATCTGGAATTTGTTTCTTAATACTAGACCATCAAAATCCTAATTTCAAATCCGCATGCATTTTATCACCTCCCAAATAAACATAATATATATTTTCCATTAATTCCTTGTGGTTAGATACACAAATTCTATCTCAACACTTAATTCATTCTCATCGCGCTTGATAAAGCGGACTCATTCACCAACCAACTTATCCTAGAAAAATTTATCACCACCTTGTAACTCTCTAATAACACTCATCAATTCTCTCTCAACAGATAACACACAAGACGGGGTTACTAATTTACCATTTTCATCCCAAATATCAGAAACTTTTCCCTCGGCTTATCATGGTGTATCACTAACGTTTTTTTTTATGGGAAAAAAAAATTACTCAAGTCATCGGCCACCACATTGGCATCTCCCACCTGATACTGAATCTCGATCTTATAGTCCTTAACCAAATCCAATCAGCTCCTCTATCTCACGTTTAGCTCCTAATGGGTAAATATATATCTTAAACCTTTATGATCATAAAAACCTTAAAGGGTACAGCAAACGGATAATGTCTCCAAATTCTCAAGGTAACGACTACGGTTGCTAACTCCATATCATAAGTAGGGATTTTTTTTTTCCATAACGATTCAACTGCCTAATCCATTCTTTAAATGCATATGTATAAACTTCATAAGCTTCATTTTCATCCGGTAAGGCCAGCACCTAAGCAGTGGTCAAACTTTCCTTTAAAATTCGAAATGATTCCTCACACTTCTCATCCCAATAAAATTCTCATAACTGTGGTCATTGATCTATCTATTTTGGAAAAATCGTTCACTAATCTTCTTATAGTAACCTCTAAACCCAAGAAAAAAATTATGAATTTCAGTCACAATTTGGTTCTAGGTTACTCCTTAACAACTTTAACCTTAGCAGGATCTACTAACACTCCATCCTTACATATAATATGCCCAAAAAAATTTACTCGAGCTTGCCAAAAATCACACCTTGAAAATTTAGCATATACTACTTTCCTCTCAAGACACCTAAGACAATTCATAAATGTTCCTCATGCTCTTCTTCATTATTTGAATAAATCACTATGTCATCAATGAATATCACAATAAAATTATCTAGGTAAGTCCTCAAGGTTCGGTTCGTTAAATCCATAAAAACATCAGGTGCACTAGTCAAACCCAAAAGGCATCATAGTAAACTGACAATGGTCATATCTAGCAGAACATGTAGTCTTAGGTATATCCTCAAACACTATCATTAATTGATGGTTCCAAAAATCATAATTTCAGAGAAAACATAGGCTTCCTTCAACTGGTCAAATAAGTACTCAATCCTAGATTCGTAGGTAAGGGATACATATTCCTAATAGTAACTCGTTTCAATTCTCGATAATCAATACGCAACCTTGACGTTTCATCCTTCTTTTTCCACAAATCAATTAGAGGCACCCCAATGCGACACACTATGCCTAAATTATCCTTTTTTTCCATCAGTTCGTCTAGTTGTTTCTTAAGTTCTAGCATTGATAAGGGTTCCATACGGTATGGTGATTTAACAATTGGACCCGTTCCAGACACTAGATTGATTTTGAACTCAACTTCTCTAACATGAGACTTTCCCGGTATTTCCTCGGAAAACAAATCAACAAACTCACTCACCACATGAACTTCACTCAAGTCAAGGTATTCAATCCTCAAAGTCGAGATATTCAATACTCAAATCCCTTATATGACACAAAATCATCTAAGCTCCTCTAGCTAAATAAACTATGTCCTATAAGATACTCTCAAATTTTTAGGTCCTCCAAAGAAAATTTTCCTATGTCCATAATCAATATTAGCCCGATGAAATTTTAGTCAATTCATCCTCAAAATCACATTAAAGTAATGTAATAGGAATTCTAACAAGTCTACTTCCAAATCATGATCACCAATAAACACACACATCCTTATACATCCATTTATGGTTTACTAAGTCCCAAATGACATGACAAAAATCAAAATATCCACAATTTCACGCACTAAGTTCTACGCTCCTTTCGTCCACAAACATATTCCACTAGAGTGAGATGCACCACAATCAACAAAACATGGGCTGAAATAGAGTCACTAGAAATTATCCAAAACAATCTATATATTCTCAATTTCCGATCCTCTTTATTCAAGACATAAAGCTTCCCAAATTCCAATAAATGATATCTCATTACAATTAGGCATAAGATGGTTCTATCCCAAATAATAACGTAAGTAAAGCTCACCTCTATCGCAGTTCAATAAAGTAGGGGTAATAATACTAAAGCATAACAAATATATAGCATGACTAATATAAATATAACATACGTAAAAAAAAACATAATAATTCATGCGTATGCAATGCACCCAATCCACCCAACACTCAATTTTATCCAAAAGGCAAAGTTTTTTTTTTTTTAATAATAATTTCGAATATAAAGATGAATATTTTTTTTTTTAAACCATTTCAAATTTTGCAAAATATTTCGGAAAAACCTATTGCTCTGATACCAATTGTAACAGCCCTAAATTTTCGCGACCAAAATAGAAGAGTAAAATAGGAAAATTTAAAGTCGTTACTCCGCACTTAGCTCACAAGGCCAAATGCAAGGCAAAAGAATAGTGAGTATATGAATTAAAAGAAATATAAATTCGATAGTTAATTTTAAATAGAAACGTTGCAGCGGAAGACTTAAGTCCCACAAAATTCAAAACGGTTTAAAACAACTTCAAACCAAAATTCAACATAAATATAAATAGTTCGGAGGTAAATGTTAAATAATAAAAATTTTCCTCGCTCAGCATCCCGAACCAAATGCACCCATGCAGCATATTAAGTGTACCTATCAACTGTACCCAAAACACAAATAGGTACAGGTTCCAGCGGGGGAACGACCCAAAATAAAAGGACGTCAGCAAAGCTGAGTAAAAGTATAATATAATGAAAACGTACACAATAATTATAATTTGTAGTAAACTGAATCCAGAGTTAAAATCCACCGTCTCGAAACCAAACCACAATACTTTAAAAACATCGTAGTCAAAATCAAAACCAACCAATATATTTTTCACCACCTGTGTGCCAAGGTCCTACCCTTGCACGGTCTAGAGGTATCACCTGTGCTTAGTTCGACTTATATAGTGCGCACCTCTCGCATTTGGACAGTCAGTAGGATGATGCTGCCAAAGGAGAAAGTCTAACTCCCTAGCAAGTGGGGGCCGGTTACCCCACTCAAATATAACTCGGGCCAAGAGTTCAGTTTCGGGACGAAGTCCGAGGAACGTCGTAAACGCACCTTAAACAAACTAGACCAACCGAGCTCCCAGAGTCTGTTATAATTTCCAAAAAAAATTTACCGAAACGATACCAATATGTGACTCATGTCACAAGTTCAATATTCAAAATATTACGAGTATCATAAAAATTCACCATTGACAAAATAATTTATAAAACTGCTTTTAAAAATATAATTTGAACCGAACATGATCTTTACTTAAATGTGAAAAGGGTAAAACGTCCTTACCTCTCAAGACGATCAACACTCAACTAATATTACTCCGATAATTCATTCTCCTCGAATTCACAAGCTACAAATACGAGTAATATAAATGATTCAATAATTGACCAAATGACGTTAAGACGACCCAAACTTACACACCAACTTAGTACTATAATTCATATGAATTCTCGTCCCACAAGTAATCCAACTAATTTATACTCTGAATATAACTATCTTAAATGACCCAAATGAACCCGTCTCAAGTCTAAACTCCAAATATATTATGACAATAGCAACCCTTAATTTATCCACATATTGCTAGTGTAGAGCCTACAAATATGAATTCCTACTATTCCCTCCGTGAAATCCGTATGTCTCATTAACATGAATTATCCCACTCTCTGGAATATGACATTACCATTACCTATTACATTAATATGAATTATAGTAAAATCCGTAAAATCCACACCAATATGACACTACCTACATTTCCATGTACAGATCTCTAAAAAAAACGTAAGACAACCCCTACCATTCTATTGCCTTTCTTCAATTACAGCCACCCAACGTCTCAATCCATGTACCTTTAAGTTATTGACCATTAAACATTGACTAATGACTCTAATCACCGCCTAAATTAAGTCGTACTCTCCAACAATAGCCGAAATCAGTCAAATCCCAATTATCATCAAATACAACCCTTCGTTCCGTTACAATTCGACAGCCAAGAACAATAGAAACACTCCCAACTAATAAGACCCATAAATTTTGGACCTGATTTAGTAACACTTATAAGACTTGCTCACACAACTCGATTTATATAAATAAATAAAAAAGAAAATAAAAGATCTTCAATAAAATCGATACTTACAGTTTTGATGAAGGACAAAAACATGCTAGAGTAAGTAACGATCAAGAATCGATTTTCCCATGACAATTGGAGAAACGAGGAACATAATGGAGTAGTATTAAGCGGCAGAGATGAAGAATTAGAAAAAATAAGGGTGATGGGTAATAGGGAAAAGGGACACGGGTGTGGGGGTTTAAGTAGTATAGGATATATATTTTTTTCCTTTTTCTTTTTTTTCTTTTTTTCTCTTTGACTTTCAGTCGAAGTCCAACTGAAATCAAATCGGTTTAGAACTTAACGTTCCACTTTTAAAAGGAGTACAAAATTCATTCACTTATGATGACTCAAAAAAAATACTTTTGATTTTTATAACGACCTTGAAATTATTTTTTTCCAACTTAAAAACCCGATTTAAATAAAATAGAAAATAATGTTTTATAAGTGACTCGGAAAATAACGGGGTGTTACAGTTCGGCAATACCGTTTTGTTGGGGTGCATGGGGGGCAGTCCTTTCATGTATAATCCCATAGGTCTTACAAAAATCACTAACTGGATTACCGTCGTATTCATCTCCCCGGTCAGATCTTACTCGTTTTATTTTAAGGTCTAATTGATTTTCAACCTCGGCTTTAAAATCTATGAACTTTTCTTCAGCCTCATCTTTGGTTGTTAATAAATACACCCTAGTGTATCGAGAAAAATCATCCACAAAAGTGATATAGTAATGTTTCCCACCCCTACTTGTGGTGTTCTTAAAGTCAGCTAAGTCCGAGTGAATTAGCTCAAGAAGCATAGTAGAACGTTCCACACATTTATTAAAGGGTATTTTAGCATGCTTAGCTTCGACACATATTTCACACTTATCAACATTTGTGTCGCTAAAGTCAGGAATAAGATCATGCTTTTTCATGTTTTTAATGGAGGTCACATTCACATGTCCTAGTCTAGCATGCCATAAAGAAACAGACTCAGCAATATAAACGGAAGCGGACGAATTCTTATTAATAATTTCTATGTCTAATACAAATAATCCACCATTACAAAAGCCTTTACCAACAAAATTTCCATTTCTAGTGAGCACAAGTTTATGTGATTCAAAAGATAGTTTGATACCTGCTTTGTTTAATAAAGCTCCAGAAATAAGATTTCTTCAAATATCAGGAACATGTAGCACGTTATTCAGTTCAAGAGTCTTACCGGAAGTGAGCTTCAAAATGACTTTCCTTTTACCAAGTACTTTCACGGTCCTAGAATTCCCCATAAATACGCATTCCCCACTCGATACTTGAGAGTAGTCCATGAAAACATCCCGATTGGAGTAGATGTGCCTTGTAGCGCCAGTATCAACAACCCATTCGGAAAAATTGCTTACTAGATTAACTTCTGACACAACAACAACAATAATATCGTCATCTTGTTCAGTACGATTAACATGCGATTTATTGGGGTTCCATTTACCAGTAGGAGAAAAGCCTTCGGGAAAAAATCTAGCCGAGTGACCCGGTTTACCACATGTAAAACAGTTTCCCTTAAATTCGCGTTTACCTTCACCTTTAGAATCCTCTTTGCCATCCCGTTTGAAGGTATTCTGGTTTCTAGTCCCATGAACTTGATTAGAAGACTTGTTACCCCGTTTTTTACTCTTGTAATGATTTTTAGACTCGGTCAGGTTAGCCATGGAAGAAGATTGTTCGACTTGCTTACCTAGAGTATGTATCCGGTTTTGCTCTTCAATTTTTATATGAGACACTAGTTCTAAAAGAGTAAAATCTTTTTGTTTGTGTTTCATACTACGAACATAATTTTTCCAAGAAACCGGAAGTTTATCTGATAAACAATTAGCCTGAAAAATCTCACAATTTTTCATACCTTCTGCCGTTACCTCTGCACACAGATTTTCGTATTCATGAACTTATCTAAAATGGGTTTCTCATCGACTAACTTGAAATTTAACCAACGACTGCAAGCATACTTTTTTGTTCCATAATCATCAGAACCATAGTTGGTTTTGAGAGCATCCCAAATTTCAGTAGCATTCTTAAATTTACTGTAAATCAAGTACAAAGAAGAAGTCATATAATGCAGTAACATCCCCCCACATGTAATATTATCCTTCTCAAAATCTCTACCCGAATTTGCAGGAGCTTCAGATTTAGTAAGAGCATAAACAACCCCTAATTGACTCAAGAAAAATTCCATTTTCTCCGACCACATACGATAATTTTTTCCGTCAAAAGTTCTAATCTGGACATGTCGGGTATGAAAGGATTATGAACTACAGCAGTAGAGACAACATGAGGAGGAGGAGGAGGAGGAGTAGAAAGTACAGTACAACACCAACAGGACTACCAACCATGATGTAAATACGACTAAATCAACTTTAGATTGTTATCACGGTAGTAGTAGAAGAAGGGAGAAAGAGGGTAAGATCTTATCTGGAACCAAGAACAGAAGTTGTGTCCCGACAAGAATGTCACTGTCCTAAAGTTGATTTATGCCCCGTCTGCTACACAC
This sequence comes from Agrostemma githago, assembly GCA_958450325.1. NCBI lineage: Eukaryota > Viridiplantae > Streptophyta > Magnoliopsida > Caryophyllales > Caryophyllaceae > Agrostemma > Agrostemma githago. The sequence goes on from OY288258.1 coordinate 12,245,225, forward strand.
GGCCTCAATGGCACTCAACTCCCAGGATTCCACAACCAAACCGTAATTCCAGTGTAGGTGGAGAACGGGTGAATACAACCAAGAACGTTTGCCAACAATTAAACCGGAATAGAGAGAAAGAGATGAAGTATGAGAATGTATGTTTGCTGTATGTTAAAACTGAAGGGAAGAGGGCATCATATAGTGGAGCCGTGGCAAAGGTTCAGTGCACATCAATAAAGAGCATGGTGGAGACTTGCAGCAATCAGTCTCGGGAAGGGCAGCAATCAGTCTTGGAATGGCAACAAGATTGATTGAGAAAAAGAAAGCTTCTGGACAAACAAAGAATCCAACCACTAAAAAAAATACCCTCAAGCGCTCTACCAAAGCCCAAATCCCGTGCCCGGCTCGGCGCGCGCACGTGTGTGTGGTGCACGTAGTCTCCACTCATACACATCTAGTAGGAACAATAGCAGTAGAGACAACATGAGGAGGAGGAGGAGTAGTAGAAAGTACAGTACAACACCAACAGGACTACCAACCATGATGTAAATACGACTAAATCAACTTTAGATTGCTATCACGGTAGTAGTAGAAGAAGGGAGAAAGAGGGTAAGATCTTATCTGGAACCAAGAACAGAAGTTGTGTCCCGACAAGAACGTCACTGTCCTAAAGTTGATTTATGCCCCGTCTGCTACACACGGCCTCAATGGCACTCAACTCCCAGGATTCCACAACCAAACCGTAACTCCAGTGTAGGTGGAGAACGGGTGAATACAGCCAAGAACGTTTGCCAACAATTAAACCGGAATAGAGAGAAAGAGATGAAGTATGAGAATGTATGTTTGCTGTATGTTAAAACTGAAGGGAAGAGGGCATCATATAGTGGAGCAGTGGCAAAGGTTCAGTGCACATCAATAAAGAGCATGGTGGAGACTTGCAGCAATCAGTCTCGGGAAGGGCAGCAATCAGTCTTGGAATGGCAACAAGACTGATTGAGAAAAAGAAAGCTTCTGGACAAACAAAGAATCCAACCACTAAAAAAAATACCCTCAAGCGCTCTGCCAAAGCCCAAATCCCGTGCCCGGCTCGGCGCGCGCACGTGTGTGTGGTGCACGTAGTCTCCACTCATACACATCTAGTAGGGCATTTTAGTGGATCATATATAAACAAGTCAAAGAAACATTAAATGTTCCATGTGGGATAGTAAATACCAAAATGTGCTTCTTTTGAATCATTTAACTCTAACATATCGTATGTTGATATCTTTCTAACTAAAATGATTCACCTAAGAAACTGCAGTCGTGGAAAAAGAGAAACAAAATTGCATCTTCAAAATGATTATTGTATCGTATGATCGAATGATAGTGAAATTGAGTTGTTACTTAAACCAGCTAGCTATGATACTCTTTAATTAACACGGACGTGAACGTGAACGTGAATGTGAATGTGGGGTTTGGGTCTTCATATCGCAAAGTCGATAAAGGTCCTTACAGACCAAACCTGTAAGTGGCCGATATATGATTATCAATCAAGCTGAAGCTACCAAATCAAATTGTCTGGGATCTTTGATCGCAATCTTCCAATGGCCATCAGATCGTTTCTTTTTTTGAGCTGTTGCTTTCCATTCACGAACTTTTTTGTCTTGTGTAACTGTCATGCGACAATACATTTGCAACTCCTTTGACATCGCATCATACACTTTCCACCACCAAGCATGGAATTGGTCACTAGCAAAGTGGTGACGACCCTTAGAATCCCAATTGCAATCATAATCTCTATAGCATGCCCACGGCTTCACCCCAAGAAAGTGGATTGTGCATTTATCCTTAGAAACAACACGTTCCTTTTCTGCTTTATTTTCATCCGAGAAATATTTCATATAGTTCACTTCTCCCGGTAACTTGTGCCAGTAAGTTATGATCTCGTTCAGATAACCCTGATCGCCACCATTGTAGGACTCCAGTGCAAATCTTTTGTTCATTAGAGTCTTGAAAAAGCAGTCAGAGGGCTCCAATAGCATGATGCCCGAGTTGAATATAAATCTATTATTAGAAGCAGCAGAGAGTTGAGGGTAATCGAAGATATGATCGAGGTTTCGAAGCAATATGAAATCGGCGTCTATGAAGATGACTTTGGAGTACTCAGTCAATTGCCAGACTCTGAGTTTGCTGTAGTTCCAGGCATTGTAGCTGGTGAGTTTGGCAAAGGGACTCCTTATTCTGTCAATCAACTTGATCTTCCAACCGGCTGCTTGGAGACCGATGATAGAGTGGTTGGAGATGGAGCGATCAGCGAGCAGGACAAGGTCCTTGGTGGTGTTGGTGAAGAGGATGCTTTGGGCTAGCGCTATGGCTCCACATACGTAAGATTCCGATGAATGTAGGACTGTCACATATGCTTCCCTAGTAGGCCTCACCGTTATTGCTTTTGGATCATCATCTTTTGAAATCGAGTTTACTTCTTCAAACTCTTGTCTCCTGCCTGTGTGATATAATACGAATTTTATATCATACAACTTTAATTACTATTGCCCATTAATTATACAACTTAATTACACTATCAGAATTAATTAGTCCAACCTTACACAAAAGGTATGATAAAATGTTGGCACCAAACATTTTGATAAGTATGCGACTCTTGAAGTATCTATTTGTTGGACATATATAAGAAGTTCGATACTACTCCGTCCGTACTCAACGAACAATACGAAGGGACAACGAACTAATTAAAATTTTCACCCTCTTAATTGCTACATCTAACTTTAACATGCAAATTTGAATCAATCAACAAGTGAACTCTTTACACTTATTTTAATAGGGCTACTATGGTCAAGTAATGTTAACTAAGTTTATTATTATACTCATATTCTTTTTCTTGAATAAGCTCCACCTTCCTTAATTAGATTTTTTTTTTCCAATTAGTTCTATTTCCTCTTTTGACAACTTATTATGATTATCGTATGAGGTTTATTCAAGAAAAAAGAGAGAGTAATATATTGCGACGTATTTTAAATGTAATATCAAAAAGAGTTAACGATAAGAGAAAAGGGGTGGGGGGTAGAAGAGAATGCAAGTAAGAAAAGGCTGACCTAGAGATCCAATATGAGGACGGGCAATCTGACAAGAACCAAAAGGCAAGCTAATGATCTCCTTTAATTTGTGGATGTTGGGCTTGTAAATATAGACTTCTCCTTCATGCCATATCAAGTCATCACATCTAAACAACTCTACCATGGGCTCACATTCCGAAATGAACACCCCATACACATCCTCCTCCTCCACCTCCTTACTGTCGGCATTTTCGACTATAAGATGAGCACTTGCCAAGCTTAGTTGTAGCCTCCGAACATCCCTAATCCCCTCATTTTGACTCCTGTTGTACCCTTCTCCACACGGCAATCGAGCCACAACCACATCCAGGGTAGGGTACTCCTCCTCCCTCGCCTTTGGCATCGGTATCTCAGGACATGTCGAATTATCATTTACATAACTAGAGAATAACTTGTTCCATGTCACGTTAGGAGACACGGGCTCTAAATCTATATCTATGGTCACAAGGTTGGAAATCCCCCCTAACAACACACGGGATTTATGGTTATTGTCCTCGAATTCGATCAAGCCCACCGTAAGGGCTCTTTTATAACTATGACCTTGGATGACATCCACCCATTTCGGTGGTTCAACGACCTTTACTATTGGCAATGATGATGGTAACGAAGCTAATGAATGTTTCTGTAGATGAAAGCTAGTGGCTAATAACACAATTTTTATGGAGACGAGAAGGGAAAAGAGAGTACATAACATGAATCTTGGCTTCAAAGACAAGAAAAGAGCAATGGAATAATTAGGCTTTGGCTTGCCTGCCATGATGATAAAATTACACTAGCTACCTAACTAAGGATTGGAATTTGTATGCAAACTAGGTGATTAATTTCCAACATAAGTACTTGTTGTCGCTGTTTGTATCAAACCATCACGTATATGAAGTTACGAGTTAGTGTGCATGCATGGATGCACGTCTAGTAGTTTGAACCATTCTTCTTCAACAACAACCTACTTTTAAAGTACATTTAACTATCTATTTATCGTGTTTTTTATTGTTTAAATAATTATAATGATGAGCGGTCATATAATAATAATAATAATAATAATAATAATAATAATAATAATAATAATATTCATTAATCCTAATCATTAGGTACTATCGGGATTCCGGATGGTTAAAGTCATAGGTAGTTGCTCTTGTCTAGCACCTTATTTGGCGGTCGTGCGATCCATGTATTTCTTACAAAACGTGCCATATTGTAATATTAGGCACCCACTTACCAACCGCAGCATTTCGTTAGGTTCTTCATTTTTTTTTTGCCAACGTTACAAAAGGAATCGCTCCCTATCTAACCATGTAGCGCGTCTTTAATTAGAGAGAGTGGGCCCGTGAGTTCTGATTTCTAGGAACTTAATAGTTAAACAGTGAATAAAAAAGACAACAAAGAAAACATGATGATAATGGAAATGATAGTGTGATGATGTTCTTCTACCGAGACAATTTGTCAAATTGAAATTTAAATCGAAGTGGAGTCGCCACCGAATTTTGTGGGAGTCCGGGCCCGTTCGAAGTCACTCTATATCTTAGTGGGCCATGCACAAAGTATGGCCCATTCGGATGTCAGAGTTTATTGGGTTCGTCCCTTTGCATTTTGATACCGATACCGACATTATCGGATACCGTGTATTGAATGTCTCTCGTGTGCCAATGGATTCGGACATCCGGAAACCATGGTTCTGAGTAAGGGGTGAGGGTATGTGTTGGGAAGTTCACAAAGAACACCCAACCCCGCCCGCACTTAGCGGCCTCTACTAAGATATCGTTTGATTTTGAAATACGCGCGTTAGTAATTCGGTTAAATGATATGCAAACAATATTTTAGACTAAACATGTGAATTATGTTTGATCTATGTCGTTTAATGCATCTTTGAATCTATGTCGAAGTTGTATTTAGCATGCGAGGTCCGTTTTAGTACAATAAAACAAACAACGAATAATAAGATACAAAGACAAAGAACAAACGGGTTAGTAACGGTTTGTAAATTGAATAAATGATGTAAATATAATATGATGCATGGTTCTGAAAAGATGAATCACGTGATAGACTTGACACGTGATGACCGAAGTCATAAAAATATTTATCGAGACCTGAAATATGCTGAAAAGCCCGCTGTTTTATTATAAAAAAAGGATGTATGAAGAATTAAGACAAAATAGCTTTTTTATGTTACGGTTTTCAGGGAACCATGCGACCCGCGCGAGAAAGGCGCGACTCGCACAGCCATGAGACTCGCACGAGGCACGTGCGACTCGCGTGGCGGACTGTTCTCGGGATTGTTTTTAGAAAATCGACAGTTTTGTTAAATCGCGTACAAATATAACATAATTTATACTCGACTTAAATATTGATACTCATAATATTCGATGCTTGATTATAAAATCAATATCGGATATTTAGAGTGGAGTAAAAAAAAGTTGTTTAGAAAATCGTTTTGAATGTTGTTAAGACGAGATAATAATTCCACGTTGTAATATCGTAATTACTCGGCTTCAACGGTATTATGCTTAACATGATTTGATGATTGATTCCTTTAGATCCGATATTCGACTATAGAGTCGATATCGAATCCTTAGGAACGACTCTTTATTGAAAATAGTACGATAATATCGATATTAGCAACGAGGAAATAAAAAAGAAAAGACATGACGACGACCCGTATAAAAAGACGGACGGACGAGAGAAAGAGAAGAAAAGGGAGAAGTCGGGATTTGGCGAGTTTTGCTCTCGGGTTTGTATATGGTTTGCCTAAAATTGCCTAGAATTTTGGGTTGTGAATGGTCGGGAATCCTATAGGATTTCTAGAGGGAAGATCGGAATATAATATACCTAGTATTGCTGGATTTCCGGGTTGTAATTTTGATGATGTGTGTTGATGTTGTAATTGATGTCGGGAATTGTGTGTGTGAGGGTGGGGTATTTATAGGATGAAATACCGACTTGAGATAGGAGATTGATATCTTGAAAAGGAAGAAAACAATCGGTTGAGATGAAGTGGGATTCCGTCTTTGGATAGCAAAAGGTTACTTGCATGGGAAGAAACACCCAGTTTAGATGGAGTATGATTCCGACTTTGGATAGGAAAGGATTCCTACTTTGTAGCTGATATTTGTGTAGTATTTGACTTCGAGTCAGATTTTTGAAGTGGCGTGACAGATTTTTATGTCTCGGAAATGTCTTTGACCGGGGTTTGACCCGGTTGCTAAAAGACGGTTTTGCTCTTGGTGTCGGTTTTGACCCAAATTAGTCTCATTTGATTGGAAACGACCCACTGGGCCTGGATTTGAGGTCTGTTTTGTGAGATTTTTACTCTGCTAAAAGCTCGTGCCAACTACTATTGATTCCGAGTCCGAAAATCGAGTGTATTAAGTCATGTTTGCGTCCGATCATCATCGGGTGTTTTTTTTGGAAACTGCTATGGACACCTAGCGGTCAAAATGTGGGTGTCTACAAAGCCCCCACTCTGACTGAGGCTTGGACAAGGCGAAAGTCAGAGTAGCTACCAGGCGAATCGATGATTAAAACCTGGCAGACTTCCGATCGGGTCGTTTATAGTCCATTGGACTTGCGTAAAAGGCTCGCCAGCCATAAGATAGGAATCATACCTGAATGGATGCTAATAGTTTTGTGGGGACTTGCCTAAGAAGCCTTGGGTGTGTGCGTTTGCAGTTACATCCCTTGTTTCCTCAGTAGAAATGCTACACGGGGCTTCCGCTGGGGAGTTTTAGCGAGGAGACTTCCTTCTTGAGTCTAGGTGTACCTGTATGATGCCGACACATAGCAATTCATATGTAACATCTAGGCGAAACACCGACTCACGTTGGGGAAGTAAAAACTTGATGTTCCTTTGGGAAGCACAAGCTGGTACCTGAAATGTTAGATATATAGTCAGAAATAGCAAATATAGCAGATAGCAAGGTAGCATACAGGAAATGCAGTTAGCATCTATAAACTGATTGGCGCTGGGGAAAATGATTTTTGCTTCATTTTGAAATCGAAGTCCTGAAAGCAACTCATGTGCTAGGAAATATGTAATCCCCTAGAAAATCTAACGCAATACAGTGGCGGAAACACTGTAGAGTCGGGATTAAAACACACTGTAACTATGTCTTAGTAAAATTAAAATGGTAAGTCAAACAATAGGCCTTAAATAAAATGGCCAAAATTTAAACAATCCACAAAAGGGGTTGAACAATCCATAAGACATAATTATCAAAATAAACAAGCAGGATCCACACTGCTCGCTAGCCCACACCCGGAACACGTATACCTGTCATATTAAAACATAACAGCCACAATCAGTGGGGAGCAACGCCAACGTTCTCCCAGCGGTATGACAGGATTTTAAAACTGTAATTACTATTATAGAAAAATAGTAAGAAAACGGAAAACAGTAGAACATTATAATGAAAATAAGTTTTCAGTGAAAAACTTCACGTATTGAAACAATATAATAAAAACGAGTTTTCCAAAGAAAACATAAAACATTTGCCAACCTGCAACCAAATTATATCGATAATAATAAAATATTCAAAATGGCGTTATGGATAGGAGTAATGTAGACGGCTAGACTTTCACTAGGAGAATACAAAAACTAGCTTCGAGAACTTAGTTCAAACAAATCAAACCTCGATCTCTAACTAGGCTACTCAACCATAATAGGACGACGACTAATAAATGTGTGGCCCTAGTTTAAGACAATGCATACTCCTCCTGGGATTACCTGTCACCCTGTTCAACTTATGACGGCGACTTACTGCGAGGCCTAAGCTTAAGGTCAAAATGTACACAACTCCCGGGATACCTGTCACCCGGTTTAACAACCAATGTACCGATTCCTGATACACTAGCCTTATAGTTGATGGCAAAAACGTAGACCCTAGAAATATATTACTCTAACCTCACATTTGTCCTTATTCCATAACTCCAAAACAAAGCCATCATCGATATTCAAAAGATATAATCATTATAAATAATAAGAGAACAAAAAGGAAAAAGGATTACTTTCTATTTTAGGAATCTTTTATTTTTAGAAACTTTACTAAAAATAGCATTATACCAAAATAGCGAAAATATTAATTTATACTAATACAACTTTTTTAGTAAACGATATAGATTTATAAAACTAATACTTTCGGCTTTAACGATATTAATTGCTAAAGTAAGAACATTTGAGTTTATGAAATTATTGAAATATCGTACAAGTGTTATAAAATCATTAAAAATGTCTTAAACATTTTAATACTACTAACTAGAGTGTTTTCAAAAGTTACAAAGCTAAAATTCTCTAGTTATTATTAGTTTCGACAATACGATTATAAATATGATTTTACGGCAAATGTCAACTTAAATCATTTAACGTCTTTTATTTAATTAAATCAATGAATATATTTAGAGTATGTTAAGGGATGATTTAAATCTTAAAGTATCAGATTTAATATTTTCAAAGATTGCTGGAAAAATAATTCTTTTAGGTAAGACGAAGCATTTTAACGATAAATCGTAATTTTGTCCCAAAATCATTACTAATAATTAAAGACTTTAATAAATAGTACAAAAATTACGTAAAATAGCTAAAATATATTTTTAGACATTCTGTCCAGAAAATAAAATTTTCCAGAATCCTTAAACTCGGTTTTTAAAGGGTTTTCTCGTTAATCGTCTAATCTCGACAATAACGATTAATAAAAATAGTAATTACAAAACGATTTACGTATTAATATCCAAAAATTATAATTAAAATTAAAAATCATGATTTTCCAGAATATACCAATTTTTCATATTTTTCCAAAATTCCAGATTTAACAAATTCCAACAAAACCGTCATTTAAAACTCGTTTTCACAATTAACGATTTCATTAATAAAACTTATCATTCCTAACATTTTATTAAAGCACTAAAAATCATAAAATTACATTTTATCATGAAATCATAAGAATCATAATTTTCCCAGGTTAAATCAAAAGACCAAAAATCGAGAGGTTAAACGACAAACGCGGTTTTAACGATAAACGATGATTTAAAGTGATTAATTAATTCATCCACTTAAAAATTCCGAAAAATTATGGAAAAACTCAGAAAATTCTGTTTCATCAGAAAGTTTCACCACGTCAAAAATAAGATTAAAATAAATTGTTTAAGTTGTAGAACTAAAAATCGGCTTTTAATCGTTTTTGTCCGTAAACGAAAATAATTCAATAATCGATAACTAAAATATCATAAAAATGCTAAATTATTAAAAATCATAAAAAATATCATTTTTACAGAATATAAACATATATTACATGTTTAGGCCGAATATTACGATTTCCTAAATTAATATGACGATTTAATCGTTAATCTCGTAAAAGCGATAAAAATACCGAAAGATGTAAATTTTCAATTTTTAAAAATTTTCCAGATTATATGACATATATATATTGTCAAAAATGAAAAATAAAAATATACATGCAATTACACAAATAAAATCATGCAATACCGAGTAACATCGACGTTACCTCCAATCAAAATCCGAGTCGGTTATAAATTCGTCGGCTTCGGGATCATTCAAAAATCCTTCAACTAGGGGTGAGCATAAAAATCCGATACGGTTTTATTATCCGTATACGATACGGTATACGGATGCAATTATACGGAAATCCGTATATCCGATACGAAAATCCGGATATCCGATACGGTTTTTCATAAAATCGTATCGGATACGGATCGGCAAAATTGAAAACCGGATATCCGGTATCCGATCCAGTTTTAAAAAATTACAATAAAAAAAATGATAATTGGATTAAAAATAAAAAAAACCCATTCTGTCTTTCCTCATTCCGTTTTTCCGCCCCCATTCTGAAAACCCTAGATCTCTCTTTCAAACTTGCATCTCTAACTCTAACTCTAAGGACTCTAACACTTTCATCACAAGAATCACAACCTCACACTTCATCTGTAACAATCAACAGGTAAATCTCCAATACTAGCTCGTTTTTTTGTTCGTTTTTGCTCGTTTTTTTGTTGTTTTTTGCAACTTCATTTCAGTTTTTTTGTTGTTTTTGCCGTCATTCTTAGAAAACTTATGCATCGCAAATTTGAGATGCTCATTCTCGACAACTTCATTTTCTTTCTCTTTGCCGTCACGCCGTCAATACGGTTTCTCTTATGTGCTCGTAACTTCATTTCAGATTTTTGTTTTTTTTGATTATTTTTGCAATTATGTTGTACTTCATTTCAGCCAATTGGATTGATTGACTCATACTTTTATCTGGGTTCATTTATCTTGTTCAAACATTTGTATTTTAACTAATCGGATTAGAATAGAACGGAATCTGAAATATCAAAAGTGTAGACTTTGTGATTACAATGCAAGTGGAAGTGGAAGTAATGAAGAAGCAATCATTCTAAGTTTCTTACTTTGTGATTTCTGAGGGAGGGAGGCAGCTAGGTGAGCTAGCTAACAATCAAAGTCTTAGTGTTTGGTTGGATGTCAGAAAGGTATCAACTTTCTTGCTAATGAGGCAGGAAGGAAGCTATCAATCTTGATTCCCAGAACTTATGAATCGGCTGTATTTTGTTGTTAACACATTATTAAACTGTTTGATTGTACTATAGTTTACATTTAAAGAGGTTCGATCAGGCTATCTTTTGTTTATTAAATCAGGCTGTCTTAATTGTTGTCATTTCATTTCTTTTCCATGTAGATGTCTTCAAGTTTCGATGAAAATGTCTACAATGTCGTTGACGAAAGAGTTGCAGATCTAGATTATGGTACAAGTGAAGGAGAGCCTATAGACGTTGATGAGGAAGTTTCAACTAAGAGAGCAAAGACAAACCATCCAGATTCCTCGAGTCAAAAGAGATCTAGACCACCAAAAATCCCGAAGGAAAGCAATGTAAGCAAACTTTGGTGTCCTGGTCAACCTTTTGTTAGAAATAGAAAAAATGCATCTCCACATTGGTCTCATTTTGTGCAAGGTGATGAATTAGATTTTGCAAAATGCTTATATTGTGGTGATGTTCTTAGTTGCAAATCTAGTCAAGGGACAGCCCCAATTGCGAATCTTGTTGCACGTTGTAAAAAACACCCTTCAAATGTGGATAAGAAGCAAAAATTGATAAGTTTAGAAAGCACTTCTATTGTTAATGAAGATGGAACGACGGGGACTATTACGGTTCCTTCACTATGGAAGTTTGATCAAGAGAAAACTAGAAAATCACTTGCTAAAATGATAGTAGTTGATGAATTGCCTTTCTCATTTGTGGAACGTGAGGGATTTCAAGGCTTTTGTGTAGACATGAACCCACAATTTTCCATTCCTTCACGATTTACTGTTGCTAGAGATGTTTATAAGCTTTTCATTGAGGAAAGAGGACATTTGAAAGATTTTTTTGGAAGCATGACATCTAGAGTGTGCCTCACCACTGATTGTTGGACTTCGGGTCAAAATTTAGGATACATGTGCTTAACTGCTCATTTTATAGATGCTGATTGGAATTTACATAAGAGAATCATTAATTTTTGTCAAATTACCGGTCACTCGGGGGCTATAATTGGTAAAACGGTTGAGAAATGTTTGAGTGAATGGAATTTGAAGAATGTCTTGACAGTAACGGTAGACAATGCAAGTTCTAATGATCTTGCCGTTGACTACTTGAGAAGGAAGCTTAATAATTCTGAATGTGATGTTTTAGAGGGCAAATTTTTGCATATGAGATGTGCCGCACATATCTTGAATTTGGTGGTTAGAGATGGTTTAACCGATCTTGCTAAGTCAGTTGTCAAAATCCGAGCCCTTGTAAAATTTGTAAGGGCTTCACCGGGTAGGTTCCAAAAGTTTAAAGCTTGTGCTTTAGAAGAAAAAATTGAATCTAAGAGTCATTTAAGTTTGGATGTTGAAACAAGATGGAACTCCACTTACTTGATGCTTGAATCTGCCTTGAAGTATAAAAAGGCCTTTGGTTGCATGCTTGTTAATGATTTGGCGCTTCAAAAAGAAATGAGGAAGTTTGGTAATGAACCTACAAATGAGGAATGGAGGCAAGTGTTGTACTTTTTGCCTTATTTGAAAATTTTCTATGATGCCACTTTGAAAATGTCTGCATCCCTTTATGTCACTAGTAACATTTATGTGGAAGTGATATTTGGTGTTGGTGAGGTCCTTGCACAACATATGGATGATGAGGATGAAGGTGTTAGAAAGATGGCAACTCAAATGAAGGTGAAGTATGACAAGTATTGGGGTAAAATTGATAATCTAAACTTGTTTTTATTTGTATCTTTAATCCTTGATCCAAGATGGAAGATGGTGCGTGTGGAGTGGATGGTGAAATCCGCTTATGGCAATGTGAATGGTACTCATTTGGCGGGGAATATTAGATTCTTTTTCCGTGAGTTCTTTGAGTTTTATGCTTCTTCAACCCAATGTAACCAATGCCCATCTTCTTCTAGTTCTACTTCCACCAATTCTTCGACTATACCCTCCAAAGACAAAAGTCAAGATAAATTGTTTAATTTTAGTGCCGTTTTGAGTAAGAAATTTGACATGGAGAATGGTGGTAATGAACTTGAGAAGAAATCTGAATTGGATAAGTACTTAGAGGATGCTCGAGAAAGTACGGAATCATCCTTTAAGCTCTTACAATGGTGGAAGGATAACCAAAAGAGATATCCCATACTTGCTAAGATGGCTGGCTAGAGATGTACTCGCGATCCCGGTTTCAACAGTGGCTTCGGAGTCGGCATTTAGTACGAGAGGTCGTATTCTTGACTCTTTCCGTACATCTTTGGCTCCTTATATGGTGGAAGCTCTTATATGTGGGCAAGATTGGCTTCGGACAAGTCACACTCCACTAATCATAGAGGATCATTTACTTGAAATGGCGAAAATACAAGAAGGCGAGTTTAATTAATCATAATCTTTTATCTCTTTTTATACTGAAAATTAGTTATTGTATTTTTATTTGAAGTTATATTTTTTGGTAATTGTGAAATGGTAGGTATGGAACACTTGATGTTGCAACAACCGACTATTGTGATCGATGACTCTCACGACACGGATGATTGAAGGTTTGTTATATTCCTTTACTTTTGATTACTTCTTGCGTAAACAACCGTTTAATGACATTGTTTGACTTGATGTTCATGTTGAAGGATGGATCCTTGAAGAGTTGAAGCTTGGTTTTTGAAGAAAAAATAGACAAGAGAAGAAAGCATGCTTGTTCTTGTTTGAAGAAAGTAGACGGATTGCTATGACTAATTGACTATTATTGGAGAATATTTGTCGTATTAGACTATTCGGGATGATTGTAATAATTAAATTATTTTTAGATTTTTTTTATTTACGTATTATTTTTGTATAACAATTAACGCAACGTTCGTTAAGGCCTTAAAATCAAAAATCGGACTATGTGCACTTAAAGGAAAGTGAAAAATAAAAAAAATATCAAAACCGGATACCGGATATCCGGAAAAACCGGATATCCGGAAACCGGATATACGGTTTTTTTCGGATCGGATCAGGATAGTGAAATTTTAGGATTTTAAAACCGGATATCCGATCCGGTTTTCAAAACCGGATCGGATATCCGGTTTTGCTCAGCCCTACCTTCAACACATGAAAAGCATGGTGGAAAAATACCATGAGAAAACTAAGAAAATCAAGGCAAATAACGATCGAAAACAACATCGATTATTACCTTAACGAAGGGATCGGAATGACGATTATTTAGGAGATGAAAATGAGACGATCGAGACTCGATTAGAGAGTAAATCTGGCTGGAAAGAGTGCTGGAAAATATCAGCCAAGATGAGAAAATGAAAGAAAAAGAGAGAGTTTTTTGCCTTGAATATTATTTAGTGGTTGAATGAATGAAACTAATGAAGAGTTTATGAATGAATGTGACTTCTAAAAATGATAAAAGAAAGGTGGATGTACCACTAAAACACATGGCCAAAATGGATGAATAAGAGAGTGAAAAGTCTATGCATGAGTCATCAAATTTAATGGATGAGAAGAAAATATCTTAATCCTTTAATCATTTTATAAAATGAAATATTTATAAAAGAAAGTGTAATGGTGGTGTGTGACAAGGGTCACGGTCCAAATGATTCAAGGTGAGTCCAAAATAAGTTGTAAGTTGATAAAAAGGAAGTTCGTAAAATTATTAAAGGCATTTCAAAGCAATTTGAGTAAATCTCGCGTATGAAATCAATTAATTACGAAACTTCGTAATAAAATCAAAAAATAATAGATTTTCATAAATAAAAATATTTTCTTAATTAGAAATATTATGTAAACGTATTTGGGCCCTTTTAGAAAAATAAATAACCCAAATCCAAGCTTAAAATGATAGTTCGTATAATAATGAGATTCTTTGTGAATTAAATAAATAGTTTGCGCCAAAAATTTAATAAATAGATTTATTATAGGAAAATAAAATATTTAAAATATTTTAATGAAAATAAATACTATTTGACTCGAAAATATTATGAAGCTTCAAAAAGAAGAAAATTGAAGGCAGAAAAATCACAGAGTCATGACGGAGTCATAACAGAATAGATAACAACACCTAGAAAATTAACGGGTGTTACAAAATAGGTTTTCCAAACTGAAACTTGACCTTGTCGAAAAGGATTTTCTCAAATGACTAAGTTTTGCAGATTTCAAAGCAAGAATTTGAAGAGAGAGGTATATCGACAGACTCGACTCTGGACATAACAGGACGAGTTGACAGACGCGACTGGACTCTCGAGGGGTTGGACCGTGACCCGGTAGGGGGGTGGGCCACCTAACAAGACTCTTAAGTTGCGCTATTCCGTAGCCTAGGCGAGTGGCAACACGGTCGTACATCGAAATGGGAAGGATGCGTTGTAGGGGAATTGCAGTAGTCTGTAATGAGACTGTGGTAGTCTAGTGCTCTTTTGATTTTAGGGTACATTCCCAAAGTGGGTATTGCTTCAAGTCCTGACAGATTCTCGTCTTCGACTGAGCCGAGTACTAGGACACATTATAGAAAGGAGGCTAGATTTTGAAAGTATTTGGATTATGCGAGTGGATGGAGAACTTCTGCCTAGGAGAAGCCCCCAGGATGACAAAGCTAGCTGCTGAGAAGATGACAGTGTCGTGGAGTGATGGTGCTTTTTGAATGTGTGTCAATGTGGGTGGTTGTGTCTCTGTTGAAAGGCTGCCTGCGTATTCCCGTGCGGTGAAATCAAACCAAGCCGTAGTTCAGTGTTGAAGGATATATTATGGTGCCTAGTCTATTAGGGATTTGTGTGTAACTAGTCATAGCGGTGGTGTAGGCTAGGTGCATTCCCAATGATGCCTTGATCAAAGGGCTAGAATAGTTAGGATGTTGATCCTGTGACTGTGATCCTTCTCCGGGGTAGCCTCTAGAGGTGGTGTGAACTATTTGGGCATGTTCCATGCCGACCGCAGGTTAAGTTCCCGTGTTTGGGGCTGGTAACTGGTTCGGATAATTTTAGAAATGTGGTGCTAGGTCGTAAGTGGTTTTGATGATTTGAAATCTGGAGCTCAATTTTGTGGAGCTAAGGCTTCGAGGGTAAGGTATTGCAATGTGGTAGGAAAGGGAGAAGTCGAGTAATAATGACTCGAGCTTCGATCAGGGTAGGTTTGATAATGCGGGATCTGGTTTCCATGTCTGGCCCTAATGGTTAGGGTGTATCCTATGGAGCTTGAATCCTCAAAATTCCGGGCTGTCTCTAGCCTAGGTCTCGAGAAGGTTTTGAGGGTTGTAATGTGGGAAGGCTAGATGTGGTGTTAGCTGACCAGCCTGACTGTCACTCCCCTATTGGATGATATGGGTTTTGATAATTTTTGGATTGACCGTACCCCAACCAAAGGACATTGACTTGGGTTGACCGTTGACCATGGTCATGAGTTTTTGAATTCTTTTTTGATGATGGCCTGCTTTTTTGTTTTGGTCTTTTGCTTTTTTCTTGGACTTTTGTTTTTTTTCTCCAGCTTTTTCCTCTTTTTTTCTGTTGGTCAGACTAACACCTAAGGTAGGGATTGGTCGATTTTATTGGAGGGGTGCTCATCGTGGGAAATGGGCTTGCCTCCCGTCTTGAACCCAAACTAGGAGACTACGTAAATTTGTCATAGGATTCGATACCGCTCCCTAAAGGTAGTTATGTGGCGGTGTATGCTAGACATGGAACATGTAAGGGAAAATACGGGCCTCAGTTCCTGCAGTCATTATAGATGTGCCTATAATAGTCACGTGCATGTGCTCACAGTGTATGATGATGTTCATCATGTTCTCGGAAACACACAAGGAAAGTATTTATGAGAAATAGAAAAGCTGATTTTATTGAATTTTGAAAAAGATGACAGAATACAAATGACTCTGACTCTGATTTTGAAATGAGGATGTAGGGTATCCTAGACTCGGACTCAGACTCAGACTTAGAATCGAATCAAATCCGGACTTTTCAGATGCTCGGTTGGTTGTTTTTTTTTTGGTAAGGTACTTGATTGGAGAGAACGACGGGTGCCACGACTCGCCTAAACCCGGCTTTGCGCAAACGCAAGAGAGAAAGTCAAACTAGACACGGCTCGGGGGCGACGGGAATGACTAAAATTCTTGGATCGGGATACTCGAACATTGACCTAGACAAAGTAACGACCGCGAATTAGACTCGAGCTGCAGAAGGGTGAGTCCGAAAATGGGGGGACCGTGTTTGACCGTGTCACGTGCTCGGACCAACTGTGGCGACCTAGATCCTATGTGACTCGAGTATTCGTAGCATAGGTACGACTCGAAGAAAGCATCATAAGGACACCGGTGTAGGATAAACGTAAGGTACCTCTTAAGTTGACCGCGGTCGATTGCTCGGGTGGAGGATAGCCCCCAAGTGAGACTAAGGACTCTGATAGGACTCAGATGGTGTGACATCTAAGTGACTCGAAAGTGAAGTACGTGAGACGAAACGTGTAGGACATGACCGTTAGAGCAACCGTGATTAATCACTCCGCTGAAGGGTAGCCCCCGAGTGGGATCGAAGATTGTGTTAAGACCCGAGTGTTGGACGAGTGACCCTTAGATGTAAGGATCACGAACCTTTTGTTATAGGGCTATGCCTTGTAAAAGATTGACTTGGCCTCGAGGAAAGGCAGACGGGGTAAGGGAAGAAACTTGTGATGTAAGATCGACAGAGTTTCGACGCTAGAGACCCTCGACTTGACTTGAGTAAGAAAGGACCCTTTGATTAGGGTAGACCCTTAAGTTAAAGGATTCTCGAATTAGGATGACTCGACTAACGAATTGAAAGACGGGCGAAGTTCCCTTAGGAAAGGTCGTGGGGACCGTCTTGTTGGACTTTCTAGTTAGGACTCGAGTATGTAAATGGGCTTTCCTTGGTAGGGGTATGTCCTACGTAGGTGGGCCTTGCCTTAGTTAGTAAGGCGGGCTGGAATAGGGAAGAATCCCGCGATATAAGATCGACGGAGTTTCGACGCTAAAGACCTCGACGACTTACGACACGACCCGACGCTGCTAAATACAGGAAGTCCTAAGAAGAGGAAGGTTCTGAAAAAAAAAGATTTTTTTAGAAGGCCCGAAAAAATTCGGGGGAGGACCCGATTTTTCGAAGAAAACGGAAAAGCAAATCGGGCCACGGGTTTTGAAAGTTCGAAAATATTTTCGAGTTTTGAAATGGGCAGAATACCGGCTAGAAATAGGTTGTTTTTGAGTAAAATCGTAAATCCTAAATTCGGCAGACGTCCCGGGGTTTTGAAATTGGATATTTTGAAAAGGATGCAATTTTTGAAAAAGATGTTTTTGAAAAACGACCTTAGAAACCAAGTAGCATATAGTCATGGAAGCATTATAACGACAACATGTATGCTCTATACTAAGTCTCGGTCAGTCTATAAAGGGTCTATACCAGTGTACATAGCCTATCCGAGAACTGGGGCGGACTTCCTAAGTCGAGTTGAGCTTAGAACATGCCGTAAAACCCATACGAATCGACTATGGACACCTTTGACATATCCAATTTGGATTACATCAATAGTATAGTGGAACGTCGGTCACCAGTACCGGCCCGGAAAAATATAAGGTTATGCATGAACCGTAAAACTAAAACGCATATTGTACTAGTCAAACAATTTCTATTCGAGTCTCACTTTGAGGATGACGATGGTAAGTCACGCATCAGTTAATCCCAGCGGAGTCGCCAAATTGTGGACATGACATAGGTCCACCCCGACGCGGCCACGCACGGGTTTGGGGAGGTGAATGAATCTCCATATGAGATGGGTCGAATTGAAATTTAAATCGAAGTGGAGTCGCCACCGAACTTTGTGGGAGTTCGGGCCCGTTCGAACCCACTCTATGTCGTAGTGGGCCATGCACAAAGTATGGCCCATTCCGATGTCAGAGTTTATCGGGTTCGTCCCTTTGCATTTGATACTGATACCGACATTATCGGATACCGTGTATTGAATGACTCTCGTGTGCCAATGGTTTCGGACATCCGGAAACCACGGTTCTGAGTAAGGGGTGAGGGTACGTGTTGGGAAGTTCACAAAGAACACCTAACCCCGCCCGCACTTAGCGGCCTCTACTAAGATATCGTTTGATTTTGAAATACGCGCGTTAGTAGTTCTGTTAAATGATATGCAAACAATATTTTAGACTAAACATGTGAATTATGTTTGATTTATGTCGTTTAATGCATCTTTGACTCTATGTCGAAGTGGTATTTAGCATGCGAGGTCCGTTTTAGTACAATAAAACAAACAAAGAATAATAAGATACAAAGACAAAGAACAAACGGGTTAGTAACGGTTTGTAAATTGAATAAAGAGTTTTTTGTCAAAAGGCACCTAACATTTAGGCCTTTTGCAAAAAAGGCACCTATAGTTTTTTTTTTGCCCAAAAGCACCTTAAATTTACATTTCTTTGTTAAAAGGCACCAAACACCAAATTCCGTCAAAAAACCGTCAATATTGACGGTTCTCATCCTTTAATCTTTTTTTCTCAACTCTTAATCAACATTCATCCCTTAATCAAACTCAATTAACATCTTCTTACCCTCCTTCTTTACATTACCTTTATTATCTCACTTTCTCATCCCCTTTATTTATCACAAGGCCAAAATATTTCATTTTTCCTTCCCAAAAAACTTAATTCCATGCAAAATCCCTTTTATTTTCCCCTTAATTGAACCACACTTTTTTTTTCTTTCACTTTTGCATATTCTCAATTAAAATGGCATCTTTAAGTAATATACACATAAAGAATGAAATACAAATGGTTATTAAAACCAAAAATGAATTGACAAAAAAAAATAACAAATGATTACTCATAAATCACAAATTTGAACACAAACTAGTGTTCCTAGTTTCTTACAACAAAAATTTCAATTCAATAATAGCTCAAAAATTCGTCAAATAACCTCTAATACACATACTCCAAAATTATACCCGAAATTAAGGGTAAATAACATAAAAATAAAAATTGAATTAAAAAATTTAATTTGTTATTGATAACTTAATGATTACTTAAATGAAAAGTTATGATCGAAAACTAATCGATTGAGCAAAAACTTGGTGGTTATAACATAAATAATGGAGATTGATTGAGATGTATGCAAATGAAGAGTAACTAGGAACGAGGGTTTGATTAAAAAATGAGTGTTGAATTAAGGAAAATGGTTGATTGGGTTTGATTAAGGAAAGATTGAATTTGATTAAGAAAGAAGGGTTGATTAAGAGAGAATGGTTGATTAAGAGATGAAGGAAGATGATTAAAAGAGAAGGATCGTCAATATTAACGGTTTTTTGACGGAAATTGAGGTTTGGTGCCTTTCAACAAAAAAATGTAAATTTAAGGTGCTTTTGGACAAAAAATAAAACTATAGGTGCCTTTTGACAAAAAACACCCTTGAATAAATGATGTAAATATAATATGATGCATGGTTCTGAAAAGAAGAATAACGTGATAGACTTGACAAGTGATGACCGAAGTCATAAAAATATTTATCGAGTCCTGAAATATGCTGAAAAGCCCGCTGTTTTATTATAAAAAAAGAATGTTTGAAGAATTAAGACGAAATAGCTTTTTTATGTTACGGTTTTCAGGGAACCACGCGACCCGCGCGAGAAAGGCGCGACTCGCGCAGCCATGCGACTCGCACGAGGCACGTGCGAGTCGCGCGGCGGACTGTTCTCGGGATTGTTTTTAGAAAATCGACAGTTTTGTTAAATCGCGTACAAATATAGCATAATTTATACTCGACTTAAATATTGATACTCGTAATATTCGATGCTTGATTATAGAATCAATATCGGATATTTAGAGTGGATTAAAAAAAAGTTGTTTAGAAAATCGTTTTGAATGTTGTTAAGACGAGATAATTTCTCCACGTTGTAATATCGTAATTACTCGACTTCAACGGTATTATGCTTAACATGATTTGATGATTGATTCCTTTAGATCCGATATTCGACTATAGAGTCGATATCGAATCCTTAGGGACGGCTCTTTATTGAAAATAGTACGATAATATCGATATTAGGAACGAGAAAATAAAAAACAAAAGACGTGACGACGACCCGTATAAAAAGACAGACGGACGAGAGAAAGAGAAGAAAAGTGAGAAGTCGGGATTTGTAACACCGTCAACCTACATGCTTGATTATCTCGAAAACGGACTCGTAGTAGCGGCCTAGGCGCAGGAGCGTTAAGATGTATATAGGTAAGTTATGGTGTGTATGGTTAGGGATTTGGCGAGTTTTGCTCTCGGGTTTGTATATGGTTTGCCTAAAATTGCCTAGAATTTCGGGTTGTGAATGGTCGGGAATCCTATAGGATTTCTAGAGGGAAGATCGGAATATAATATGCCTAGTATTGCTGGAATTCCGGGTTGTAATTTTGATGTTGTGTGTTGATGTTGTAATTGATGTCGGGAATTGTGTGTGCAAGGGTGGGGTATTTATAGGATGAAATACCGACTTGGGATAGGAGATTGATATCTTACAAAGGAAGAAAACAACCGGTTGAGATGAAGTGGGATTCCGTCTTTGGATAGGAAAAGGTTACTTGCATTGGAAGAAACACCCGGTTTAGATGGAGTAGGATTCCGACTTTGGATAGGAAAGGATTCCTACTTTGTAGCTGATATTTGTGTAGTATTTGACTTCGAGTCAGATTTCTGAAGTGGCGTGACATATTTTTATGTCTCAGAAACGTCTTTGACCGGGATTTGACCCGGTTGCTAAAAGATGGTTTTGCCCTTGGTGTCGGTTTTGACCCAAATTAGTCTGATTTGACTGGAAACGACCCACTGGGTCTGGATTTGAGGTCTGTTTTGTGAGATTTTTACTCCGCTAAAAGCTCGTGCCAACTACTATTGATTCCGAGTCCAAAAATCGAGTGTATTAACTCATGTTCGCGTCCGATCATCATCGGGTGTTTTTTTGGAAACTGCTATAGACACCTAGCGGTCAAAATGTGGGTGTCTACAACATGATATTTGGCCATCAAGCTAGTGACTGAATTACTTTCTTCTTTAAATATGATGTCATTCCTAAATAATCAAATGCAATCAAGTATACCTGGTTTTAACCCGTGACTGAATTACTTTCTTCTTCACGGGCCGACTCTAATATACCAACATAAAGAAATGACTCTAATACACCATCAAGTTAGTATCATAACATTATAATATAATTAACTAATGATTAAAATTTTACGAAATATAAATTTGTGTCAGCAGTCCAAGCAAGCTACCAAGAAATCCAGAGAGTCAAAGAACAGATGAAATAATGAGGATATATTCGAAGCAATCAAGAGCAATCAAAGCAATCAATGTGCAACGGTAAACATAATCAATGCCCATCATTAAGGAGATTTAACACGCAAACGGCTAAGACAATCAATACTCATAATGAGGACGAATGTGGTGAACAGATGGATTGGGTTGATCGAGTATATATATAAAGGCTTCTAGCCCCAGACAAAGGGGACATTGACGCATACAACATTCAGCTTACTTGCTCATTCATACATCTAGTTGTAAACATTCCCAAACACATATAGTGACACTCCTACCTGGCTTGACGCCCGTGGTTTTTTCCCTTCTTTCTAAGAGTTTTCCAGTTTCCACGTATAAATCTTGTGTCCCTTTAGTCTTTTTGTTTAACTTTTCGTTACCTTGCTAACCATATCTACTTTGATACTAGTTAACCCACTATTATTCGACCTACTCTTCTTTGGTGAGAAAATTTACCAAAACAGTTTGGCGCCCATCGTGGGGCAACTAGTTTATCAATCTACAAAAAAATTACAGAAACTTTACCAAATAATCTCCACTAAAATGGCCACACCTTCACTTACAGTTACAACTCAAGAACTTGAATGGCTGATGAAAACTACTGTTGAAGCACTAGCCTTTAAACAAAAATTATTGAAATCGAGCAAGAACTGGCCAAGCAAAAGGCAATTGAGGAATCCCTCAAGAAGCAGCTCAAAACGGCAAGGTCAGGGGCCTCAGGATCTAGTATCCAACCTACCCTATCCTTCGCATCCATTATCAAAGACATGGACCTAAGTTGCTTCACCCATGGCCTGGAGCAACACTACAACCAGAAAATCCACCTAACAACCTTGTCAACCCTACTGATGTTCTTATCCTGGCTATAATGGAGGAGATCCAAAAACTCAATGGCAAGTTTAACAAGGTACCAGGGATTGCCCCCTCAATAGAATTGACTAACCATGAAAGCTTTGTCGACTCACCATTCGATGACAAAATCACCTTGGTTGAGATACCCAAAAAATTTAGCCTCTCTACAACGTTGGACTATGATGGGACCACAGATCCATTTGAGCATATAGCTCAGTATAAGCATGTAATGGTCACAACAGACATCCCAACTAATAAGAGGGAAGCCTGCATTTGCAAAGGGTTTGGGTCTACCTTGAGTGGACCAACTCTATCTACAATGGGACACTAACCTGCCAAACAGGAGCGTCACAACCATTGCAGATCTGGTCAACAAGTTCAACTCCCAATTTGCAAGTAGTAAAAAGCCGAAAAAGCGTAGTAGCAAACTATATAGGATAGTTCAAGGTGCTAGGGAAGACCTAAGATCTTTCCTACATCACTTCAACACTGAAAAAAGTGTCAATCCCAAGATGCGAGACTAGCACCGCCATAGAGGCATTCAAGCAAGGTTTGCTATGGGATTCAGAATTATATGTTGAACTATCCAAATACCCTTGTTCTACATTTGAAGACGTGCAGGTCAAGGCTCTAACCCAGATCAAGGATGAAGAGGATAGAACCTTCAAATAAGATCTTCCAAGATAGATACGACGTTTCAGGGTAAAACAATTTAAGGTATGACGGTTCAGGATATGTCAGATATTTATATAAGAGTCTAGGGCACAAAGATAACTCTTCAAGACATGCGCCTTACTCCAGGCCTCAATTTAATTAATTCCATAGAGGGGGCAAGGTACTGTGTACACTGCCACCCGCTGCCCGCGCGCACCTGTGCGGAACCTTCGCGGCGGCCATCCACATGGCCCGTTGTCCGGGGCGCCTCGCGTCCTGATGGGCAGGTCCGATCTTGCGTTTGGGGCGAAGTGTCGGATCTCGATTTGGTTGACGATTTGAGTTGTACTAGATAGATGCGGCGGGGGACATCTGTGTTTCCGTTGAATCGATAGAGATGTGGTTGTAAATGTTTAAAGGCGATACGTTTGGTCTGACGACCTTTTTAGTGAACCAAATTCATTCTCGATTTGTGGAGTCGCCACCGAGTAATTTTGGGATACTCGGAAACCGTTCAAGTCAACTTTAATCATTAGCCGGCTCAAAGATGAGTGACATGGGGACCTAAATATAGAGACTTATACCCTTAAGTATTCCATGTCTAGAATGACTCTCATTGCCAATGGTTTAGGCCGTCCAGAAACTGTAGATTCTGAGTAAGAGGTGAGGGTACGTATTGGGAAGCCAACATCCGATAGACAAAACACCCAATCACGCCCTCACGTAGCGGCCTCTACTAATCAATCGGTGGGCTGATAACTTTGTTCCTAGTTGTGGGGTAAATATGATAACATCCATTGTTTTAAACCTTATGCCTTTGCTACGTTGGTTGTTTAAGGGCAAGTAAGTTTGTCGTTGAAGTAAGTATTTTACATTCTTTGCATGCGATTTCACATACAGGCAGGGCATGAAAAGATGTACGTAGGAGAGTAGAGAATACTATATAGTATTCGTATTAGCAAATAGTTTTTTAACGTGATAATACGAATATTAATCATTCTCGTGGTATACATTACCTGGTATTCTGCTTAAAGTGCATCGATACGGTATTAATAAGAATACGCCGAACAATGTGTGAGGGGTGAACATCGAGATTAATATGGGACGGAACTACTACTTGTTCAGTTTTAGCTTGTTTACATTTTGAATTTCGTGATAGGTGATTTTGCATGCGATTATGGTCATAAAAGCGGTAAATCATACGAAAGCCGTAAATGCAAAATGTAATTAAATCATATTGTGTGAGGAATTGCACCCTCAGAGTGTACACTAAATGAGATACGATGTGTAGATGATAAAGAACGGATCTTACGACTACTCGGATTCGATTTAGGTGTTTTAGTACTTGAGGTTGAAGTTGTGGACGCTACGTATGTTATACGATGCGTCGTAGAATTAGTATCCACATGGGTCGGACTTAACGTTATGGAAATGAATAATTGAAGTGCGATATGTAAAGTTGTGTTTAGATGACAACCTAGTGACGATAACGACTTTGACATGCTGATCCTCCTAGCATCCTCCGGCGATTCCGGCAGAGCTTCACTATGGTGAGGCAAGTCGACGAGCCAGCACAGTTGCCCTTTTTCGTTTTTGTCGAGTCGGGAACTCGAAGAACTATGAAAAGTAGTGTTGATTCATGGAATGCGAATCAAAGAGAAAACTATTGAGTGGATCATGCCTAATGTCGGAGTGCGACGCTAAAGAAGAGCTGAAAGTTGTGTGGAGCTCGTAGAGAGGAGAAGAATGTTGAATTGTGTGCCGATTATAAGAGGATAAGGGTAGGTATTTGTAATTTTTCTCGTAGTTCAAATCGAGATTTCGGGCGCCAGATGTCGTGCGACTAAGTATTACGACGCCTAGTTCCAGGCCGTGCAGAACTCAGTCGCCTGAGGGGAGGCGATCGAGATTTTGAAGATTTAATTTAATAAGTTTCCAAAGCGGAGATTATACGTAATCTTGTGTGTTGCTTGGGTGTTAAGACTTCGCCCTATGCCCTAGCGCGTGCCGTTGGGCGTCGGCCGCACGTATTGAGGCTTGACTCCGCCTGACGTGCTGACTCGGGTTTGACTTTGCATGTTTTGGGAGCGATTCGAAACTCCGGGTTGGAATTGACTCTAACTATTGTTGACGCGACCGTAATGACACGACTAAGACAGTCTTGATGTTGAATTAATTTTTCCAAGTAATTATTAGATCCGTTCTATGGAAAAACCGTCTAAAACACCACAAAATCGTGTCGTGTTGCAGTCTGATCATCATCGGGTGTTGGTCGGGCACTCCTGCAGCCATCAGATCCAAATTTTGGTGTCTACAGAAGCCTCCACTTTGACTGAGGCTTGAACAAGGCGAAAATCAAAGTATAGCCGCCGAGGTCAATCGAGGATTACGACCTGATGGCTGTCCGCTCGGGTCATTTCAAGTCCGTTGGACTACGTACTAAGGCTCATCATCCAAGATTTAGAAATCATACCCCACCTCCTCGCCTCCGGTTGCTTATTGAAGTTTTTATCTGGATTTGTTTGCCTTGATTTGGGTTTGTAGTGGTTAGTGTCTTTATCTTCGGAACAGACCCCATGTTCGAGTATGCTTTTGAGTAACTGAAACTTGATGAGACGGACTCCTTGTAATAAGTTCACCCCAGGTAACTTGGTTTTGATATAATCCCTTGTGGGTGGCTGCGTGGAATTGTATAAACCCTTTTCTGGTGACCGTCTTGACTTATGTTAATCCCTTTCGTGTGGCTGCATCGAATTGTATAAATCCCTTTCGAGTGGTTGTCCTTGTTTATCCTATAAATCCCTTTCGGATGACTGTCGTTGTATATTGTATTCTTTGGAATAGATTCATGTCTGTCCCTGAACTTTGCATATTTGTACTCTTTGGAATAGGTTCGGTCTATCCCTGGACTTTGCATTTTTTACTCTTTGGAATAAATCCCTGTCTACTCCTGGACTTTGCATATTGTATTCTTTGAGATAGATTCTGACTATATCTAGACTTTGCATATTGTACTCTTTGGAATAGATCTTTGTCCACTCCTGGACTTTGCATATTGTATTCTTTGAGATAGATTCTGACTATCTCTGGACTTTGCATATTGTATTCTTTGGAATAGATCATTGTTCCTGGAGTTTTGCATATTGTACTTTATAAGATAGATTCAGACGATCTCTGGACTTTGCATATTGACGAGAGGTTGTCAAAACTTTTGTGATAGTATTTGCTTTTGATTCTTGTTGGGGTCGTTTCATAAACTCTCGGTGAGTACTACACGATTTTATTTGCATTACTTTTGCTTTTTGTATTTGTATTTGTACTAGAGTTCATGGTTTCCTGCTGGAGATGTGAGTAGATTGCTTTAGGTTGAGGACTTGCTGGAGAGTAGTCCATTTGTATTTGTAACTTGACTGAGGGGTTTGCTATTTGAGGTCGGTATTGAGAGTGGTTTGAATTGATGGGTACTGCTAGGGATTTTTGTGGGTTCGCATAACGGGATGTGCTGGCTTACGGGAAGCTCTGCTGGGGAGGATAGTACAGTGTGGATGGCTTTGCTCGGGATGGCAATGCGGTTCACTTATTACTTTTTGCTAATAGTAGAGTATACGTCTTTCGGGTATAGGGGACTGTGCCTGGCTCAACCCAGTTTTGTCTTAAGTTGAATGGTTAGGCGCACCCATTCCAGGGACCCAATACTTAGGCGCCTGGGTTTCAGTGCCTCAGAAGTCGAACGCCTGCTCTGGGGCAGCCAGCGTTTGTATCTCAGACTTGTTTAAAAGTTGTGAATGAAAGAGGGTTATGCTCATTCACACGAAATCTCAGACGCGCATCCCTCATCCCTCCAAACTCAAGTCCTTGATTCGATTAACCGATTTCGAAATCGATTTTTGCTATACTCGATTATGTCGACCCCGGGTAAGTGCTCATTACTCACCTATTGTTTTGTACTTGATTTGTAATCCTATATAAATTCTAATGAAATACAGTGGCGGAAACACTGTAGATTTGGGACTAAAACACACTGATGTTCTATATTTTAGAAAAAGAACGGTCACTCAATACAAATGCCACTTTTTACAAAAGGGCTAAAAATAAAAATTCTCCAAATGGGATTAAGAATCCATAAATAAACATAAATCAAGCAGAGTAGAATCCACGTCACTCGCTAGGTCACACCAAATCCCGGAACAAATAATACCTGCCATATTATAAGCATAACAGCCACAATTCAGTGGGGAGCAACTCAGGCAGTTCTCCCAGCCATATTACATATAATATTAAAGCATAATTACTATTATATCAAAATAGTTGAAAATGGAAAACATTTAAAATGTTACGGTAAAATACTTCAAAATGATTGCCAACCTGTAAATCAATGTCAGTCCATAATAACAATGGCGTTATGTAAATCAATCAGTGTAACGGAATAGACTTTCACTAGGATTATACTAAACAAGGTTCGAGAATTCAGTCAAAACAAATTAGACTTCGGTCTCTAGCTAGGCAACTCAACTATAATAGGACTGCATGCAGCGAGGTCCTGGCTTAAGTAATGTACACCCTTCCTGGACAACAACCGTAATCCAATTCAACCCGACGGCGACTTACACGATGCGATATCTAAGTTTAAGGTCAAAATATACACACACTCCTGGACACAAACCATGCTCAATCCAAATAAGTTAAGCACTTAAGCTCGAGCGCAACCCACCATGCAAGTCGAGCTCAACTTGAGCCCGCGAGTCGAACTTAACTCGAGCCCGAAGTCGAGCCTTTTCCCGAGCCATGAGTCGAGCTCAAGCCATGGTTTCATTTTTGAGCTTGAGCTCGAGCCATTGTCTCTGAAGCTCGACGAGCTTCGAGCTCGAGCCGAGACTCCCATTTTGCTTTTCGAGCTTGAGCCGAGAAGCCCCAGGCTCGCGCTCAACTCAGCTCGTTTACACCCCTAAGGGGAACGACCCAAAACAAAAGGACGTCAGCAAAGCTGAGTAAAACATATTATATTGAAAACGTAACACAATGATTATAATTTGTAATAAACTGAAATCAGAGTTAAATATCACCGTCTCGATACCAAACAAAAAGTACTGTGAAAACAGTAGTCAAAACCAAAAGTCAACCAAAATATAATGTCACCACCTGTGTGCCAAGGTCCTACCCTTTTGCACAATCGATCTAGAGGTACCACCTATGCTTAGCTAGACTTATTATAGTGCGCACTATTCACATTTGGGCAGTCAGTAGGATGAGGTTGCCAAAGGAGAAAGTCTATCAACCTAACAAGTGGGGGCCGGAAAACCCCACTTAACACAACTCGGGCAAGGAGTTCAGTTTCGGGACGAAATCCCAGGGACGTCTCAGACGCACCTTAACCTCATAGACCAACAAAACTCACAGAGTATGTTATAACCACCAAAATTATACCAAAATAATACCAATGTGTGACTTATGTCACAAAGTTCCAGTATCCAAAATATCACAAGAGTATCATAAAAATTCACCATTGACAAAATAATTATAAAATTGTTTCGAAAATATAATTTAAGCCGACAATGCTCTTTACTTAAAGATGAAAAGGTCAAAGCGTCTTTACCTCTCGAGACGGTCATAACTCAGCTAGTATTATCCCAAGAATTCTTTCTTCTCGAACCCACAAGCTACAAATAATATAAATTACCGATTACATGGTTGTTCGTCCTACGATTACTCAAACTACTCGCAACACAGGCGACATGTTACAACTATCTTATTCTACTTGAAAGAAAATCCTACTGCTGAAATGAAATATTTCGTCGCACACCACTCCTAATTAGAAATACAGACACTTGAAACTCCAACACCATCCTTATCCTGCAATTCCTAAAGGTCAACAATACTAGTCCACTACTTTTTGTCTTTTGTCATACTTAATTATGAACAACTCGTGGCAGTTATAAGTTCCTTGACAAGCCATGTCTCACCTCCATTACTCATATGTGTATAACTCACAAGAAATTCGACAAAACCAAGATTAATCTCTCTTAATCAACAATCAACTGCAACGACTTACTAAACCCCTAAACGAACAAAAGAAAACTACATAATCACGATGTTTTAAAATGATGCATATTTGATCCACCAAATATAAGAAATAAAGGGATTAGTAGATTAAAATACTTAAGATTTTGATGAAGACAGATGTAAAAATGTGTTGGTGTAAGTAGGGATCAAGGACCGATTTCATAATGGTGATCGAATATTTAAAAATCGGAAAGAAGAAGGCAAGAGCAATGCGGTAGATGAAGGAGGCAAAGTAAGGGATTATAATTTGTGAGGGGAAGGTATATGACACAGTGGGGTATACGTAGGTTAGGTCTTTCCCTCTTTTTTTTTCAAATTTTGTTTTTCTTCCTTATTGTGTTTGACTCAAAGTCGAATCCGATACAAAGTCGATTTATAAAATAACGTTCCACTTTAAGAAAATCAAAACTGATTTATTATAAGACGACCCAAAATACTTAAAAATTTTATAACGATATTGAAAATATTCTTCCCACTTAAAAACCAATTTAAATAAAAGTAGAAAAGTCAAGCTTTATAATTGACTTGGAAAATAACGGGGTGTTACAAAATCAAAACAGATAAAAATATGTTTTGAATATAAGAAGAGTTTTCGAGACAAATAGAATTTTAGGAGCATGATACGATTAAACGATGAATTCGTTTTATAATAATTTTAAGATTTACGAATTAAATTGTAAATAGAATAAAAGTTAAATAAAATTTATTTTATAAAAGTCCAGGGTGTTACAAATAATGTTTTACATGTGCCGAAAATACCTCGTAATCTTGTATCAATCTCGCAGTTATGTCGCGACAATAATGCTTATGTCATTTTCTCACCATCTTTTTGTTATTAAGGCAATATCGACAAGAGCGACGCTACTCCAGGGCCAAACTAAGAATGGAATCTATGAGTTGAGTCCGTTGCAACCAAACGCCTACTCCACTAAAAAAGGCTCAGCTCCGCTTTCATGGTATCACAAATTAGGACATCCGACTTTTGATGTTATGAGAATTATTAATAAAAATTTACCATCCAATATTCCTAATTTTGCTTTTTGTGAATCGTGCCATATTAGCAAAAGCATAAAATTACCATTATCTACATCATCATTCAAAACCGATGCACCACTAGATTTAATTTATTCTGACCTATGGACTAGTCCCATCTATTCTCGCGAACAATATAAATACTACGTCGTTTTCGTAGACCACTTTAGTAAATATATATTGCTTTTTCCGCTAAACAAAATCCGAAACCACACAAATATTCACCCGCTTTAAAGCACTAGTGGAAAAATACTTTCAAAAACCAATTCAACATTTTTTCTTCGATAACGGAGGCGAATTTTAAAAAATAAACCCAACATTACTCGACCATGGTATAAGACATTTCACCTCTCTACCTCGTACCCCGAAACATAATGTGTATGCCAAAAGAAGCATCGTCACATTGTTGCGACGGGTCTAGCACTTCTATCCCACACAAGTCTCCCTACAACCTTCTGCCATTTGCTTTTCGAACAGCAACATACCTTATAAATCGACTTCCTACTACTACGCTAAATGGCCATACACCATACTCAAAAATGCATAATTTACAACCCGATTATACCAAGTTATGTAATTTTGGTTGTCTTTACAATCCATGGTTACGGCCATATGCAAAGCACAAACTCGAATATCGCTCCGTCCCTTGCATTTTTGTTGGATATTCATCCACCCAAAGTGCATTTCATTGTCTTGACCCCAAAACTAATCGCCTATACACCTCGCGATATGTCAAGTTCATCGAAGACGACTTCCCCTATACTCGCCTTCTTAACACCTTGCTTACTCCATCTATAAACAGCAATCTTGATGATTGGTGTCAGCTTACCCTACCAATCTTATCATCTGCACCCACACCACCCCTCACCACCACGTCTACTACCCCACATGAAATAGTTGCCACCACATCCAGTTCCCCTATCACCAAAGTATATACTCGCCGCCAAACACCTCATGATTCCCTTGCAACCAATCAGACTAATATATATACTACCAAAACCCCCCACCAAGTTGCACTATTGTGATCCGTCTCAGTAACAATATACTAAAACCCAACTCAAAATATGCCAATCTCGCTCATGCTTCCGCCACAACTAATTCATTACCAACTACTGTGAAAAAAGCTCTAATTTCACCTCAATGGAGAACCACTATGCAGGATGAATTCCAAACTCTTGACTGCAATCAAACTTGGACTTTAGTTCCCAAACAATTGACCGAAATATAATAGGATGCAGGTGGGTCTATCAAATCAAATATAATCCCGATAGTTCACTTAAACAACATAAAGCACGACTAGTTGCGAAAGGATTTCATCAATGCCCCGGAATAGACTACACTAAGACTTTCAGCCCAGTAGTAAAACCAACAACAGTTCGTTTGATCCTCTCACTAGCCGTTGCAAACTCTTGGTCATTACGTATACGTCAACTAGTTGTTAACAATAATGCTTTACAATGTACTTTGCATGAGGATGTCTACATGCTCCAACCCTAAGGATTCGTTGATCACACTAAACCTGATCATGTTTGCAAGTTAAACAAAGTCATTTATGGCTTAAAACAAGCCCCTCGAGCCTGGTATACTGAATTAAAAACATACCTTGTCACCTATGATTTCCAACAATCAATTTCCGACTCCTCCCTATTTATTTTCAAAACCAAAACAACCTATATTTATATGCTTGTCTACGTCGACGATTTTATTACTACTGGTCCAAACCACCATCATTTAAAACAATTTGTCGCTAATTCATCTAAACGTTTTTCATTAAAAGATCTTGGACCGTTATCATATTTTCTAGGAATCAAAGTCACACCCAATGCCCTTGGAGTTCACCTTAATCAAGCTAAATATGTCCATTATTTACTACTTAGGTACAAAATGTCTGATGCTAAGCCAACTACAACACCTATGACCACCAAAACACATCTTATCTGTGAAGACGACAACCCAATCCAAGACCAATCCGATTATCGGGCAATAGTTGGGAGCTTACAATATCTATCCCTAACTCAGCCTGACATTGCCTTCACTATAAACCGCTTAGCCCAATTCCTACATCATCCTACTTCTACACACCGTTCAGCTTTAAAGCGACTCCTTCATTATCTCCAAGGCACCCAAAACTATGGTATTCAACTTCATCGCGCTACTCAACTTTGCCTTCATCCGTTTTGCGACGCTGACTTCGCTGGTGACAACGACAATTACCTATCAACCACCGGATACATAATTTATCTCGGTCCTAACCGATCTCCTGGTCCTCTAAAAGCAATGCGAACTTGCTCTTTCAACAACAAAGGCCGAATTTCGAGCTCTTGCTGCCGTCACCAGAGAGACTCTTTCGCTCCGTAACTTACTCACTGAACTCAACATCGACATAAAAACCTCCGGCTCTATATTGTGACAACATGTCAGCTACCACTATATGCTAAAAACCTGATTTTTCACTCAAGAATGAAACATATGGCTCTTTCCTTCCACTTCGTCTGTGAACAACTTCAACTTGGTCATATCTGTATCCAACATGTTGCCAGAAAAGATCAACTAGCAGATGTTCTCACCAAACCGCTACACAAACTCCGTCTTCAAGAACTACGAGGCAAGATTGGACTCTTCCCTCCGACGTCCATCTTGCGGGGGTACATTAACAATATACCCTCAACATCAGACAATCATACAAATCATCTTGATCCCTAAGCAACTAATAATCAAGCTATCAATTAGTACCTTCAATCAAGCAATTACTGATATATTCACATTGTAAATATAGGAAGATTTTATCTTGCTTTTCTTGTGTAAAAAGGCTCCTATTTCCAGCTTTAGTTATTCTATCCCGTCACTATATATATTTTACTCCTGCAGCTATTGTAGTCATCAAAAATCATTCAATATACAAGTCTTATAGGCCAAGGTTGAATCGAGAGCTGTCCAAATAGCCCGGGCAGTCATGGCACCGAGAAGAAGTGGAGCAATGGTAGAGGAAATGGTGCCTCGAAGGGCTCCATTAACAAAATTGTCTTGGCGAAGCCAAGTAGTGTGCACGGGGTAAGGTTCAATTTTCTTGTCATCAGTGGTGATATTTGCATTTGGACTTGGTGAGTTCCGTCAACAAACTAGAAAAGATTGTAATCAAAAAGGATATCTTTTACTTGACGGGACCATGAGCGGTATGTAGAGGGAGTTAACTCAATGCATTATGAGAGATTCATAACAATGAGTAGAATGGTTGGCTCAACCGCATTCGGGAGAACATGGGAGGAGGCCATGGTGACGTGAGGTCGGAAAGATGAGAGTAAAGATTTTTAGAGCTGACAACCTTACTCTAATACCATGTAAAGAAGTAATGTATGTAAGTCATGTAATTTAATTAACTCATATCTTTTCTATTCTTCTATTTCACCAAAAAAAAATACCATGTAAAGAAGAATAAAAAAGATATGAGTTAATTAAATTACATGACTTACATTAATTTAAGGTACCTAATTTATACAAGTAGATGTTACTCTAAACTAGGAAGCTAATCATACACATGTGATAAGTATCACTAGTACGATATCACCAATTGCTGATTATACATTCACTCATTACAATCACTAATTGATTATTACCACTAATAAATTACGGAGTAGAATAATCTCGTGATAATACTCCCTGTGGACATGACATAGGTCCACCCCGATGCGGCCACGCCCGGGTTTGGGTAGGCAAATGAATCTCGTGGTAAGATTGATCTCGGGTCGAAATTTAAATCATAGTTGGAGTCGCCACCGAATTTTATGGGAATTCGGACCCGTTCGAACTCACTCTACACTTGGGCGTTTCTTGCACAAAGCACGGCTCGCATTTAGTGCTAGAGCTTATGAATTCGTCCCTTTGCATTACAATACCAACGCCGAGTTATCGGATATCGTGCATCGAATGACTCTCATGCGCCAATGGTTTCGGACATCCGGAAACCATGGTTCGGAGTAAGGGGTGAGGGTACGTGTTGGGAAGCCCACAAAGAACACCCAACCCCGCCCACTCTTTAGCGGCCTCTACTAAGATACCGTTCGTGTTCGTGTACGCACGCTAGTAAAAATGACTAAATGTTATGCAAATAACGTTTTTGGCTAAACATGCGAATTATATGTGAAGTACGTCATTTTAATGCATCAAAACTAGAGTCGAATCATTTAGCATGCGAGGTTCATTTATAAAACGATAAACATCGACAATAAATAAAACTCATAAACTGATACAACATACACGGGCGGAAATACAACCCGGACAAAACAAAAAATAACGAGCCAAAAAATAATAAACAAAAATAAAGGAATATGTAAATAAAGTAGATGGCTAAAGATGATGAGACGATGCATGGTTTTAGAAAAAGGATACACGTGATGGCCTTTACACGTGACGACCAAAGTCGTAAAAAAATGACGAGGCTCGGATGACATGGAAAGCTCTCGTTTTGTTTGGACAAAGGAAGCCACTCGATCGAGTCATGGCAAAGACTCGATCGAGTGAGCTTCTAAATGACTTTATAATGGAAGGATTTTGCCGTCAATCCTACCAAACAAGTAAAATCAACTATTCCTAAGTGGGTAGATAGGGCAAGTCGGGTCGAATCCACAGGGACGGGGTGTCGGACTAAGGTGTGCTACGGTGTAAGACTAGGTTCAAGGCTAACTACACTAGGGTGATGGCTAAAGTAGACTAAAGACTAAGCTAAACAAACAACTAATGACAAAAAGAAGCGAATTAAATCAATAAGAAGAAACTAGGGTTAGGTCGGGTTCATGGATGCCAAGGAGATCAAAAGAAGGAAACAGGGTTACTAGCAAGCTTTCATAGCCTAGGTTACGATCGGGCTCTCGCTACTTAAACGGCCTAGGGGTCATCCTCACCACGCTCTCGCTAACAAGGAAGGAACCAAAACAACCAAACAAACAAACACATACAAGAGAAGAGGCAAGAAAAATAAGGATTGATCATCTCTAGTCTCACAAGCATTTCATCGAACATGAAGAGTGCAAGGCAAATGGGAATCAACAAAAACAACAACTAGTACCACCCATCTCACCCTAATCATCCTTAATCACACCCAATCCCCCTACTAACCCTAGGGGAAAACTACTCACACACAATCAAACTAAAACTAACACAAACAAGAGAAACCAACAAAAGAATCAAAACATTCATAATGAAGAACAAAGATGAACAACAAACAATGAATAAAGATGAAAACTTGATTAAATATGAAAGATTAAGAAAGATTCCGGCCGGGAAGGGATGGTCCCGGTCGAGAAGGGACCCATCCCGGTCGGTAAGCTCATCATCCCGGCCGGGAAGGCCCTCAGAACCTCCTGTTCGCTTGTCTTCTTTGTCTCGGT
Organism: Agrostemma githago; assembly: GCA_958450325.1. Classification (NCBI taxonomy): domain Eukaryota; kingdom Viridiplantae; phylum Streptophyta; class Magnoliopsida; order Caryophyllales; family Caryophyllaceae; genus Agrostemma; species Agrostemma githago. The sequence goes on from OY288258.1 coordinate 12,281,080, forward strand.
CGTGATGATGCTCATCCCGACCGGGATGGGTCTTGTAGGCCTCAAATATGATCCTCGTAGGTCCCCACTTGCTCTCCCTAGGCTTCTCATCGATTCTCGGTGCTCGGTAATGGGTCCAAATGGCTCGGGAATGAGTCACAAGGGATCGGGATCGAGTCTAAGCCACCGAGTGATCGTCGCTTCTCTTCGTTGGCTCCAAATATGTCAGAGACGAGTCGGAATCGTTCCATTTCTCCAAGATTGGTCTTAGGAGCCTAAAACAAACTAGAAGAAGCGTAAGTAGCCTCGAAAACCGCTCCAAAGAGCGATTCTACAAGAGAAACCGGGACCAAACAGAAGGAATAAGCACTACAAACCACACTTATGAACTCCCCCACACTTAACCCTTACTCGCACTCGAGTAAGCACGAACTAAATACTAAACTAATAAAAACTAATATACTAGCCGAGTGGGTATTAGCGCACCCAACGCCCTTTCAACTCATGCGAGAACACTCAGAGGAAAAGTGCTCTCTGCAAGGCAAGTGAGGTCTTGCGACAAAACTATGGATACAACCGAACACAAAAACATACATACAAACAAACAAACAAACAAACAAACAAACAAACAAACAAACAAACAAACAAACAAGCAAACAAACGGTTGCATCCAAGAAGAAACAAATACAACTTCCCTCAACAAAGCGGTGAAAGAAGCACCGGTTAAGGACTCAAGGCAAGTGACAACATTCCCAAGCTAATAACACAAATCGATATGGACAAAACCCTAATAGTATGACAATAAAGCAATAAAAACGTTGGTAACTTACCTAGGCCCTCCTAACCTTCTAAGAACGTACTACGAGACGATAGGCGGGATGGAAAAGGATGAACCACGGAGTTAGTCGACACTGTAGGTAAGTGAAACCTCGTCCCCTTTAGCGATGGGCCAAGAGGATCGTCCCATGCTCAAGACTTGCCCAACTAGTCCAAGTAAAAAGGTGGATATGGTTGCAAAATGAGGGAAGACCGACTATTACAGCTATCATCCTTCCTAGGGACTCGGTCCTTTGGTAGGCTCTTCACGATAATAGTCGGTAAAAGGCTTATTTTTTAGGGGTAAAAATTTTTTTGTGAGATGATTTCCTTTGGCATTCTTTTCTTTTGCATTTGGCTTTTGAGTTGCTATGCCACTTTTTTTTTTTGTTTTGTATTTTGTTTTTGATTTGTTGTGCCTTTTCTTTTTCTTCTTTCTTTTCTTTCTTTCTTTTTCTCTTTCTTTCTCTTTTTGACTTGGTTTGCCTTTTGGATAAATCTTGTATTGTAGGCATCCAATCACAACCAAGTATGAAACTTCAACAAATTGCAACTTATTTGTGAGATATGTGTAGAAGGTAGGGAAAAAGGGCGAAACTTGGACTAATCAAACAATTTCGAACAAGGTCACCTAAGAGACGGGACTCAGCAACCAAGGCCTTTTCACTCCGTGGGTGGATAAAGTGGTCAAAACGCAAATCCCGTAGTAAATCCCTAGTAGACTAGGTGGACACAAGGTAAAGAACCAACGAAACTATTGATTTAAAGTCATTCTAGACTAAAGTCCAAGACTCGATTCATATCACTAGAAAGGGAAAGTAGACACTTGCGCACTAGCCTCAAAACCGGATTTTCGAAAACCTTTTATTACACAAGACACAAACTTAAACAAGACAAAACAAGGACGCAACAAAAACGAAAGAAAATGAGACAAACACAACAAAACCAAACAAAACAAACAAACAAACACACAAAATAAACAATCATCACCCCGAAACTTCCAAACAAGCCACCAAATCCACCACAAACTCCAACAAGCTCCACCCGAGCATACTCCATCACAAAACATCCTCCAAACTCCACAAAAAGGAAAAAGGAGAAAGAGATAGAAGGATATTACCGGATGTCAAGAGCTTTCCGAAACTCACGGCGATCAAGCAACCTACAAGGAAATCGGGAGGCAAAATACACGCAACACGACAAATATACGATACAATGACACGAAATAAAAAGGTACAAAAGAATTTTTTTTTTGGTTTTTTATGAAATTTTTAGGAATTTTTAAGATTTTTTTGGAAAAACTACGAAAATAAAAATAAACTAGACTCAGATGCCGCTCCCCCACACTTAAACCGAGCAATGTCCTAATGCTCGATCGGTAGTGTGTGGAGACAAAAAAAAAGAAGAGAAAAAGGGAAAATAAAGCTGAAAATCAAAAATGAAAGTGAAGAAAGGGTAGAATGTGTCCGGCCGGGGTGTAGAAAAGATATGGATGGGGGGAAGAAGTAAAAAGAATAAAATAAAAGGAAATGGGAGGGGAGGACTAGGTGTAATCAAGTCACCTAGCCCGGATTCCGCCTATATCCGATTAAATTCAACAAAAAGGAAATAAAAACAAAGAAAAAGTGGAAAGTACTTAAAAATCCTAGAAACCAAACTATACAAACACACAAATACAAAAACAAAAACAAAAGAAAAGGAAAAAGGGTATTTACAACTTGGTACTCTCACCATCTACGCCTCCATAGCCATCAAGAGCTCGGAGAAGCAAGTCAAATGCTCTAGCAACATCTTCATTAAGGCTCACATGGCCGAGCCTAACTACTTTCAAGAGCTTCCAAGTCGGAGATAAGAAGCAATCATCTAATCCATTAAGCTCGGGTTTCTCGTGATCTTCCGGGTCTTTCCAACCAACATAGCGACGACTCTTATGACCATCCGGTAGGTATAGTGGTCTAAAGTCATGCTTGGCGTTACGGTTTGGGAGATCACACCCTAAGGGTGTAGCTTCTTCTACGGGGTCAAGAGTAGCACTCTTTTCCGCCACCCGACAAGGATCCACTTCATCAACCGTCTCACAAGACAAGGGACTTGAAATCGAGTGCGATAAAGGAGGTGAAGGCATCAATTTCTTCGATGGTTTGGTCTAGCATAGCATCTCCAAATCCCCTAATCGGCTCCTCCAATTTCCCATTCAAGGCAAGTTCTAAGGCATCTATCTCTTTCTCCCAAGTATTACCTTCCTTTTCACTCACCTTGACAATTTGGTCTAGAGGAGTCTTCTCTTCACTTAGCTTTGGATTGTCAAGATCCGGTTCATCACGAAGAAAATCATACAAGTCCAATTTAATAGCCAATACATTGGCTACCCAAGAGTTACTTTGAGAATCATGTTCAATTTCCTCCTACTTGTCGACCCTTGAAGCATTAACTTCCTCCATTATTCCCATAGCTTCACCATCCAAGCAACTCTCAACAATGATCCCTTGGTTGACCCTCTCTTCTTCATTCGTGGCTTCATAATCGGGTTGATTGCCTTGTGAAGACAACCGATCTTCATGCCCAAATGAACCTTCCTCAACAAGTTGTGGATCTCGAGTGGTTAACATCGTGTAACGAGCCATGAGTGCATTAATTCGAGCAAATAGCACCTCTTTTTTTCTTTGATGTTGAGCCATGAACTCATCTTGGTCCCTTTGCATTTGAATCATCATCTCTTGTTGATTCTTTAGCATTTCTTGTTGACTCTTTTGCATTTGAATCATCATTTGACAAAGCTCAAAGTTGGGGACTTTTGGTGTGAGTTATGTGAAGGTATTAGGTAATTGTTAGGATTTTGGAATGATCTTTGACAACTTCCATGGTAGTCAATCGAAGGGGTTCATAAGATTGTTGATGAGATTGATATGGTTGGTAAAATTGTGGGTCTTGGTAGTTTGTCCCATGGTTGTCCCACGATGATTGATAGTAGCTTGGATGCATAATGTTGCCTTGATACATTGGCTGAACTAGAAACACTTAGCAAACGTTAGAAGCCGAATGATTTTTAGGCACTAGGAAGAGAGAAATAAGCACCCAAGAAGAAAAAAACGGAGATAGACAAGGAGAAGAAAACACAAAAATCAAGAACAAAGTCTAAAACTAAGCACACAAGAGTCTAAACTACGCCGTCCCCGGCAACAGCGCCAAATTGATGGAAGGATTTTGCCGCCAATCCAACCAAACATGTAAAACCAACTATTCCTAACTGGGTAGATAGGACAAGTCGGGTCGAATCCACAGGGACGGGGTGTCGGACTAAGGTGTGCTACGGTCTAAGACTAGGTTCAAGGCTAACTACAATAGGGTGATGGCTAAAGTAGACTAAGGACTAAGCTAAACAAACAACTAATGACAAAAAGAAGCGAATTAAATCAATAAGAAGAAACTAGGGTTAGGTCGGGTTCATGGATGCCAAGGAGATCAAAAGAAGGAAACGGGGTTACTAGCATGCTTTCGTAGCCTAGGTTACGATCGGGCTCTCGCTACTTAAACGGCCTAGGGGTCATCCTCACCACGCTCTTGCTACTAATGAGGGAACCAAACCGACCAACCAAACAAACACATACAAGAGAAGAGGCAAGAAAAACAAGGATTGATCATCTCTAGTCTCACAAGCATTTCATCGAACATGTAGAGTGCAAGGCAAATGGGAATCAACAAAAACAACAAATAGTACCACCCATCTCACCCTAATCATCCCTAATCACACCCAATCCCCCTACTAACCCTAGGGGAAAACTACTCACACATAATCAAACTAAAACTAACACAAACAAGAGAAACCAACAAAAGAATCAAAACATTCATAATGAAGAACAAGGATGAACAACAAACTATAATGAATAAAGATGAAAACTTGATTAAATATGAAAGATTAAGAGTAATGGGAGAAGAAAGATTATACCAACTAGAAAGGAATGGAAAGATGAACATTTGCATAAAAGAATACCCAAACATCCCCCAATGTTGTCAAGATTGGTAGATTCTTCAAGAATCCCAATAATACAAGAGTAACTAACTAGATTACGGACTAATTAAGGACTAATCTACACTAATCTAACCTAAAGTAGTCTAGGGTTTAGTGGGTAATGTAAAGGATGATCAATGGTTACAAGAGAGGGGGTATATATAGGGTTACATAAGCAAAGAGGGGCGAAACAATGAAATAGCGGCTGAACTGGGTCCTTCCCGGCCGGGAAGGAATGGTCCCGGTCGGTAAGGGACCCATCCCGGTCGGTAAGCTCATCATCCCGGCCGGGAAGGCCCTCAGAACCTCCTGTTCGCTTGTCTTCTTTGTCTCGGTCGTGATGATGCTCATCCCGACCGGGATGGGTCTTGTAGGCCTCAAATATGATCCTCGTAGGTCCCCACTTGCTCTCCCTAGGCTTCTCATCGATTCTCGGTGCTCGGTAATGGGTCCAAATGGCTCGGGAATGAGTCACAAGGGATCGGGATCGAGTCTAAGCCACCGAGTGATCGTCGCTTCTCTTCGTTGGCTCCAAATATGTCAGAGACGAGTCGGAATCGTTCCATTTCTCCAAGATTGGTCTTAGGAGCCTAAAACAAACTAGAAGAAGCGTAAGTAGCCTCGAAAACCGCTCCAAAGAGCGATTCTACAAGAGAAACCGGGACCAAACAGAAGGAATAAGCACTACAAACCACACTTATGAACTCCCCCACACTTAACCCTTACTCGCACTCGAGTAAGCACGAACTAAATACTAAACTAATAAAAACTAATATACTAGCCGAGTGGGTATTAGCGCACCCAACGCCCTTTCAACTCATGCGAGAACACTCAGAGGAAAAGTGCTCTCTGCAAGGCAAGTGAGGTCTTGCGACAAAACTATGGATACAACCGAACACAAAAACATACATACAAACAAACAAACAAACAAACAAACAAACAAACAAACAAACAAACAAGCAAACAAACGGTTGCATCCAAGAAGAAACAAATACAACTTCCCTCAACAAAGCGGTGAAAGAAGCACCGGTTAAGGACTCAAGGCAAGTGACAACATTCCCAAGCTAATAACACAAATCGATATGGACAAAACCCTAATAGTATGACAATAAAGCAATAAAAACGTTGGTAACTTACCTAGGCCCTCCTAACCTTCTAAGAACGTACTACGAGACGATAGGCGGGATGGAAAAGGATGAACCACGGAGTTAGTCGACACTGTAGGTAAGTGAAACCTCGTCCCCTTTAGCGATGGGCCAAGAGGATCGTCCCATGCTCAAGACTTGCCCAACTAGTCCAAGTAAAAAGGTGGATATGGTTGCAAAATGAGGGAAGACCGACTATTACAGCTATCATCCTTCCTAGGGACTCGGTCCTTTGGTAGGCTCTTCACGATAATAGTCGGTAAAAGGCTTATTTTTTAGGGGTAAAAATTTTTTTGTGAGATGATTTCCTTTGGCATTCTTTTCTTTTGCATTTGGCTTTTGAGTTGCTATGCCACTTTTTTTTTTTGTTTTGTATTTTGTTTTTGATTTGTTGTGCCTTTTCTTTTTCTTCTTTCTTTTCTTTCTTTCTTTTTCTCTTTCTTTCTCTTTTTGACTTGGTTTGCCTTTTGGATAAATCTTGTATTGTAGGCATCCAATCACAACCAAGTATGAAACTTCAACAAATTGCAACTTATTTGTGAGATATGTGTAGAAGGTAGGGAAAAAGGGCGAAACTTGGACTAATCAAACAATTTCGAACAAGGTCACCTAAGAGACGGGACTCAGCAACCAAGGCCTTTTCACTCCGTGGGTGGATAAAGTGGTCAAAACGCAAATCCCGTAGTAAATCCCTAGTAGACTAGGTGGACACAAGGTAAAGAACCAACGAAACTATTGATTTAAAGTCATTCTAGACTAAAGTCCAAGACTCGATTCATATCACTAGAAAGGGAAAGTAGACACTTGCGCACTAGCCTCAAAACCGGATTTTCGAAAACCTTTTATTACACAAGACACAAACTTAAACAAGACAAAACAAGGACGCAACAAAAACGAAAGAAAATGAGACAAACACAACAAAACCAAACAAAACAAACAAACAAACACACAAAATAAACAATCATCACCCCGAAACTTCCAAACAAGCCACCAAATCCACCACAAACTCCAACAAGCTCCACCCGAGCATACTCCATCACAAAACATCCTCCAAACTCCACAAAAAGGAAAAAGGAGAAAGAGATAGAAGGATATTACCGGATGTCAAGAGCTTTCCGAAACTCACGGCGATCAAGCAACCTACAAGGAAATCGGGAGGCAAAATACACGCAACACGACAAATATACGATACAATGACACGAAATAAAAAGGTACAAAAGAATTTTTTTTTTGGTTTTTTATGAAATTTTTAGGAATTTTTAAGATTTTTTTGGAAAAACTACGAAAATAAAAATAAACTAGACTCAGATGCCGCTCCCCCACACTTAAACCGAGCAATGTCCTAATGCTCGATCGGTAGTGTGTGGAGACAAAAAAAAAGAAGAGAAAAAGGGAAAATAAAGCTGAAAATCAAAAATGAAAGTGAAGAAAGGGTAGAATGTGTCCGGCCGGGGTGTAGAAAAGATATGGATGGGGGGAAGAAGTAAAAAGAATAAAATAAAAGGAAATGGGAGGGGAGGACTAGGTGTAATCAAGTCACCTAGCCCGGATTCCGCCTATATCCGATTAAATTCAACAAAAAGGAAATAAAAACAAAGAAAAAGTGGAAAGTACTTAAAAATCCTAGAAACCAAACTATACAAACACACAAATACAAAAACAAAAACAAAAGAAAAGGAAAAAGGGTATTTACAACTTGGTACTCTCACCATCTACGCCTCCATAGCCATCAAGAGCTCGGAGAAGCAAGTCAAATGCTCTAGCAACATCTTCATTAAGGCTCACATGGCCGAGCCTAACTACTTTCAAGAGCTTCCAAGTCGGAGATAAGAAGCAATCATCTAATCCATTAAGCTCGGGTTTCTCGTGATCTTCCGGGTCTTTCCAACCAACATAGCGACGACTCTTATGACCATCCGGTAGGTATAGTGGTCTAAAGTCATGCTTGGCGTTACGGTTTGGGAGATCACACCCTAAGGGTGTAGCTTCTTCTACGGGGTCAAGAGTAGCACTCTTTTCCGCCACCCGACAAGGATCCACTTCATCAACCGTCTCACAAGACAAGGGACTTGAAATCGAGTGCGATAAAGGAGGTGAAGGCATCAATTTCTTCGATGGTTTGGTCTAGCATAGCATCTCCAAATCCCCTAATCGGCTCCTCCAATTTCCCATTCAAGGCAAGTTCTAAGGCATCTATCTCTTTCTCCCAAGTATTACCTTCCTTTTCACTCACCTTGACAATTTGGTCTAGAGGAGTCTTCTCTTCACTTAGCTTTGGATTGTCAAGATCCGGTTCATCACGAAGAAAATCATACAAGTCCAATTTAATAGCCAATACATTGGCTACCCAAGAGTTACTTTGAGAATCATGTTCAATTTCCTCCTACTTGTCGACCCTTGAAGCATTAACTTCCTCCATTATTCCCATAGCTTCACCATCCAAGCAACTCTCAACAATGATCCCTTGGTTGACCCTCTCTTCTTCATTCGTGGCTTCATAATCGGGTTGATTGCCTTGTGAAGACAACCGATCTTCATGCCCAAATGAACCTTCCTCAACAAGTTGTGGATCTCGAGTGGTTAACATCGTGTAACGAGCCATGAGTGCATTAATTCGAGCAAATAGCACCTCTTTTTTTCTTTGATGTTGAGCCATGAACTCATCTTGGTCCCTTTGCATTTGAATCATCATCTCTTGTTGATTCTTTAGCATTTCTTGTTGACTCTTTTGCATTTGAATCATCATTTGACAAAGCTCAAAGTTGGGGACTTTTGGTGTGAGTTATGTGAAGGTATTAGGTAATTGTTAGGATTTTGGAATGATCTTTGACAACTTCCATGGTAGTCAATCGAAGGGGTTCATAAGATTGTTGATGAGATTGATATGGTTGGTAAAATTGTGGGTCTTGGTAGTTTGTCCCATGGTTGTCCCACGATGATTGATAGTAGCTTGGATGCATAATGTTGCCTTGATACATTGGCTGAACTAGAAACACTTAGCAAACGTTAGAAGCCGAATGATTTTTAGGCACTAGGAAGAGAGAAATAAGCACCCAAGAAGAAAAAAACGGAGATAGACAAGGAGAAGAAAACACAAAAATCAAGAACAAAGTCTAAAACTAAGCACACAAGAGTCTAAACTACGCCGTCCCCGGCAACAGCGCCAAATTGATGGAAGGATTTTGCCGCCAATCCAACCAAACATGTAAAACCAACTATTCCTAACTGGGTAGATAGGACAAGTCGGGTCGAATCCACAGGGACGGGGTGTCGGACTAAGGTGTGCTACGGTCTAAGACTAGGTTCAAGGCTAACTACAATAGGGTGATGGCTAAAGTAGACTAAGGACTAAGCTAAACAAACAACTAATGACAAAAAGAAGCGAATTAAATCAATAAGAAGAAACTAGGGTTAGGTCGGGTTCATGGATGCCAAGGAGATCAAAAGAAGGAAACGGGGTTACTAGCATGCTTTCGTAGCCTAGGTTACGATCGGGCTCTCGCTACTTAAACGGCCTAGGGGTCATCCTCACCACGCTCTTGCTACTAATGAGGGAACCAAACCGACCAACCAAACAAACACATACAAGAGAAGAGGCAAGAAAAACAAGGATTGATCATCTCTAGTCTCACAAGCATTTCATCGAACATGTAGAGTGCAAGGCAAATGGGAATCAACAAAAACAACAAATAGTACCACCCATCTCACCCTAATCATCCCTAATCACACCCAATCCCCCTACTAACCCTAGGGGAAAACTACTCACACATAATCAAACTAAAACTAACACAAACAAGAGAAACCAACAAAAGAATCAAAACATTCATAATGAAGAACAAGGATGAACAACAAACTATAATGAATAAAGATGAAAACTTGATTAAATATGAAAGATTAAGAGTAATGGGAGAAGAAAGATTATACCAACTAGAAAGGAATGGAAAGATGAACATTTGCATAAAAGAATACCCAAACATCCCCCAATGTTGTCAAGATTGGTAGATTCTTCAAGAATCCCAATAATACAAGAGTAACTAACTAGATTACGGACTAATTAAGGACTAATCTACACTAATCTAACCTAAAGTAGTCTAGGGTTTAGTGGGTAATGTAAAGGATGATCAATGGTTACAAGAGAGGGGGTATATATAGGGTTACATAAGCAAAGAGGGGCGAAACAATGAAATAGCGGCTGAACTGGGTCCTTCCCGGCCGGGAAGGAATGGTCCCGGTCGGTAAGGGACCCATCCCGGTCGGTAAGCTCATCATCTCGGCCGGGAAGGCCCTCAGAACCTCCTGTTCGCTTGTCTTCTTTGTCTCGGTCGTGATGATGCTCATCCCGATCGGGATGGGTCTTGTAGGCCTCAAATATGATCTCAAAGGTCCGCACTTGCTCTCCCTAGGCTTCTGATCAATTCTCGGTGCTCGAGAATGGGTCCAAATGGCTCGGGAATGAGTCACGAGGGCTCGGGATCGAGTCTAAGCCATTGAGTGATCGTCGCTTCTCTTCGTTGGCTCCAAATGTGTTAGAAACGAGTCGGAATCGTTCCATTTCTCCAAGATTGGTCTTAGGAGCCTAAAACAAACTAGAAGAAGCGTAAGTACCCTCAAAAACCGCTCCAAAGAGCGATTCTACAAGAGAAACTGGGACCAAACACAAGGAATAAGCACTACAAACCACACTTATCACTTTCTGCCCGTTTATTGGGGTGCTACTCGATCGAGTAGCCCATGGCACTCGATCGAGTGCCTCCTGTACAAGTTACAGCTCATTTCGAAAAAGGTGACAGTTTCGTATTTTATTAAATCGATGGTCGATCGAGTTACGTAAAAACATTGCATAATTTGAACTCAACTCGGTTTACGGTGCCTATAATCTTATATTATACAATTATAAGACCGACATCGAAATTTTATAAAAAAACGTTGTAGGATCGATTAAAATTTGACTAGGACGAAATTGTCTCCCTCCGCATCACGACATCGATACTAATCCTTACGGATTATATGGTGTTTGATTTTCACGTCAACGGGTTCCGTACTAATCTTGGAAATGGAATCGAACGCGTTCAACTACGTATGACCACGATCGCTTTACGCCCTTAAGTGCTTGGGGCGGCGCTCCTCGAAAGGGTGCCACCACCGTCGCGAATTGTAAAGGGATTAAACGGACTTGGAGCGATTATCGTAGTCAAACGTGTTCAATCCGAAAACGATATTATTATTATTATTATTATTATTATTATTATTATTATTATTATTATTATTATTATTATTATTATTATTATTATATATATATATATATATATACGCGGTATTAAATATAAATGACGATAAAAAGAACGAAAATTAAAATGCTACAATAATAAAATGTTAGTGTTAGTATGCTAATAATAATTATAATATATAGTATAATACTAACTCTCCAAGAGTTCCTTAGTCTTAATCTCAACCTTCCATTCATCTTAAGATGGATGGATGGATGGGCTTCAATTAAAAAAAAACGGGGAAGACTGTCATAAGGCTGCCAAACATCCCTTCTTCTAAATCATTCACTACATCACTTCCCTCATACCCTTCCCAATCCCCTCCTTTTCAATTCATTTCTCAACTCAATCAATCTCTCTCTAACAAAACCCCAACAAATAATCTCCATTAATAACTCCGACCATACTCCGTCAACTACTCCGACCATACTCCATCAGTAACTCCGATCATCATACGAAGATATGTTCATGCTTCATCTTTATCATCTTTATCTTCATCTTCATGCTTCTTTTTCTTCATCATCTTCATCTTCATCTTCATGCTTCTTTTTATTTTTCATACTTTTTTTTGGTATTTATAAAATTATTCATCTTCATTATCCACAAAAAAAATGAACACCTTCATCTTCAAGATGAAGTTTGAAGATGAAGTTATTCTTTTTTTGTGTGATGAATGAAGGTTGAAGATGAAGATGAAGATGAAGATGAACAAGTCATTTAATGCGTAATGTTTTTGCAGAATTGCAAGGCCACACACTTTCAGTTGTATAGTCACACTCATTGGGTTGTAGAATCACGCATCTGTACACTTATTGTAGTCATATATTCAGTTGTATAGTCACACTCATTAGGCTGTATAGTCACACTTGCTATGTTGTAGAATCACACAACTGTAGAATACCTTGGATTAAGGTACCATGCGTTTAATCATCTTCATCTTCATACTTGTTTTATTTTTTATACCTTTTTTTTTGGTATTCATAAAATTGTTCATTTTTCATTATTCAAAAAAAATGAAGATTGAATATGGATGAACGAAGGTTGAATATTTAATGAATGTTTAGATATTTTCGTTTTTTTTAAAGTCACGGTCGTCCATTCATTATTCACAAAAAAATGTAGGTTGAATATGGATGAATGAAGGTTGAATATTTAATGAATGTTGTATAGTCAAACAGTTGATGTTGAATAGTCACACTCATTATATTGTAGAATCATACAAATTCGTGCGTAATCATCTTTGCTAATGATGAGTGAAGTATAAATTAGTATAATTTAGTTGTATAGTCACAGAGATTAGGTTGTATAGTCACACAGTTGAAGTTGTATAGTCATACTCGTTATGTTGTAGGATCACAGTCAGTATGTTGTAGGATCACACCATTTATGTTGTATAGTCACACAGTTAAAGTTGTATAGTCACACTCATTATGTTGTACAATCATGCAGATGTACAGTCATTGTAGTCACATATTCAGTTGTGTAGTCATATTCATTGTGTGATTTAGATTGATTGTGTGTTTTGTTGCAGTGAAATGGTTGGTGGAAAGAGGGATGTTGGTAAAAGGGGCGGTGGGAAGAAGAAGGTCGTGGAAGATACAGTGGCCGACCACGTAATTGGACAACGTATTATATATTGCGCACGTACCGGAGATCATTTTTAAGCTCTTGAGTGTTTATATGGGATAAAATATTTGCTTTAGGATGAACGTACTATATGTAGAGGATGTTGGGTGGGTTAGAATGTTTTTATGTTTGACGTCCTATAGGTAAAGGATGGACTTTTTCTAATGTAAATATATTTCCATCGCTATTTTCTGGTTTCATAATTAATCACGCGAGGTCTATAGCAAAATCACTTACCTTTCACCTTTAAAACCACACAGCTGTGCACCAATTGGTTTGTAGCCAAAGTGGTCGTATTTGTATAGTCACATTCGCCTTGTTGTATAGTCACACTCGCTATGTTATATAGTCACACTCGATTTTGGTTTTTCATTTTGTATAGTCACACTCGTCATGCAATAGAATCACACTCATTAAGTTGTAGAATCACACTCATTTTGTGCGTAATGTCAAACGTCAACATAATGAGTGTGACTATACAGTATAATGAGTGTGACTATACAACTGAAAGTGTGTGACCTTGCAATTCTGCAAGAACTTTACGCACAAAATGAGTTGTTCTTTTTTTTTAATTAAAATGTTTTTTACAGTCAATCAAAATAATATTTCTAACTAGAACATATATTAATTAGAATGTTTTTTTATTGGATGAATGAACTTGGAAGATGAAGTTGGTCTTTTTTTATGAACGAATCTTGAAGATGAAGAAATTCTTCTTTTTTGTTGGATGAATCGAAGCCACTCATTTTACGTCTAACAATCACCTGTTGTAATATTTGTGATGGAAGAGTAGAACGTTTCAGTAATTTTCCGAATTTTAAATGCGTCTTACAAACATGAAATCAACTATAAAAGAAACCAACATGAATGGAGGTTGAATATTTAATGAAGGTTTAATTACTTTTGTATGTGATTAATACTTTCATTTTTTTTAGAATGTCGTTACTGAGGAAAGTCACAGTCGTCCATTCATCCATATTCAACTTTCTATTTTTTTTTATAATGAAGATGAATAATTTTATAAATACAAAAAAAAATTATGAAAAATAAAACTAGCATGAAGATGAAGATGATTAAACGAATGATACCTTAATCCCAAGGTATTCTACATCTGCGTGATTCTACAACATAGCGATTGTGACTATACAGCATAATGAGTGTGACTATACAACTGAATATGTGACTACAGTGAGTGTACAGCTTCGTGATTCTTCAACATAATGAGCATGACTATACAACTGAAAGTGTGTGACTTTGCAATTCTGCAAAAACATTACGCATGATGAAGATGATGATAGGATGAAGATGAAGATCTTCATCAAACTTCCGCCATTCATCTAGGTTGAAGATGAAGATGTTCTTACTTTTTTTTGGATGAATGAAGCTTGATGATAAGGAAAAAAATTTGTTGAATGAATGAATTTGAAGATGCGAATTTTTTTTTTTGTTGAATGTTGAAGATGATGATGTTTTTTTTTTGTTTGATAGATGAAGATGAAGATGAGAGAGATGAGAGAGCATCAAGTGGTAAGGAGTGAGAGTAGTTGTAAGAAGTAAGAGTTTGATTGAGGGAAAATATTTAAACATTCATTAAATATTCAACCTCCATTCGTTTTTTTAGAATGTCGTTACTGAGGAAAGTCACAGTCGTCCATTCATCCATATTCAACTTTTTTTTTTTTTTGATAATGAAGATGAATAATTTTATAAATACAAAAAAAAAAGTATGAAAAATAAAACTAGCATGAAGATGAAGATGATTAAACGAATGATACCTTAATCCCAAGGTATTCTACAGCTGCGTGATTCTACAACATAGCGATTGTGACTATGCAGCATAATGAGTGTGACTATACAACTGAATATGTGACTACAATGAGTGTACAGCTGCGTGATTCTACAACATAATGAGTGTGACTATAAAACATAATGAGTGTGACTATACAACTGAAAGTGTGTGACTTTGCAATTCTGCAAAAACATTACGCATGATGAAGATGATGATAGGATGAAGATGAAGATCTTCATCAAACTTCCGTCATTCATCTAGCTTGAAGATGAAGATGTTCTTATTTTTTGTTGGATGAATGAAGCTTGAAGATAGGGAAAAAAATTTGTTGAAAGAATGAATTTTGAAGATGCGGATTTTTTTTTGTTGAATGTTGAATATGATGATGCTTTTTTTTGTTTGATAGATGAAGATGAGAGAGATGAGAGAGCATCAAGGGGTAAGGAGTGAGAGTAGTTGTAAGAATTGAGAGTTTGATTGAGGGGATGGTTGCTTTTCTCCTTTTCTCTCTCCACTGCTGCTGTTAGTAAGCTGACATTTCCTTCTTCTTTTTTTAAACACATCATTCATCTAAGTCATTCATCCAACCCAAGATCAGTGACCAACAACACAACTTCTCAACTTCCCAATCCACCACCAACTCCTTTGATCCAATTTATATATATATATATATATATATATATATATATATATATATATATATATATATATATATATATATATATATATATAGAGAGAGAGAGAGAGAGAGAGAGAAATGGGTTGATGACACCCTCAACCTACATGCTTAAAATGGACTCAGAAATGGACTCGTAATAGTGACGGGAGCGCGGGAGTAGAGAGAGAGAGAGAAATGGGTTGATGACACCCTCAACCTACATGCTTAAAATTGACTCGGAAATGGACTCGTAATAGTGACGGGAGCGCGGGAGTATCGAGGATGTAAGTAGAGTTATGGTGTGTATATGTGTAGAGATAGTTTATATCGGTTTTTCGAGATATTTAAAGCTCGGTTTTTTCTTAGGGTTGTTTAGGGTTGAAGAGTGGTGTGTAGTATGTAGAGTATGGTTGCTTAGGTTGAAAATGTAGGGTTTTAGCTTAGGAAAAATCTCTGAATTTGTGAAGGGTTTGAGGGGGTATTTATAGGAAATTCCCCACGACCTAGGGTCACTCGATCAAGTGGCCCTTGTGTACTCGATCGAGTGCCCTGAAAAGAAGGGTCTGATCGGTTTTTGTTGCTGCACTCGATCGAGTGGGTTAGGCGGGTGAGTCATTTTAGGAAGGTGATTGACTTTTTGAATTCCAAATTTGTTGCATGGGCGCCTGTTTCCAGAATGTTTGCAAAGTCCTTTTCTGACTCGGAACGGGTTTTTGGGTCGTAAAAAGATGGTTTTATTTTTGGTGTCAGTTTTGGCCCAAGTTAGTCTCATTTTATTGGAAACGATCCACTGAGCCTGGATTTGAGGTCGGTTTTGAGAGATTTGTACTCCGCTAAATGCCCACATCGGATATTATTGATTCCGAGTCCGTATTCGAGCGTATTAAGTCACGTTTACGTCCGATCATCATCGGGTGTTTTGTCGGGAACTGCTATAGACACTAGCAGGCAAAATACGGGTGTCTACACTCCCTCTATTTCATTTTCTTTCATTGATTTACCTATTTTGAAAGGAAAAAAAACAAGAGAACGGAGGAGAATGAAAACCAGAAATGGTGCGTCGAAGAAAATGATTGACGGAGAAGATGAAGAACCCTAATCGGAGAAAATCATCGAATAAAATAGAATTGTGGTTATTAGAAATGAAATACAGTACGTAGTTAAATGAAAATGGAGTGTCTCAAATGAAATAAAGTATCTCACAAAAGGCGGCCCAAAAAAATTTGAGACTGACATTGGTCCCAGTTGCTAAACGCGGTCCCAAAGTTGCAATCGATTAATTAATTTTGAGACCACGAAAAATGCAGCCCCGATAAAATAGAATTGTGGTTATTATATTTTTTGTTGACAGTAATTTTTTGTGAAACCTTAAGTTTATATGTTTGTGTTATATTTAAATTATTTTTATGTTATTTTTATTGTGGAGGTCAAAATTTAAGTTTAATTACATTGGAAAATTGGATTGTGTTCTATGGAATATATTTTATTGTTTTTCTTAAGAAGTGTGTCATTTTTAAGGTAGAGTAAATCAATAAAACGGAGAAAATAGAAGATATTTGGAAACTCTTATAATATATAGCAGAGAATACTAAGCGCAACTACTTTTTACCGTCGGCGCTTTACTTCTTACCGTCGACGTTAATTACGTGAAATGACGACTTTGTCCTTACTATTTATTCTCAAAATAATATTACTTTTACATTTTATAGATTATCGATTTATTAAAACTCGATAACAAACCGTCTTTTTCGATTATCGTAATAAACCAAAACCGACTTTCTATATAGTTAATTACGCAAAATGACGAATTCTCCTTTGCAATTAATTCTCGAAATATTATCACATTTACATTTTATAGTGTAGACACCCACATTTTGACCGCCAGGTGTCTATATTAGGTCCCGCCAAACACCCAATGATGATAGGACGCAAACATGCTTTAATGGACTCGGATATGGGCTCGAAATCATGGACATTTGGCTTGGGCTCATTATGGAGTACATATCTCACAAAACCAACCTCAAAATCAGGCCCAGTGGGTCGTTTCGAGTCAAATAAGACTAATTTGGGTCGATTCCGGCACCAGGGGTAAAACCGTCTTTTTACGACCGATTCAAAACCCGGTCAAAGATTTTCCCGAGACGCATGAGTCAGCCGTGACACCTCACACGGCTGATTCCTGCTCTAAACACCAAAAAATCAGCTTCAAATAATATTAAACAAATCCGTTTAAGGATAGAATTCGATCTCAAGTAGGAATTCTATCCGGAAACCGAATCGGACATCAACCGAGCTCCAAATACTCGCCCGAGACAGCCGAATACTCGGCCAACACTCCCCAACCAGCCGAGATTTTGGCTTCTTCACCAAGAAACGAGAAGTTTATTCCCTTACGAACTCTCGTATTTCCTATCCAAACCGGTATTTCTTGCCACACAAGCAAGGCTACCTTGACTCCTATAAATAGGACCTCATATTCAACACAAAACACACATGAAACATCATTAATCCCGACACATGAAACATCATTAATCCCGACACATGAAACACAAAGAATTCCGACACACCATAATTATTAGACATACATACTCGATATATAGCAAAAAATAGTCTCGACACACGTCCGAAGGAATCCCGAAGTAGCTTCAAAAATCTGTCGAAACCGACCCGTCCAAACCGGCCGAACCCGACGCCTCTCACACACATAAATCCGCACCACCTTAACTCACCCGCATCATCTCGACGCTCCCGTGCCTAAGCCACCGTCCGACGAGCTATATACCAAGAAAGTAAAGCATGTAGGTTGAGGGTGTAAATCAAACCCGATTCTTCTCCTTTCTCTCTCTCTCACGTCTTTCTCCCCTCTTTTCGTTCGTCTTTTTTTTATTTTTCATCGATCGTTTCGCATTATTAATATGGGTCGTTTATCGCATCATATTTTTATTTATTTTCGATGATAAAAAAACTATCTTTTATAATGTTCTTAAAATACGATACCGATTCTCTAATCGAATATCGTATCTACAAGAACTAAATTAAAATAATTTTCGTTGATGCTAATAAAATCACTACTTTTTTTTAATAAAATTTGATGATTTTTAACGCGGAGAAAATTAACATCTTTTTCGTTCAAAATTCTTTTTTTTTTATTTTCGTTCAAAACAAGTTTTTCAAAACATTTTATAAAATCATTCCGACTATTCGATATCGATTTCATAATCGAATATCGAATACGACGAATATCGAAAATATAAATCAAGTATAAATTAATTCATAATTGTACGCGATTTATAAAGAATTAACGATTTTTCGACAAAATAAAAAAAAAAAAACCCGACAGACCACCACGCGAGTCGCGCGCCCTCCAGGCGGCTCGCGCGGTGGCCTGATCCACCGGCCCCTTATTTTTCCGTTTCTTCGCTTTTCTATTTTTAATTCTTTTCGAACCTTATATTAAAATGCGACTTTCGCGACATACTTTAATAAATACTTTTTTTCGACCTCGGTCAACACGTGTTAATCAATCACGTGTCATCAAATCTTTTCTAAAATCATGCATATTATTTATTTACGTCTTTTTCAATTTATTCACCGTTACTAACTTGTTTTCTCGTGTTTGTAGCTTTTTTATTTGTTTTTTTATCGTTTTATTAGACTAAAACGAACTCACATGCTAAAATAACTTTGACGTTATTAGTTTAATATGCATTAAACGACTTAGCAACCCATTTATTTATTTTTCTCACATGCTTAGGAAAATAATGTTTGCATATCATTCAACCGTCGAACTAACCCGTGTACAAAAAAAACGAACGATATCTTAGTAAAGGCTGCTAAGTGCGGGCGGGGTTGGGTGTTCTTAGTGAACTTCCCAACACGTACCCTCACCCCTTACTCAGAACCGTGGTTTCCGGATGTCCGAGACCATTGGTAACGAGAGTCATTCAATATACGATTAACCGCCCAGTCGGCATCGGTATCGATATGCAAAGGGACGAGCCCAATAAACTCTGACATCGGAAATGGGCCGTATTTTGTATACGGCCCACTACGACATAGAGTGGGCTCGAACGGTTCCGAATAACCACAAAATTCGGTGGCGACTCCTACTTCGATTTAAATTTCAATTTGACCATCTCATATGGAGATTCATTCGCCTCTCCAAACCCGCGCGTGGCCGCGTCGGGGTGGACCTATGTCATGTCCACAATTTGGCGACTCCGCTGGGGATCAACTGATGAGTCACTTACCATTGGCATCCCTAGGGTGAGACTCGAAAAGAAATCGTTCGAATAGTAATGTACACGTTTTAGGTCAATGGGCCATGCATAACCCAATCTTTCCCGGGCCGGTTACTTGTGACCGACGTTCCACTATACCACGGTGCATTCCTACATGGGTGCGCTAAAGACATCGATGGTGGAACTCGTCTAGGTTTTGCGGCATGTCCTAAGACCAACTCGGCTTAGGGAGTCCGTCCTCAATACGAGAAAGCCATCGTTGTTGGTATAGACCCTATTAGACCGACCGAGATTAGACTAAGAGCATACATGGCGTCATTATACTGTTCCGTGACTACGTGCTACTTGATCCATGTCTCGTCTTTTCAAAAACCATCGTTTTCAAAAAAAACTTGCATCTTTTTTCGAAAACCATCCATTTTTCAAAACCCGGAAAGCTACCGAATTTAGGACTTATGATTTTGACTCAAAATAGCCTATTTTCTAGCCGGTATGCTGTCCGAACCATTTCAAAAAAAATTCAAAATCTCGGCCCGATAAACCTTTTTTTTTTCCGATTTTCAAAAAAGATCGGGCCGTCCAACCCGACTTTGCTCGGTTTTCAAATTCAAATCCTCTTTTCAAACCTTCTTCTTCTTAGGACTTCCCGTATTTATCAGTGTCGGGTCTTGTCATAAGTAGCAAGAGTCTATAGCGTCGAAACTCCGTCGATCTTACATCACGGGTTTCCACCCCATCCCAAGTCCGCCTTATTAGTCAAGGTACGGCCCACCTACGTAGGACAAACTTCTACAAAGGGAAGCCCACTTACACAATCGAGTCCAAAGTCTGGGGAATAGCTCACACGTAGGTCTTTCTTCACACAGGACTAGGCCCACTTTGCCAAATCCTAAGGAAGACCCACCATCCACGAGTCACCCGTCTAGGAGTCGGTCTTCAGCCCCACTCGGGGGCTACCCTTTAGCTAGCGATCAATCACGGTTACTCTAAGGGTCAGCTCTTACATGTGTTGTCTCACGTATCCCACTTTCGAGTCACTTAGGTGTCACACCATCTGAGTCATGTCTAAGCCCTTAGTCTCACTTGGGGGCTATTCTCCGACGGAGCGATTAATCACAGTCACTCCGAGAATCATACCCCGCACATTTGTCTTAGGAGAGTCTAACCCGAGTCAAACTGGAGTCGTCTCTCCTCCCGCGCTATTTCCTATGCCTTGGTGTATTTGAGTTCCGAAGCAACTTTCCTGATTACGCGGTATTCTTACAGACAGGCCGCCACCCGAACCATGACTAAGGACTCCATTGATCAACTGACCGCCTCATTGGCCAAGATCCAAGATCAACTGAACCAGATAAGGGGAGACCAAACCGCCATTGCCACCCGTTTGAGTGCCTTGGAACAAAGGACTCCTAAGGTCGGAATGAAACCACTGGGCCCGTAGCTGAACTGGCCAACGCAGTCCGCAAGCTGGAGGAACAGGTCCACCTGTCGACCAACAATTCAATCCATACGGAAAATGCTCGTTCCTATTCACCTTTGACTGACGAGCTGCCCGCTAACCTCAACCTGACGGGCCTACCAATGTTCAACGGGACTGAAGACCCGGTATTACATATCCGGGCTTTCAAAGAATTCATGGCCATCAAAGGAGTGAAATCAACCATGTTCAAGCACCTGTTTGCTTCCTCCCTCGAGAAGCACCCGAAAGCCTGGTACTACAGGCTTGACTCCAAGAAGTACAAGACTTGGGATGACGTGGCGACGGAATTCGCTCGGAATTATGCCGATAATACCGAGATCCAGACCACGATGCGTACTTTAGAAGTCATGGCCCAAGAGCCCAAGGAAGGTTTCACTAAGTACCTTCAAAGGTGGAGGGCCGAGAGTGTGAAGTTGGTAGACAAGCCCAACGAGAAGACACTAGTGGAGGCGTTCATCAACAACCTCCTACCTTCCTACCGCATCCATCTTAGGTATGCCGGCATTTCCAACTTAGCAGTGCTTACCGAAATGGGCACTAGGATTGAAGATGATCTTCGACACAATGAAGATCCGGGTGAAGCTTCCGTTGAAGGCTATATTGGACATCAACTCGAGTCCTCAGAAGCCGACGACAAATGACAACATTATCCGAGAGTCTAGATTTGGTTTAAGCCGAAGTCTGAGTCCGAGTCTAGGATGTTCTATTTCCTTCACTTTCCATTTCCAAATCAGAGTCAAAGTCTTTTGCATTATGTCCTCTTTTTCACATTTCAATAAAATCAGTTTTTCTATTTCACATATATACTTTCCCTATGTGTTTCCGAGAACATGATGAACACCATCATACACTGTGAGCACATGCACGTGACTATTGTGGGCACATCTATAATGACTGCAGGAAACCGAGCCCGTGTTTTCCTTTTACCTGTTCCATGTCTGACATAGAAAGCCACATAACCACTCTTAGTAGGAGCGGTATCGAATCCTATGACGAATCTAGGTAGTCTCCTAGTTTGGGTCCAAGACGGGAGGCAAGCCCATTTCCTACAATAAACACCCATCCGATAAGATCAACCGATCCCTACCTTTGGTATTAGTCCAACCAAAATTCAAAAAACCCATGACCGGGGCTGAAAGGTCAACCAAAATTCAAGAAACCCATGACCGGGGCCGAGAGGTCAACCAAAATTCAAGAAACCCATGACCGGGGCTGAGAGGTCAACCAAAATTCAAGAAACCCATGACCGGGGCTGAGAGGTCAACCAACATTCAAAAAAAAACCCATGACCGGGGCTAAGAGGTCAACCAGCAAAAATTCAAAAAAAAAAAAACCATGATCGGGGCTAAGAGGTCAATCAAAAAAATCAGATACCCATGACCGTGGTCAACGGTCAACTCAAGTGAAAATCCTTTGACCGGGGTACGGTCAAATTCAAAATTATCAATACCATCCAATAGGGGAGTGACAGTCAAGCTGGTCAGCTAGCACCACATCTAGCCTTCCCACATTATAACCCTCAAGACCTTCCCAAGACCTGGGCTAGAGACAGCCCGGAATTTTGAGGATTCAAGCTCCATAGGATACCCTAACCATTAGGGCCAGACATGGAAATCAGGTCCCGCATTATCAAATCTACCCCGATCGAAGTTCGAGTCATTATTACTCGACTTCCCCCTTTCCTACCACATTACAATACCTTACCCTTGAAGCCTTAGCTCCACAAAATCGAGCTCCAGATTTAGAATCATCGAAGCCACTTACTTCCTAGCACCACATTTCCAAAAAACATCTAAACCAGTTACCAACCCCAAACACGGGAATTCAACTTGCAGTCGGCATAGAACATGCCCAAATAGTTCACACCACCCCTGGGGGTACCCCGGAAAATGCTCACAGTCACAGGATCAACATCCTAACTATTCTAGCCCTTTGGTTAAGACATCATTGGGAATGCACCTAGCCTACACCATTGTTATGGCTAGTTACACACAAAGCCCTAATAAACTAGGCACCATAATACATTTTTCAACACTGAACTACGACTTGGTTTGATTTCACTACACGTGAATACGTAGGCAGCCTTTCAACAGAGGCACAACCACCCACATTGACACTCATTCAAAAGCACCATCATTCCGGTCACGACACTGTCATGTTCTCAGCAGCTAGCTTTGTCGTCCCGGGGGCTTCTCTTTGGCTTAAGTTCTCCATCCACTCACATAATCCAAAGACTTTCAAAAACTAGCCTCCTTTCACTACTACATAAATAGGCTACTGCAACACTTTACGTGCAACACTTTTACTTTGTGTTGCAGAAAAAAGTAATTTGCAACACTTTTAATGAAAATGTTGCTTATACTAAACCGATGCAACATTTAATAAAAAAATGTTGCATTAGATTATCAAATTGCAACACTTATCAAAATTTGGCTAAGAATTGATGAATAAATAAACTAATAAGGTTAGGTTAATAAACATTTTATTTTATTTTTAAAGAAAAGTAGACGGGATGCACGCTACTACAAATATTGGATAAGAAACCACTAATAAGAAACCATGCAAACACAATAATGATTTCTTTAATCAAAGAAACCTTTAATAAAAAAAACAAATGGTTTCTTAGATAAATAAAAGAAATCATTTTAATAAGTAATGGTTTCTTAGATAGAACAAAGAAACCATTCTAATAAATAAAGGTTTCTTAGATGGAAGGATAGAACAAAGAAACCATTATTATAAACAAAAGTTTCTTATAAAATTACATTTATTAGTACTCCCAAATATCAACCCCCAAATATCTCGATTATTACTCCGTATCATATTATCATCTCAAAGTCTAAACCCTAGATAATAACAATTTCAGTCCTAAATCAATAGATAGATCTGTGAAACTCGTCCCTCATATTTTGCTGCTACCACCGCCATTTTCCGTCTACATTGTACTTTTCTAGTGTTGGCGATCTCGTTGGCCATGAAATCTCCTCCTCCGGCCCCTTCGCATCTCAGGTTGTTTTTCTTTCAGAAAATTTCAATGTTTGTCTCATCTTGGAATCACATGTTTGTCATATATTACATTGATTTTGCGGTCTCCCATAAGCAGCTTGTTCTTTACCGTGATGCTGCCGATGAGTTCAGGTGATACGAAGATCACTGGCCTCATAGGTATCTTTAATTTATTGTATGGTTTCTCTTTTTGGTTTGAGGACTCAAATCAATTATGCTTCTACTTTTAATCGGAATTCTCTGCCTGAGGTTCTTTACAGTCTGCCAGACACTGCATTACCTGTAGTTTTTTCTGCTATTGTAATTTTTTTCTACTATTTTTGAAAAGTATGGGTAATTATGTTATATGCAGGTTAGATAAACTTCCAGAGAGGCAATTGGTTGATTGAAGGCTGGAATGTTTATACCGTGGTTGGCAGTTGAAGGTACGTGAGGGCAAATGTGTGAAGATACCTCAGGTCAGGTCCATGTCCATCCCACCGCAGTGCTTTTTTTCTTTTTTCAATTCCATTTCAGGCGACAAAGTAGTATGGCGATTCTAGGTTTGATTTTCACTCCATTTCAGTGCCTTTTTTTATTTTCGTTGTACATTTGTTTGCTACGAGGTGAGTCCTAATAATTATGAATTACTTTTCCGATGATTTTGATTCTATGTATTCCAAACTTAATTAGGTCAGTATGTCATGTCTAGTTTTGATGTTTAGGTGCTTGGATTATGTTCGATGCGCTTAATGATGATGTACATTATGACTCTTCTATGATTTCTGTTTCTTCACACAACTATATGGCTATTCAAATTGTTTTATCTCACATGTTATATCGTGATCACTTGCTGTAATACACCTAAGCTATTCAATGCTATGTGATGTATGACGGTGTTTACTCGTAATAAAGGGTTGCTAAGCTTCCTACTCACTGTAACATTCATGGTATAAGTGAATGACAAGTTGGTGCTGATATGGAGTAATGCAAGTGAAGTAGATAATGTACCTTAAACATTTAGCCCATTTAATAATCGTTTCTCTTTAGCTTGATAGGAGTATTTCTTTTGTTAGCTTCTATTGAGTATATTATACTCACCTTGATCTAGACTGCTTACTGACCTAACATTGAATTCGTATTTCGTAACCGTTCGTTTTATATCTATTTACTCTTATCAAGCTTGCATGCTTCGTCATTTTTCCGCTTAACAATTGTATTTAAACTCAGAAATTGCACTACATGCTTCTTGTTTATTTTCCCTTTAGCATTATATTAGGTGTGAATGTCTATCATGTTTAAGTGTAATCAGTTACACATATTTTGAATTTTGGTTTAGTATGGATTACGATTTTAATTAGGACTTGATACATGTCTACGATTTTTGACAAATATTATTTATATATGTAAAAGAAATAACTGTCGAAGCGTTACGGTAAGAACATATAATTGTTGTTCTTAAAGAAGACTAATCATGACTATATAAATGATTGAATTTGGCTTTGTTCACTATTATTTCTTTTTTCTGCCATACACTCGATAATCCTACTGAATTTCGCACATATCATGTTTTGGTTCGTTATTTGCTTTTCATTTATAATTTTGAGTTATAAAAGTGTTTAGTAGTAATTAGCAACGAGATCTAAAGTGGTCAAGCTCAAAGTAAGTGACGGAATCACAAGAGTTCAACATACTCCGTAATTAACTACAAAATACATATCAAAGGCTTGCTTAATTTCCGGTTTTGGACTCGATCACTTGTGAGTTGTGATACAAAAGTGTCAGTTAATACCGTGTTTCTATTTGAGATTTAATTCTTATTTCTTTCAGGGGAAAGTCATCCTATGAAATGGGCAATGAGGCTTACAGTGGCACTTTATTTAGCACAAGCCTTGGAACATTGTAGCAGTAAAGGGATATCATTGTACCATGATATTAATGCCTACCGAATTCTCTTTGACTAGGTAAAATTCGTCATTACTCCATAGTTCATTATTTGTTGGAGGAGTAGTCAACTATATGGTAGGGGTGTCTCTAATAAGAAGTTGAGAGCTGTAAATGGTGTATCATCTTATTTGGTTCCAGGAGAAGTATTAGAGTCGATCAACTCAAATTTGTTGGAGGATGTACGAAAAAATATGATGAGTGAAATTATCAAGGTACAAGATAAACGTAAGGAGTTGGAGGAGGAGCATCTAAAGAAGAATGATGAATTGGAAAATAAGCAAAGGGAACTTGAGAATGAGAAGGCAAATATGACTCAACAAATTCTGCAAAAACTTCCAGAAAAGTTACCTACTAACATTCCTAGACATTATTTACTTGAAGAATAGAGTTTATTGAGAAGTTATTTATTTGAATTGTAGTTTTTTTTATTTTGCTTAATAATATTTTCGGACATGTATTATGCAAGACAATATTTATTTGAACTATTATGTATAATTTTTAGTTACATACGATAATAAAATCAAATTTTTTGAATTGTTACATTAGGTAAAAAAAAAAAAAGGTGTTGCAAACAATCATTGAAAGTGTTGCATTTTCTTCTACAAGATGTTGCTTTAGCCCATTACAAGTGTTGCATTAGACAATCACGTGTGTTGCAAAAAAAAGTGTTGCATATTATAAATAGATGCAACACTTTAAACAAAGTGTTGCATTTGATAAGAAAGTGTTGCATTAAGCTATTGCAACACAACTTTAAGCAACACACCCAAAAATGTTGCAAAAGCCTTTAGCAACACTTTTAAGCCATTAGGCAACACTTTTAAGGTGTTGCAATAGCCCATTTGTGTAGTAGTGTTTCTATAGTGTGTCCTAGTACTCGGCCCAGTCGAAGACAAGAATCTGTCAGAGACTCGAGACAACACCTACTTTGGGAACATGCCCCGAAACCAAAAAAAAAATCAAAAGAACACCAGTCTACGACATTGCTACCACAAAGCCCTGGCGTACGGAAACAATCTCACTCTGAGGATTCGACCATGTTGCCACTCGCCTAGGCTACGGAATAGCGCAACTTAAGAGTCTTGTCATCTTAGGTGGCCCATCCCCTACCGAGTCACGGTCCAACCCTTAGGGAGTCCAGTCGTGTTTGTCAACTCGTCCGGTCACGTCCAGAGTCGAGTCTGTCGGTATATCTCCCTCTTCACCTAGGCATACAGGCCTAACCAGAAATTTTTAGGAATCCATGTTAGAATCTGATTAGGAATCAAGTCATCCCAAATATTCCTTTTCTTCCAAATTTTTCAAAATTTCCGCCATTTTCAAAAAAAAAATCGGTTTTTTTTTCCAAAAAAAAATCAACCGAAAATCATTTTCTTCCCCAGCACGAGTCGATGTTTTATCTGTATGTTACATGCAAAACATACAGGTATCCCAAGACTCCCGGAGAATTCTCAAAGTTCTCAGTGAAAATTCAAGCAAAATTTTCGCTGAGGAATCGGAAGTATCAGTAAGAGGTACATCCGCAGCTTCTAATAGAGGCTCCCGCGCAATTCAAAGATGGGACGTATCAGTAAGCGGTACACCCATAGCCTCCAAGGCAAACTCCCACGCAATTTCAAGATGGAGATTGTCTGCAAACAGACAAACCCAAGACTTTTTTAGTAGAAAGTCTCCGCGCCGTTATAAGACATCTATCCAGGTATGATTTCTATCTTATGGCTAGCGAGCCCTTCACGCAAGTCTAATGGACTCTAAACGACCCGATCGGAAGTCTGCCAGGTCTAAATCCTCGATTGGCCTGGTAGCTACTCTGACTTTCGCCTTGTCCAAGCCTCAGTCAGACTGAGGGCTCTGTAGACACCCACATTTTGACCGCCAGGTGTCTATAGTAGGTCCCGCCAAACACCCAATGATGATAGGACGCAAACATGCTTTGATGGACTCGGATATGGGCTCGAAATCATGGACATTTGGCTTGGGCTCATTATGGAGTACATATCTCACAAAACCAACCTCAAAATCAGGCCTAGTGGGTCGTTTCGAGTCAAATAAGACTAATTTGGGTCGATTCCGGCACCAGGGGTAAAACTGTCTTTTTACGACCGAGTCAAAACCCGGTCAAAGATTTTCCCGAGACACGTGAGTCAGCCGTGACACCTCACATGGCTGATTCCTGCTCTAAACACCAAAAAATCAGCTTCAAATACTCCCTCCGTTTCTATGATTTCTTCCACCTTAAAAGTGGCACATTTCTTAAGAAAAACAATAAAATAAGTAAAAGTAGAGAGGGAGTAAAGTAAGTGGGTCACCTAGGTAAGAGAGAAGTGTGATAGAAAAAAGGAAAGTGGAAGAAATCAAAGAAATGGTTGAAAAAGGAAATGTGGAAGATATCAAAGAAACAGAGGGAGTAATATTAAACAAATCCGTTTAAGGATAGAATTCGATCTCAAGTAGGAATTCTATCCGGAAACCGAATCAGACATCGACCGAGCTCCAAATACTCGGCCGAGACAGCCGAATACTCGGCCAACACTCCCCAACCAGCCGAGATTTTGGCTTCTTCACCAAGAAACGAGAAGTTTATTCCCTTACGAACTCTCGTATTTCCTATCCAAACCGGTATTTCTTGCCACACAAGCAAGGCTACCTCGACTCCTATAAATAGGACCTCATATTCAACACAAAACACACATGAAACATCATTAATCCCGATACATGAAACATCATTAATCCCGACACATGATACACCAAGAATTCCGACACACCATAATTATTAGACATACATACCCGATATATAGCAAAAAATAGTCTCGACACACGTCCGAAGGAATCCCGAAGTAGCTTCAAAAATCCGTCCAAACCGACCCGTCCAAACCGGCCGAACCCGACGCCTCTCACACACATAAATCCGCACCACCTTAACTCACCCGCATCATCTCGACGCTCCCGTGCCTAAGCCACCGTCCGACGAGCTCTATACCGAGAAAGTAAAGCATGTAGGTTGAGGGTGTAAATCAAACCCGATTCTTCTCCTTTCTCTCTCTCTCTCACGTCTTTCTCCCCTCTTTTCGTCCGTCTTTTTTTTATTTTTCATCGATCGTTTCGCATTATTAATATGGGTCGTTTATCGCATCATATTTTTATTTATTTTCGATGATAAAAAAACTATCTTTTATAATGTTCTTAAAATACGATACCGATTCTCTAATCGAATATCGTATCTACAAGAACTAAATTAAAATAATTTTCGTTGATGCTAATAAAATCACTACTTTTTTTTAACAAAATTTGATGATTTTTAACGCGGAGAAAATTAACATCTTTTTCGTTCAAATTTTTTTTTTTTTCGTTCAAAACAAATTTTTCAAAACTTTTTATAAAATCATTCCGACTATTCGATATCAATTTCATAATCGAATATCGAATACGACGAATATCGAAAATATAAATCAAGTATAAATTAATCCATATTTGTACGCGATTTATAAAGAATTAACGATTTTTCGACAAAAAAAAAAACCGACAGACCACCACGCGAGTCGCGCGCCCTCCAGGCGGCTCGCGCGGTGGCCTGATCTGCCGGCCCCTTATTTTTCCGTTTCTTCGCTTTTCTATTTTTAATTCTTTTCGAACCTTATATTAAAATGCGACTTTCGCGACATACTTTAATAAATACTTTTTTTCGACCTCGGTCAACACGTGTTAATCAATCACGTGTCATCAAATCTTTTCTAAAATCATGCATATTATTTATTTACGTCTTTTTCAATTTATTCACCGTTACTAACTCGTTTTCTTGTGTTTGTAGCTTTTTTATTTGTTTTTTTATCGTTTTATTAGACTAAAACGAACTCACATGCTAAAATAACTTTGACGTTATTAGTTTAATATGCATCAAACGACTTAGCAACCCATTTATTTATTTTTCTCACATGCTTAGGAAAATAATGTTTGCATATCATTCAACCGTCGAACTAACCCGTGTACACAAAAAACGAACGATATCTTAGTAAAGGCCGCTAAGTGCGGGCGGGGTTGGGTGTTCTTAGTGAACTTCCCAACACGTACCCTCACCCCTTACTCAGAACCGTGGTTTCCGGATGTCCGAGACCATTGGCAACGAGAGTCATTCAATATACGATTAACCGCCCAGTCGGCATCGGTATCGATATGCAAAGGGACGAGCCCAATAAACTCTGACATCGGAAATGGGCCGTATTTTGTATACGGCCCACTACGACATAGAGTGGGCTCGAACGGTTCCGAATAACCACAAAATTCGGTGGCGACTCCTACTTCGATTTAAATTTCAATTTGACCATCTCATATGGAGATTCATTCGCCTCCCCAAACCCGCGTGTGGCCGCGTCGGGGTGGACCTATGTCATGTCCACATATAGAGTATCGGTTTATTAGAACTCGATAATAAAACCATTTTTTCGATTATTGTTACGCCTCCGATTTTAAACAGTTAATTAGATTAATTAACGACTTAATACAATTTAATAAACGTAATTAACAAATACGAGTAATATGCAAATTAAATCCTAATTAATCTACGACAAGTCGACAATCAAGATTTATTATACAGATCGATGCAAATTAAAATAAAAAAAATTCGGAAATGGGTCAGGTCGAGTGGGTTTTTCGACCCACCTAAGGGTCGTATTATTTTCTCTATAATACTTGAAAGTTTTGAGAAATAATGTAAGTATAATGTAAATCTTTCAATGGTATGAGACATGAAGTATAAGGTGGTGAAATTGGTTCTTGTTTGCACATTTGCCTTTTGAAAAATAATTAAAATTTACAAAATTCTGCAATTAACAAGGATCGAACCCCAGACCTCTTGATTAGGAGGCCAATGACCAAACCACTACACCACCATAAACAAACTGATATATGGGGGAGTCGAAGAATTTCTTCGACTCGCGGATGGGATTCGAAGAATTTCTTCGACTCGTGGATGGGAACTGATATATGGGGGAGTCGAAGAAATTCTTCGACTCCCCCATCCACGAGTCGAAGAAATTCTTCGACTCCCCCCATTTTCCGGATTTTGTTTCTCTTTTAATATAGTTTTCAGCCACTCAAAATATGAGTTTGTTGATGGTGGTGTAGTGGTTTGGTCATTGGCCTCCTAATCAAGAGGTCTGGGGTTCGATCCTTGTTAATTGTGCGAACAAGAGGATTCAAACCTGGGCCGTTCGTAGATTAATTAGGATTTAATTTGCATATTAGTCGGTTTTGGTTGATCACGATAATCGAAAAAGACAGTTTTGTTATCGAGTTTTAATAAATCGATAATCTATAAAATGTAAAAGTAATATCATTTTGAGAATAAATAGTAAGGACAAAGTCGTCATTTCACGTAATTAACGCCGACGGTAAGAAGTAAAACGCCAACGGTAAAAAGTAGTCCTCATACTAAGATTCCTTGATAGCTGTTATACCCCCTATTAAATACGTATACTAGCTCGCAAGGAGGAGTGGAGAGTTAGGAGTGTGTGTATATATATATGAGCATCCATAGTTTGAGCAACCAAGTATGTAACTACAAATCTTCCAATAATCAAATAATAAAAGTCAAAAACTGGGATAAGTAAGTGGAAACAAGGATCCAATATTATGAGAGGAGTCATTATTGTTGTATCACTAATAATACTCTATATTTGCTCATCAAAAACTTATAGTGTTGGAGATGATGTGGGAGTTGATGATGAAGAGAATCCTGAGTTTGGGTTTCGGATGGTTGACAGAAGGAAAATGATTGAATGCCCTTTGAATGTAAATCCATATCTTAAGATAACCACCGATGTGGTGTCTCCCCTCCGTGATGAACAGAACGTGACTGTCACCGTCTCCGGCATTTTGCTGCCGTCCGATAAACATTGGGTTGCCATGATCGCTCCTTCCCATTCAAGGTAATAATTACTACGGAGTATATCATGCATGCCTAGCTATCTTTCTACTCCATCTTGCACTAATATATACTCTTTCTCTCTCTCTCTCGTTCATTTGTCATTTGTTTGACCTTAGTTAAAATAATTATCAAAATGATAATTAATTGGCTAATTATGGTACTGTAGTATCTTAATTAATTAATCGGCTAATTAATCATACTGTACGTACTGTACTGTATTAATTACATGCATGCATATATCAGTGTGAAGGACTGTCTCCTCAACAGCCTGCTTTACAAAGAGACGGGAGATCTTAGTCATTTACCACTCCTTTGCCATTACCCCGTCAAGGTATTATTTATCTCCTACGGCGCGCCCTACTTTAATTTCTTTTGTCGTTGCTAGCTACCGAGTATAACAAACGGAGTACATACTTAGACCCATTTTTTTAAAATGACAGGAATACGTAAAGCTACATATCAATTACTCCAGTATATATTACCGAGGTCGTTAGCACCAGAGTAAATGGTTTGCTATTGAGTAAATGACCGTTAATTAGTATTCGTATATAGTAATAAATCGAGATTAGCACTAGATACAATGAACATTTATAATTAAATCATTAATAGCCTATAATACAAAATTACAAAGATACTAAGCAATATAAGTAGAGATTATATTTTTACACATTTATAAGATAATGTGACTAAGCTCCATGGAGTACTAATTTTTTTCTTTTGAGAAATATATCTTAGTGTTAGTAACTAGAGTTACCAACCAAGTGTGTTACACTAAACAAGTGATAGATGATTTAAGTTATTTATTTTTATTTTAAAAATTGACTTGGACCAAATCTAATACGTACAAATTTCGTGATTGGGCTGGGGGATCGGGCCCCTGCCCAGTGCCCAGCCCTATGAATATCCATCCTCGACTAAACTAGAATATTACTGTACAAATTTAGGATATTACAAGGATATTCTTAACAATAATAAAATATAGTACAAATTTAGTCTTTTTGTTTAATTTATGGGTACAAAAGAAATTATAGAAAAACAATTGTGTTGTACCAATTATGGTGTAAGACGATTTTTATGCGTGAGATAGTTAATTTCTGTGAATGACAACTTCGTTCGTATTAGGGTTTGTTTGGTTACTCATCTAATCACCGGAAGTGTAAAATCCCATGAACAACATTTTCAGGGAGTCTTTTGATTGTCCATTTCATGAGAATTGACACTTCCCGAAAATTGTCACTCCCTCCATAATGGGGGAGTTACTCACCAAGTCCCCTTTGGTGGGTAGAACTTCTCACGTGAAGTCATTTCTTACATGGCAACTAAACACTATTTTGGTAATTTCAATGAAATACAAATTCACGTGAATTTAAGTTCTTGGTATCTTCATCTTTCCTTGGTGAAACAAACGAGCCCTTAATAAATTATTGGACTTTTTATACGAAGGTACAATAAAATACCATTTTGCACATACAGGTAACACTTAATTCAGGTAATAGATAGTTCACCTCCCCAACCAATGCAAGCAAGTTAGTTGGATCGGAATCAAAAGCCTTTAATTCTACTAAAGCAGTCCATGTACATCTTTCTCCATCACGTTATAGCTATGTGTAATGTGTGGCCATTAAAAGAAAATAAATACTCCAAGAATTTGTGGTTTTCGTCGCTTCGACAAAGAGAGAAGCAGAACGAACCATTAGAGAGATGAGTCACTTTCAGAGGGAGATCGATGTCTTGTTTGTTTTCTCTTTTCCTTTTTGAAATCAAATTTGAGTACGTGTAGTGTAAGGTAATTAAAAGTTCCAAGCTAACAAAAGGTCGAAAACCTTGGGTGGTGTAACTAGGCTACCAACCACTTTATACTTGTTTAATAGTCTGACACTTATGAATATTCATATCCACCCAATAACAATTACTCCGTACTTGAGATACTTAGTGGCTAAATAGTACGTCAATGTTCCTAAAACACATAACATTGCAAAATAATACATCACAACTCACAAGTATGTAAGAGAGGAGATTAAACACAAACCAAGAGTAATCCCTATGATAAGAACATTAAGGGGATGTTTGGTTCGCACAAAGGTATCGGTATGTAATAATGAGAAATCATATCGGGGTGGTATAAGTTTGAAACTTCATTCCTGATACCCTGTGTTAATCTCCGGGAAAAAAATATTTGTAATTTAAAGAAAAAAAAATGTTTTTAATCAAAAAATCTATTATTATTATTGTAATAGAATATTATTTTCTACACATTTTTACTTGATTAAACAATAATGTTTTTTTTAATGTTTCTCATCTTGAATGCTTCAACCAAAAATCAATACTCCGTATTATTTTTGAGTAGAATTATTTTATGCACATTTTCATCATTGAAAAAATAAGTGTTAGTTTGAATAACAATAAAAACGAAAAACAAATTCCAATAAATATGTTCTCAAAACAAAAAAAAGAATTTTTATTGATTTGATACCAAGGTATCACTCTCATATCCACCCTCATCCTTGAGTATTAGAAACCCATATCTCATGGGTTTGAGGTATATGGGTATGAAAACAAAAAAAAGACACAAACAAACACAAGGTATGGGGTTTGGTCATTTAAAACTCATACCTCATACCCACACAAGGTGACCTAAACAGCCCTTAAGGGCTTGCTTGGGATGAGATCAGAGTAATATGTTAAGGGGTAATGGTGCTCAAAATGAGAAGGAAATGAAGGTGAGTGGTGGTGAGCTAGGTTGCACGGACACGCCTCATTTGTGGCGTATCCGTGTCGGACACCGACACGCCTGGATACGTGTCAGACACACCGAAAACCGTGTCTTGGTATTTTTTTAAAATGGACACGTATTGGACACGGACCGACACATTTAGGACACGGTTCAGGACAAAAAAAAAACAAAACTCTCCTCTTTTCAAATGCACTCGCCACCAACCCTCCCTTTATTACCTTCTTTCAAGTTTCAACAACCCTTTTCACTTAAACCCGATGCTGACGCCGACCCCGACGCCGATCCCAACTCTGATGCCGATGGCGACCCTGACCGGTCCTCCTCTGTGAGGATCGATAGTGATTTTTTAGTTCATTACTTCTTTTTTTGTGGCCTTATAAGTGACCAAAATTTGAATGTTCGTTATAAAGAGCTTAAAATTCCCTTTATTTCGATATACATATTGTCTTTTTTTGCCGTGTCCCCGTATCTTGAAAAAATCTGAGCACCGTGTAAGGAACAATTACTCATATGGGGGTAATACATTACTTAGGGGGAGAGGGGAGTAATGTATTACCCTCATATGGAGGTAATTGTTTCTCCCAACCTTCTCTTTACACCACAAAATACCACCACTCACCACCACTCTCCTCCATTTTCTTCTCATTTTGAATTGAGCACCATTACCCCTAGACATATTACCCTCATCTGAAGCAAGTCCTAAGAGATAATACATTCAATATGATGCACAAGCATTCTACAATCCGTCAATCATGCAAAGGTCCCTATAATACAAGGTCCCAAATTATGAAATTGGCTATTCACAAGTTTACAATCCAAACTTTAAGCAAAGAAAGAATTTACCACAATCAAGATCCAAACACATAAAAGTGATCAATTTTAACATGTAAGGATAAAGATTACCACTAGGAATCATAAGGATAATAGAGAAATGGATAATTAAATAAAATTAAATAGATGTTAACTTACAAACAAGATACTCCTAAATGACATGTTTGGTAACTTGAATTTGAATTTGAAATTTTTAAAGTGTTTGGGAACATTGGGATTTAGATTTGAAATTTAGACAAAATTCAACCTAGTTCAAATTTGACTATCTCAAATTCTAAGTATATAGGTAGTCATTTCAATTCCGCCACTTATCATTTGTTTTTTCTGCATAATCTTGTTAAAATATTTTTTTTCTTTATTTTTTTTTGGTATTTGAAAATTTACATTTTTCAATGAAAAGTTAAAAAATAAATAAAAAACTGGTGACCTTGACCCGACTCCACCCTCCCGAAATCCAAATCCAAATCCTAGGATACCCAAACACATTTTTGGATTTGAATTTGTATTTAAATTCTAGAAATTCAAATACAAGAATTGAATTCATGGTATTCAAATCAATTCTGAATACTCAAACGCAACCTTAATGAATTGCTGCAAAATTCTGATTAGCCTACGGTATATATATACAACACCCCTTAAAACCTATAGTCTAATTAAAAAAGAGTATCTAAAACAAGAGGTTTCGGGAAAAAGGGCCTCGACGAATCATCTAAAAGACCTCGACGGTTCGTCGAGCTTATATTAAGCCTAAATCCAAAAGTGTCAAACGACTTTCGACAAGCCATCTAAAGGTTTTGATGGTTCGTCCAGCATCATGTTAAGACGGACCATCTAATAACCTCAACGAGCCGCCGAGCCCTAAGAAAGCTTTTTCTTCATCCTTGATGGTTGCTTCTCGACTCACCTTTTTCTAGTCGGTTGGTCTTGAAGGAGTTATGTTCACTGTCCTACGGATTAACCCGCTTAAGTCTATGTATCCGATATGCCTTGCTAGAGGTCGATGTCGGGTTGACATATGTAAATAGGTTACATGTCTGGTAGTCTTAAGTGGGCCCATTGGGTCACACACAATATGTACGGGATATATATATATATATATATATATATTAAATATATCGGGTTAGTAGTAATACGGACCCAGCTGCGCTGTCGGGTTATGGTAATTAGAGTTATACTACTAATCTAATTATGGTAATTAGAGCTAATAACCTAATTCTACCTTCTCATCTCCTATATAAGGAGGTTCATATGATGAACCAAGATAGGGAATTAAGAGTATTGACTCATAATATATATACAGAGTATTCTTCTTATAAATAGTTATAAGAGAGATATAGAGAGAAGTTGTGAGACGGTCTCACGTACCTTTATACTAGCATATACATCGCAGTTCTGTACCCGTGTGGATACCAAAGGAGGCATCACGTTTGGGGTGTTTTATCCTGTCCGTGGGAATTATTTATTCTGTCCGTGGAGATTATTTATTCCGTCCGTGAAGATTATTTATTCCGTCCGTGGAGATTATATATATATATATATATATATATATATATATATATATATATATATATATATATATATATATATATATATATATATATATATTTCTGGGTTTCTTATACTTCTTATTAATACGCTGTTCCGCTGCAAATAAGGTATAATTGTTATCCCTCTACTTTTGTCTTTTCATTTAATACTCGTAACAGGTCATTGGGTTTAAGGGTTGTAACCCTTCAGTGGTATCAGAGCCTCTGTTACGTAGTATTAATCAAATCTACCTGAATCTTTGTCTCATAATTGGTTATAAGGGATTCACCCGCGTATTAATTTGATTTTATTTTCATCCCCCGAGAATTGGTCTCAATTGATTATTCTCATGCTTAATCACGATGAATGTTGCAAGTTGCCTAGTTATGTGTTTGTTCATGAATTATCATGTATTGCATGAACGTAAGTAATTGGTTATATTTAGTATTTGTCATGAGGTTTTGTTTCATTCGATTGCGGCTAATCGATCGAGTTATTATATATCGTTTCATGTTTAGGGTTTGTCATAATTTATGAAGTTAAATTGTTAAATTCTAAAATTGAGTCGTAAAATTAATTTAAAGTCTAATATCGATTATGATAAGTTAATTTACCCTAAATTGATCTGCTATAATCTCAATTTTCTTTGTTGACGATGAGACTAATTAGACTAGTCAAGATTCGATTGAAATTGAAAATGTAAAATTACTAGAATTTATCGTTGACGATGAGACCTAATAAGATTAGGACAAGATTCGTTTTCACTATGGTGGAGACGGAACAAAAAGAGACCAACCCGGTTGGCACGAGTATGACTCGGTCGGCACGGGTGTGTCCCGGTCGGAACGGGATGACCCGAGCGGCAAAAGTTTGACCAAGACGACACAATATTTACTCGAACGACATGGTGTCGGGTCGAGCGACGCTTTTAAGAAAAGTCGTTTTCTCGCGTTTGTGTGTTGATTATGAATCAAAATGGATTATACTTTTATTTGTCCGAATCAATGAAAATAAGTTTTCTAAATCGGTTAAATAATATTATGTATTTTAATTATCATGTTATCATAAATGGGTCGGGAAAAGAGTTTCTCGGGTCCTATTTGATTTTGATGAAACGTTCATCTATATGACAATTATAAGTTGCAGATCGATTGTGAATCGAGTTTTGTATATCCGTTCAATTTTTCCGGGTGGGAAATTGTTCCTCGTAGTTGGAAAAATGAAAGATATTGGTGAAATTGTTCAAACCAAATAGCAATTATGAATTGTTATATGATTATGAATCAAAATATGGGATCTTTTAACTTGTTTTATGCGCAAATTACTAATAACAATTAAATAATTATGTCATATGATGCATAAATTTTACTCCCTCCGATTCTTTAGATTCGCAACATTTACTATTTGCACAAATAATAAGGTTGTGAGTGGAGATGGTGGGTCTCACCAATAAAGTAAAAGGCTAACACAAACAAAAACTTACCTATTATAGAATTGTTGCAAACCTAATGAATTTGCCAAATATGGAATATGTTGCGAATCGAAAGAATCGGACGGAGTAATGTTTAGACTTGTGACTTGTGTGCTTAGGTTGCCTTGTAAGTTGACCTAACAACATGTTTAAGACCCATAATGCATTAAATCCCTCGCACAAATATTAAGTATTGTCTTTCCAGAATTGACCACTACAACAATTTCATACCATTGGTTGAAGTGACTGCCTAAGCGGTGCTTTGCCGATGTGTGTGGACTGAGTAGGTGGGTAACGGTTACCCACAGGTTCAGTCTGGTTTGCTTAACATCGCTATCAAGTCGGACTTAGGCTTTGAGGCAAATAGTTGGTGTCATATGATGACTAATTCCGACGAACCAGGAATTACATAGAGATGTAATTGACAAATTTGTTGTCTACCTTTACTTTTGAAGCTTGAGCAGTGAGCCCAAGTTCACTTGAGCGACAAAAGGTTTAGGATCTTGGAATATTATGCGAACTTGAGGGTAGTTTGCATGATTTTATCTTAAAATTGTTAAAGATTGTTAATATTAATTATCATTTTACTTTGCATATAGTTATAGTTGTAAGTTAGTCACCGTTATCACATTTATTAAAGATGAGTTTGAATTGTTCAACCTCGTCGATTGGTATCTTGAAAATTGTTTTCAAAATTAGAGATATGGATTTTGTCCTTGTGAAGGATAATTTCGACAAATTATAACCAGTGCTAATGTACAGTATGAACTGTATAATTAGAGTCATGGAGATGACTACTATAAGTACCAAAATCAGTTGTTTCAATAAACGGAATCGTTCCCATTAAGTGAGAAAAATGTTAAAGATGATCCGATTAATCCATATGTCATATGATGAGTAATTATATTGATAATCAGGAAATTTTGGATGCTTCTTTCTAAAGAATTAGGAATTGAAATCATTTCAATTAGTCCTAAGTTTAGGTCACTTTATTATGAATAAACAGGTGACTTAATAAGATTTCTTACCTTTTAGCATTAGATGTTAAAAGACGATTGAACATTGTATCAAGAAGACAAATAATACTAATGTTCTATGAGTTTATTAAGAAAATTGCTTGAGATAATGATTAATAAATCTAAGACATTGGTTAAAGTAAGGGAAGGATAATTGTTGTCATACCCAAACTTCTTCCCAAGTTTAGATTAGGCACGAAATTATTTATCATTAATGTAATGACAAATATATGGCATTGGTAGATAACTTTCTTGAAATGTCTAGAAAATCTGCAAATCAATTGAAGTATGACTTCAGGTGTGTATGTTACTAGAGTAATTGTTACTTTCATTCTACTGATTTGGTATAAAGATACCAAATGCGATTATTACATTGTAGATGTGATGGCTCAAAGAGAATGGAATAATGAATTAAGTGAGCATTTTATGATTGAAATGGACAAACGTTGTTGTTTCGGTTCATAAAAGGAAATCACTACTTGATTTTATTTTAAAGCGTAATACTGGGATTGAATAATTGTTATTCTTGTACTAGTCATAAGCAAAGACATTGAATCTGTATCATGTATGGGCATGAAAAGTTTTGATAAAAGTAGAACAATTGTTGCTCTATATATCTTGCAAGAATATGAGGTACAATAAAGCTAACATGATTGTTGAGCTATAATTCCTAGTAGGAAATGCTTTTATTTGTAGCATAACAACCAAAAGGTTCAAGTCCCTCGACTTAAGTTTTACCTATTATGACATTGTCCTTAATCCATGAGACAAGAAACATAAGAATAAGTTTCATAATGATGAAATTATAAACCTTATTGATAAAGATCAATTGAGGTAAATGGATCTTGTTAAGATGGATAAATGACATTAGAAGTAACTTCTATTATTTGTAATAGGATGGTACTTAGACTTGTTGGATAACACCTATACAGATACGTGTGAGTTTAACTAGTGATGTTGCAAAAATGGGTAACATGTATGGTTTTGTTCATTTGATGAAGTTTGAAACTGAATGCTTTGAATTGTTCAAGGAAATTCAGATGAAAGTACAAGATCAACTTGATAAGTTGGTACGAGTTGTTCGATATGATTGAAATAGGGAGGAATTGAACTAAAAGATTGTAATCATCTTAGAAGTAGAGAAAAGTGTTTGAAACTACATCGAACCATATTTGATATGATTTGGTCTATGATGAGTTATGCAGATTTCATTTACGCTTTAGAAAGTTATGCACTATAAAAGTCTTTGTACAATGTTGATGAGATTGTCCATGTAATAAGTCGGAGAATAGACACCATATGAGATATGGATTGAAAATGTTCTAAAAAGTCTTTTCTTAATTATCAAGTCTCAAAGTTTAAAGAAAATTGTTTTCTAGAACTTAGACTCAAGTATGACGTGTGTTTTATTAGTGGTATTATGTTAATTCTACAAAACATCCAAAGAACAAAACTGTTTTGTTGCACGGAGTGGTATATTTCTTTTAAAAATATGTGATTTCTAATAGAAACAGTGGGAGTAGAATAAATCTTGAATTGTTCAAGATTAACAGGAATTCTCTACAACTGTTGAAGAGGATATTGATGCATTCATGAAAAGTCATGATCATCTTAACTGTAAAATATTACCCTACATAGGTTTGACCTATGGTAAAACAATAATGGGCGAAGACTTCAATAATCACATAAAATCTAATAGATTCTATATACCATAACTACCAAGTATAGACTTTGGTTAAATGGGTCTTATAGTGAAGAATAGTCTTCAATATAAAGACGATGTAGATTGATATAAGAGTATCTATGAAGCATAGTTGGTAATTAAGGATTGATCTCATAGTAATGACTATAGAAAAATCCTTTCTACAACATTATGCTTAAATCTATTTGATAAACGGAGCCTGGATACTTCATTTTTTTTGGTCCAACCGAGCCAACCATAAATTTTTCTAATAGATAATGTTAATCTGAATCCCCCTAAAACTCAAAACAGGGTCTAATTGCCTTTCACGCTCCAAATTTATTATGATTCAATCAATCTTTCTTGGGCGAAAGGGAGGATATCTCAATCGGGGAAGTAAAGAAATCCCTTTCCGATTGAATGTTGATTCCCCAGAAAATGGACTCATTAAAGGCATGAAATGCCTAATTTCTTTTGATATTGATTTTTTATTAAATGTATCTTTTTTCTGTTCAAATTCGTGGTAATTATAATCATTGGTTTCGTCGGTTTCAAATGAACTTGCTCTAGGATCGGCACGAAGCACTTCTTTAAAGTAAAGAATGTGGGCATATATGTTTGGAATAGATTCCATTTTGAGAGAGTTGAAAAAGCGCTATCTCGTTGAAAGGTTCTAAAGTTTGATTTGTTTTACCGAGAAGGTCTACGGTTCGAGTCCGTATAGCCCTAAAAATCTATATACTATGAACGAATTATATTAAATTTTTAAAATATGAAATTATCAGTTGATTTTTTTTTATAACCCGTCGTTTGTCGAATTACTTATCCCTCGGCCTATTAGTGAACTATCTCTCCAGGGATTGTGAAAGAGGGTCCACAAGCCATTTTCAATATATATACTTTCTTTGATTCCAAAATGGAAGTAAGTTCGATAAACAAAAATCAGAAAGTTTTTTTTTTATTTTTGAATGGATTTATTTATCGTATTTTATCATACTAATTTCTACTTGATACTCCCGGAAAATAAACTCCGGGGAATTTCATTTAAATTATTTTGGGGCATTCTTTCCAATCTTCTTTTTATATGATTTCATTTGAAATCATATAAAGACCCTCCCCCCCTATGCCTTGCGGTAATGATTCCTCTGGCATTACGGCCTTTACCACAACGACGCTGTCCATAGATCAAATTATTTCGTGGATTGGATTTCACTTGATTGTCTACGGCTCCATTGCGTGTGCTCGGGGTAGAAGTTTTGTATAAATGTATCGCCGTTTCGTTTTTGTAGGTTGGTCTAGTCTATTACTCTTTCCTTGTGCTTATTTCGCTTTAGGTGGTTGGTTTACGGGTACGACGTTTAAGATTGATTTAGCATTTTGAATGTCATCACTCATTATGATGAGTTTTGGACATATATATGTGAAATACATTTCTTGAAATGGATGCAATATGATGTGTGTGCGACACATTGTATGAACTTCATATTATTAAAATTGCTAGACAAATGTGAATGATCCAATTCGATTGGAGCAAGTATTATGGAGTAGTATCTTCGTTCTCAATGTGGTAATTCAAAGATGTTTGTTTTCCTTTGAGACGAAGAAAGACAGTGTGTATAAGAGGCTAGTGGGAGTGCATTTATCGTTATGATTTGGTATGTAAGTGACATACTTCTCTAACTAAACGACATTTGGTTGCTTTAGTCTATGAGACTTTGCAAGAAATGTGTTTATTATGTGCTCGTGTGACGAGTAGATACTAATCTAGTGAGTGTCACTAGAATGCTATCTAAGAATTTTCCTTTGCGCTTAAGAAGCAAAAGAGGAATTATTTAAGAGATGCACATGATGTGATAAACGAATTATTGTAAACAAGTTACAACGATTCATATTTCCAAATAGACAAAGATGACATGAGATTGTAATCTCAGTAAATTTTGTTTTGGATGAGAAGTTGTGTATTGGAACGGTTCCAAATGACAACTTGGTGACTAGTATTATAACTAAAGTTGGTGTTCTATTGCTTTTGAAGCAAATAGACGTTTGGTTACGAATCAAACACGCACTCAACTTTAAAGTTTATGAAGCAATTTGTTTCTTATGAAACTAACAGTTTGCCTCAATTGAGAGAAGGTAGATTGGTCATATGCTTGTAAATAACCGATACAAATGTTGTATGTCCCAAAACCTCCTCTACATAAAGATCATATTGTTATGATTGGTATAAGACGCATGGGCGAGTGGTCTTAGTACTTTTAGAGGTGTTTGGTTTAGTGAGAGTTATTTTGATAATAGATATATGTATGACATATTGTCATTTGGTTAATGTAACCGAGTTTTGTCCCTAAATAATTTACATTGATGAAATAGATCACTAAGTACGTGACTTAGTCTTGGAACTCTATTTGGATGATTTAATTATTATCTCTAGTCAGGGTATTATGCTAGGACATTTGAATACCCTTAAATGACTAGTATGTGAGTTGATTGATGACTAAGTTCCTTGAGTCATAGGTATTGAGATACTAAATCAGGCACATGGGTGTATGTTAAGAACATGCATTAGACACACCCGCCGAAAAGGATTTTACTAAGATTTCGCTTAGTGTCAGTAAAGTTCTTTGCAAGTTATGAACTTATACGGTCTTTAGACCTGAGTCTTTGACTATCCTGTACATGTGATGTGTATGCTTTGATACTATTCCTCGTCAGCTGTGAAAGGGGGCTATAGATGGTTATTGGGCATGCATGGATCATGTGATAGTATGTGGTTAAACAAGAGGGGATTTGCTCTTCCTTTATTGAAGGGAATTTATTGTTTCTTGGCCACTCGAAGAGTGTGACTTGTGCAAATGCGTGGCCGCGCTCAGATAGGATGATTTTCATCTATCTGCTCTTTTAACAAGTCAACTCAAAGATTCGAGTAAAAGATTGAGACATGTGAGGATGACACTTCTTCTTACCTCATTCTCAATTGGAGACAATAGTAGCAAAGAGACTTAACGCCATTCTTGAGAGACATGTACAAGTGGGAGACTGAAGAAGTTATGTCCACTGTCCTACGGGTTAACCCGCTTAAGTCTATGTATCCGATATGCCTTGCTAGAGGTCGATGTCGAGTTGACATATGTAAATAGGTTACATGTCTGGTAGTCTTAAGTGGGCCCATTGGGTCACACACAATATGTACGGGATATTATTAATATATATATATATATATATATATATATCGATATATTAAATATATCGGGTTAGTAGTAATACGGACCCAACTGCGCTGTCGGGTTATGGTAATTAGAGTTATACTACTAATCTAATTATGGTAATTAGAGTTATAGTAATAACCTAATTCTACCTTCTCATCTCCTATATAAAGAGGTTTATATGATGAACCAAGATAGGGAATTAAGAGTATTGACTCATAATATATATACGGAGTATTCTTCTTATAAATAGTTATAAGAGAGATATAGAGAGAAGTTGTGAGACGG
Organism: Agrostemma githago; assembly: GCA_958450325.1. Lineage (NCBI taxonomy): Eukaryota > Viridiplantae > Streptophyta > Magnoliopsida > Caryophyllales > Caryophyllaceae > Agrostemma > Agrostemma githago. Next base: position 12,325,696 of record OY288258.1, read on the forward strand.
TCTCACATACCTTTATACTAGCATATACGTCGCAGTTCTGTACCCGTGTGGATACCAAAGAAGGCATCACGTTTGGGGTGTTTTATTCTGTCCGTGGGAATTATTTATTCTGTCCGTGGAGATTATTTATTCCGTCCGTGGAGATTATATATATATATATATATATATATATATATATATATTTCTGGGTTTCTTATACTTCTTATTAATACGCTGTTCCGCTGCAAATAAGGTATAATTGTTATCCCTCTACTTTTGTCTTTTCGTTTAATACTCGTAACAGGTCATTAGGTTTAAGGGTTGTAACCCTTCAGGTCTTGCTTAAGACGAAGCATCCGTCGTAAACTTTAAACGGGTCAAATACTATCACATGTGGCTAATAAAGACAAACATTTGTCACTTGTAAAATCAGTTGCCATGTGATTTGGTGTATTACTTGACCCGTCTTAACATTACGGCGGATAATGCCGTAACAAACAAGAATTTGCCTTGTCCAGTTGGCGGCGTTTGAAGCTTCACTTGGAAAATTTGAAAATGAATGTTCTTGAACTCTTATCTAGGTTAATTCAAACGATGATTTGCTTGACTCTTATGGCGCTTCAAAGTCTTCTCGATGCATCCAACACAAAACAAGTACAGTACAAGCGAATACATAATGGGTAACCACCAAGTATAACAACTCGGAAATGCACACAAATCAAATCCTCAAGCAAAACCAAAGTTTATTACGTCATCCATACTAAAAAGTGGTACAAGTAGGATTTAAAAGTGAGCCTAAGACACATGTTTTTCTCTCTTATCAGTAGCTTAACCATTTGAGTTGTCCACGTAAATTAGTTTTGCATAAATGGATCCACGAAGATTTATTGCTCCATGAAGCTAGTGTTAGAAATAATGGCGAAAATTACACATTACAGCCTTATAAAAATCACTTTTTTTCAATTACAGACTTATAAAAAAAATTCAACAATTACTACCTAATAAAGCACTTTTCATTTGCGCTTGCTACCTTAAGTGAACTCTGTTGGATTAGTAAGCTAATTTTCGTCCAAAATTAGATTACGCCTAATCTTGTGACCATTTTGCCCTTGAGTCTATATACTTTTCCCCAACCATCACTCTTACAAGTCTTACTGCTCTTCAATTTCTTTACTCTTCAATTCAAATTTTTTACTTTTCAATTTCTTCACCCTTCTCTCTAAATGTTTCTACCTCTTCATTATTTTAGCCACCATCAATGACTACAATATATTGAACTCTTGATACAAACAAGATATGTAACCCTAATTCATGTAACATCAGCAGACATTTGGCTAAACAAAATCAATAGCAAATCGCAGAAACCCTAAAAATTGAAATTATCTAATCGACAATCGCATTTGGCTCTCAACGTGCTAATGAACTGCAATAACACTAAAACTATACTTAATTCATATAAGAAAGACTAAATTTAAATGCAAATATGAGTGTCGTTTTAAGAATCAATTAAAAACCCTAAATTAACGAAAAAACCCTAAATTAACAAAAGATTTGGGGTTACTTCCTTGCAGATTTGTCGTTTCCTTCGATTGTGCAAGAATTTGGTATGGATTTTGGATTCATTTGTCGATTTAATTAGGGTTTAGGGGATGGTTGACGAGGAAGGTACAAAGTGAGTAGATGAAGAGAGAAGTAAAAGGGTAAAAGGGGTTAATCAAGGGGTTAATGAAGTAAAAAGAAGATTTTAACATCGAGGGTATTTTCGTCAGTTAACAATTTTGGAAACGGAAATCAGCTTACTAATGAACGTAGTCCACCTAAGGTAGCAAGCGCAAATGAAAAGTGCTTTATTAGGTAGTAATTGTTAAAAAAAAATTTATAAGTCTGTAATTGAAAAAAAGTGATTTTTAAGGCTGTAATGTGTAATTTTCGCGAAATAATGCAAAGTGGAATTGTTGAGCATTGTTGCATAGTAAGAGCATCCCAGTAGTAGCATATTAAACCCAATTTATTAGCATTGTTATGAATGTCATTATATTTAGAATAATGATAATTCATTTTCCATCATAAAGTGACTTTAGATATCTTTTAGGTTAGTCTCATATAACATTTATTATATAAAGTAAGAGTTATGAGAATGATAAGATATATGAGAATATACATCAAATACTTCATCATCCAAATCTCTTTGATAAATTCTGAGTATCCACCAAGTTCCAACTCCTAATGATTTAGTACACAACTTTTTAGGAGTGTTGTGGGACCTTAAGGGACGACGTCTATTCCGATTTGTACCGTAGTCGCGCTATTTCATTTCTCATTATTCAGTGGCCTTCATACCATGACACAACAACGTATATTATCTAATTATATATCGCCCTTATAGTGACCCTATATTTCCAACAATTAGTAACTAGAATTGACCCACGTACAAGGAGAAATCAACCAATAGAAAATAATGTATAAGATGTGGATCTAGTTAAGCTAGAATTTTTTTTGGCTAAATCAGTGGAAAGTTTTGTAGCTTGAAACTATTGTATCTTAAAAATTGATCGAGGTGGCAAAGTGAAGTCAATACTCAATAGCAAAAGTTTGAGGTCGTCTATTATTCATATAAAACTCTATTTATTTGGAGAAAGTAGAGGATGTGAAAGGACGTGTATACTGTTAGAATTATGAAAGAATGAGAACGATTATATACTGTGAATTGCATAAATAATATTGATGAATAAAGGTCCTATATATATAGGACATTACAAGAGATACAGTTTACCTTAGGGTAGAAGTATACAATAATTAGAAGATTCTAAAAGATACAAATTTTCTAAACTAAATTATATCACAATCAATATATGAGAAAATAATATATTCTAGAGATATTATATTAATATCTCTAATATGCTCCCGCAAGATGGACGGCGGAACGGAAAGTCCAATCTTGGAGAAAATAAGAGGAACGAATATCGGGTGCGTAGTGTCGGAACATATGATCAGGGTGCGTAAACTCGCCAGTCTAGGGTGCGTAACTCGCCAGTCTAGGGTGCGTAACTTGCCAGTCTAGGGTGCGTAACTTGCCAGTCTATGGGAACCAAGAAATTTATAGAAAATTTAATCACGGATTTGATTAAAGAGGAGAAGATTAAACCACAAAATTGGGTTTGAGGGGTAAAAGATTAGATTTAGTGAGGGTGAAAGGAAAGTTTATGGGATGAGGGAGAAGGAAGAAATATTTTGATGCAATTCGATGTGAAGGGCAGCGGAAGACGGGTAGTTTCGGGCTGATACGATAGATCTAGACTCTAATACCATGTTAGAATTATGAAAGAAGAGAGAAAGATGAATTATTACGAATGAATTGCATAAATAATATTGATGAATAAAGGTCCTATATATATAGGACATTACAAGAGATACAGTTTACCTTAGGGTAGAAGTATACAATAATTAGAAGATTCTAAAAGATACAAATTTTCTAAACTAAATTATATCACAATCAATATATGAGAAAATAATATATTCTAGAGATATTATATTAATATCTCTAATATATACAACAAAACTCAAAGCATGACATAAACAAACTGTAATGATTATTGTGGGTGAAAATTATGAATGAATGACTGACTCTTATTATTATTTGTGTTGTTAATTTGAGGCTGCCTACTTGAAAAGTGATGGAGAGTATTTAGGATGCAAAAGGAATGAATGCAAGGAGAAAGCAAAGGATGGAAGTTGCCTCATTAATAGTTGCAGTGCCTCAGTTACATTTCATGTGATTAACATACGCAGCGACATCGATTTTGTGCTTTTCGGCAATGGCTTTGACACTCCCTGCATATTGAAAAGGACGGGTCGACCTCTTCCATTTGCGACTCCTAATAAACCTCTCTATCCACATTTATCCAGCATCGACTCCACTTCAACTTCGGTACATACCTTAATTACATATATATGTAACCACCGACGTTGTTATATTAGTTAATGTGCTGTCTTCTAAGGGTGCTTAATTATTGAGTTTGTATGAGTATCTGCAGATGAGAGTAACGTGGGTGAGTGGAAGCAGTGAACCTCAACAAGTTCAGTATGGCAATGGCAAATCCAAGACTTCCAATGTCACAACATTCACTCAAAATGATATGTGTGGTAAGCTTTTATCTCCAAATGACATCCATGTCTATGATTTATGCTACATAAATTTAAAATGATTTGTTAATATATAGTCGACTTAAACACTAGGTGGTGAGGTAAAAAGTCCTGCTCGGGATTTTGGGTGGCACGATCCAGGTTATATCCATACAACTGTTATGACAGGCCTCACCCCGTCAACCAGTTTCTTCTACAAGTTTGGAAGGTAACTAACTAGCTATATATATTTCGCATTTCTAGTTTCCGAATAAATAAAAAAGCACTAGCGCTTTGGCATATGATATGATATGATACTGTATGATAGACCTAAGATATTTAGATAATAAATGATGTTGATGCATTCATTAGTTGTGCAGTGATTCAGTTGGATGGAGTGATAACATCCAATTCCGTACACCGCCTGCTGGCGGATCAACTGAGTTGAGATTTTTAGCATTTGGTGACATGGGTAAAGCTCCCCAAGATGGTACAGTTGAGCACTATATTCAGGTAATTATCACCAAACTGCTGACATTATTGTATTTACGTCTCTTTCTTACTCTCCGATGTTTTTTATTCTAATACATTAATAATACAAATCGCAATTGGTCAATTAGCCAGGATCATTATCTGTCACAGCCGCATTGACGGAGGAAGTAGCATCGGGCAAAGTGGACTCCATTTTTCACATAGGTGATATAAGCTATGCTACTGGTTTCTTAGTTGAATGGGACTACTTTCTTCATCAAATCACTCCTTTTGCTTCTAGGCTCTCTTACATGACTGCAATCGGCAACCACGAAAGGTTTTCTTCGACTTTAGGAACCTCTCCTTAGCATTCATTTATCACGTGATGATTTACCATATTCCGAATTTGTTCATTATATTGTGATGATCAACATTCAACAGGGACTACATCAACTCGGGATCAGTATATATAACACCGGACTCAGGTGGTGAATGTGGCGTACCTTACGAAACTTATTTCAAAATGCCTATCCCTGCCAAGGATAAGCCTTGGTACTCCATAGAGCAAGGCCCTGTACATTTCACTGTTATCTCAACTGAACATGACTGGAAGCCTAATACAGAACAGGTATAGATTCACAACTCTTGTCTAGTCCCTATTTCAGAATCCACGCCTTTAATTTTTTTATGTTTGTTTTACAATGGAATGTCGGAGTTGTAATGTGCAGTATAAGTGGATGAAATCAGATATGGCATCGGTGAATAGGGCAAGGACTCCTTGGTTGATTTTTATAGGGTAATGTCAAAGTGTTTCTAGTACCACCATAACTACTAACTACTCAAGTTATCATGTCAATATTCTTTCATGTTCACATAATATTTGTTTGAGGTATTTCAGGCACAGGCCAATGTACACATCTGGTAAAGCTAACCTGCTGAGTGTTGATCCACTCTTTGTAAATTCTGTAGAGCCATTACTATTCCAAAACAAGGTACTCACTTGACAAAAATTGTTTTATTCCTTGAGCATTACGAAACCATAAACTCGGCTTGTTTGGCCGGTTCTGATTTCCATCATTGACTAGGTCGATTTAGCTTTGTTTGGGCATGTTCATAACTACGAGAGAACTTGCGCAATTTATAAAGGACAATGCAAAGCCACACCGGTTAAAGATCAGAATGGGATCGATACCTACAGCAACTCGAACTATGTTGCTCCAATTCACGCTGTAATAGGAATGGCAGGGTTTACATTGGATCAATTCTCAAACAATGTAAGCACATTGTTGGCTATGAGAAACAATGTATGATTATCAGACTACAATTCGAGGGCAATTAAGAAATTGATCTTCATGTACTTTGTGCAGGTAAATGACTGGAGTCTTTCGAGGATCTCAGAGTTTGGATATTCAAGGATACAAGCAACTAAGAAAGAACTAAAGTTAGAGGTTTGTCTAGCAATATTATAGCAAAATATACATTGCATTAATATATAATTAGTTGGCTCATTTATAAATACCCGTCAACAACTTGGGATTGCATTAACAAGTTTAACATCATGGGGTTTAAATCCTTATTTACTGTTGGTTTATGATGGATGCAGTTTGTTAACTCAAATACAAGGCAAGTTGAGGATTCTTTTCGTATAATAAATTAGGGGGTGGTGAAAGGTTGGAGCTTCAACAAATTTCAAGAATCTGCATATGCATCAATTGGTCCGATCGAGCCTCAAGGATATATTCGAAAAAAACACAATGCTCCCTGAACAAACATATTAAAGTGGGACGAAGTTTATTATATACTACCTCCCTTCATAACCAAATACACCATTTGTTTTTTCATATTTGTCGAGACGTATTTTATAACATCAATATCTTTTATTTTGCATTAGTAAAAATCATAAAAATTTGATATTCTTAATGAACTCGTAGAGACGAATCAAACAAGATCTCACATGACTATATTTTCTCTTGTAGACTGCCAAGAATATCGAAGATTCTCTTGACATGTGAATAGTGTCAAAAAGAGATAGGGCTTGTTTGGATATAAAGGGAGGGAGTACATACATGCATTTGTTGTATGCGATATACTGTATGAGCCAGCAATTTCTCACCGTCCAGGTTAATCTTAGATAAGTAATGTGCTATATAGAATAAACATAAAACCTAATAAATTCATTGACATTACTGGTTGAGTCACGATGTAGCAAATGATATGATCTTCGAATGCTCTAACGACTCCTTAACAAAGAAGAAAAACATGCATAATTATGACTTCAGTATGGTATTGTCTCTGCATTCCTTGGCGTTATGCCACCAAAAATCAAATAAATTAATTAATAACTCCATCGATATGATGAAGATATATAAACATTATACCAAGCATTATTGTAGTCGCGTTTTGACATTCGTTTTACTCCTAAACAAGTCTTAGAGCACGTACAATAGAAAAGATTTGTTGGGTTGTTGATAATGACAATGCCTATTTAACTTGTCTCTTAGTTTAATCTTATAGGTTAATCATCATTAGTGCGATAAGTATCAAATGTGTTAATCTAAGAATGTTGATATCAAGACAAGCCAAAGCTACCTAAGATAAAGATCAAGAAGTTCATTTGATGAGAATAAAAACGAGTCTAAGTCCATAAGTCACTTGTAAATAGGGCTGTGCAACCGGTCCGACCCGGACCGGATCCGGAATCATCAAATTCCTTGACCCTGGACCCGGTCCGAAAATCAAAGTATTGACCCTGGTCCGCCCCGGAAAAATACCGGGTCTGACCCGGACCGGTCCGGTTTTGACCCGGTTTGAATAAATCTTGAATTTGAAAAATCAGTAGAACATGAATCTGGAACAAGAACTATCTAAATAATAAATCAAGAACTGAAAAAACACGAAAAAAACAAGAACACGAAATAACAAGAACTGAAAATTTATGATAAATCATAAATCTGAAAACGAATTTGATCTAAAAACTGGAAAACGAATCATAAATCATAAATTGATAGTTAATCTAAAATCATAAATCATACTGAAAACAAAAAAACTGAAAACAAGAACACAAAAACACCATAAACGAACACGGCGGAGGAAAGTACGTCGTCGGACTGTCGGAGGGAAGGAGGAGCAGCGGCGTAGGTGAAACGGCAGCCGGCGTAGGAGAAGTGGCGGCCGGCGTAGGTGAAGCGTTAGGGAGTAGAGGACTTAGGGTTAGGGCTAGGATTAGGGTTAGGGAGGGAAAGGAGAATAACTGAATGAGTGATACTGACGAGAGTTTCACTATGGGGCTATGGGCCAACATGAGGGAGTCCACAAGAAAAAATCTAATTCCGGGTTTCCGGGTCTGGACCGGAAAAATCCTGGTCTGACCCGGTCCGGACCGGAACCCGGAATCAGTAATTTTCATGACCCGGGGACCGGCCCGGTTTGGAATATTCCGGGTCCGGACCGTACTATTTCGGTCCGGTCCGGTCCATTTTTCCGGTCCGACCCGAATTTTGGACAATCCTACTTGTAAAGGCAAAGTGTGTATATTCGATTCAACAGTATGTAAAAGTCAGATAGACTGTTACATCGTTTGACACTCTTAAAAGGATCAAAACGATTTTTTTTTTCAAAAGTTTTTAATCCCTAGAAAAATCTTTTACAAAAAAATAAAATTGATTTTGAAAAAACTGATTTCTGAAAAAAAAAAAAAAAATGGATGGGTTGGTTTCATGTGCTACAATGAACCCCTTCCCCATGTTTCCAAATAAGTGCTCATTACTTTGGAAAGATAATTTGACGACCTACATTTGCTAGTTGTTTACTTCTATCTTGTGGGTATTTCTTTTACCCTTTGGACAAACTTTGTTTTAAGAAAAACCTTTGGATCTGAAATGATGCATTTTTATTTTATCCAATTTTCATATCTACAATAAAAGAAACTCCTTTGCTTCATTTATTTCTCAAGACTTTCCAAACCAAATCTGTTATTGCATTTTGTTCTTCAAAAGGTTTAAATCTTAAAACATTTTGCAAAGTATTTTCGTAAAAAGTCTTCAGTTATTTCAAAGTCATAGTCGAACACGCTGCTATACAAAATCATATACACTCTAGTCTAAGTTGGTTAGAATTGTAATCTTTGTAACTTCTCTAAGTTATTAAAGAGTCGTGACCGGAGTCAGTCATTGGTGAGTTAGAGACGGAGTAGTCTTGTAAACTCAAAGTCGCAACCGGAGTAGGTTGGTCGTGACCGGAGTATGTCATTGGTAAGTTAGAAATGGAGTAGTCTCGTAAACTTAAAATCGCAACCGGAAGAGATTGTTGGTCGTAATCGGAGTAGGTTATGGGTCGCTTTATTATTGTAAGGGTCTTTTGATTTCGGTGTAGATTTCTAAAAAAAAGCAATAAGAAAAGCATTGGACATAGGCCCTTAGAGTGTTGGCCGAACCAATTCAAAAATATCGTGTTTTTATCATGCTCTTATTTTACGCTGCATCTATTTGATAAAACATGTTATTTAGCTTTTCTTTTATTTGCTCAAGCTTCAACCTTAGTTTTAGTTATGCTATATCTTTACATGCAACAGTCGCCTATACTGTGACATTCGTCTGTGGCTTCTCATTCTGCTGAGTGAAACGAATACTCTGACAACAGTCGCTCATACTGAGGCTTTGCTCTGTAGTCGTACTCCTTGCTAAGACAAAGCGTAACAGTCCGACTGTCCGTTACATATTAAGTCTAGTATTTCTTTACTTCTTGTTTTCTACTTCCACTCAACTTACTATGATCAATAAAGATTAAGTTGAATTTTTTAAAAGGTACCTAATTCACGCCCCCTCTCTTAGGTATTTAGGGATTCATAAATTCTTCAATTGGTATCAGAGCCTCGCACTCTTTAAAAGTCTAACCACCTAGAGTTTGATTTCTCGATATGGATTCCGCTAAACACTCCAAGATCCCGGTCTTTACCTGTGAGAATTTTGGTTGGTGGAAGCTAAAAATGGAACACTATATCAAAAGTATCGATTATCAATGTTGGAAAATCATTAAAGAGGATCCGTTAAAAATAACCGAGACCGATGCTATAATCGCTGTGTCTAAAGTTAAAGACGAGTCTAAGTATGACGAAAATGATTTTAGAATTGTAGAGAAAAATTCCAAAGCAATCTCTATCCTCCAAAGATGTGTCGGAGAGGACAAAGTGAGTCGTATAAGTGGATGTCCTACGACTAAGGAGATTTAGGACTCCCTCGTGCTTGCTTATGAAGGTACGTCTCAAGTCAAAAAGCAACAATATGAGATTTTTCACATGTCAAAGGACGAATGCATAAATAGCTTAATCGAGTCGTTTTTATTGTATCATTAATGGCCTTAAAAGTCTAGGAAGAGATTTCGAGTCAGAAGACATCATTCGAAAATTTCTTCGTTGTTTAACCGAAAATTGGCAACCAAAGATCACCGCCATAGAGGAAGATAAAGATTCATCCATCTTGACTCTTCATGAACTAATGAGGTCACTTATGGCTCATGAGTTAAACCTCGTGAAGCTTTCAAGTGATAACCAAAGGGGAAAGAGTCTTGCTCTCAAGTCCACCTCAAGTGATGAGGATAAAGACGAAAATCATGGATTTGCCATGTTCACAAGGAACATTGTTGGTATGGTAAATGTCCAAGGAAATCGTAGGTTTAACAACAATTTCAATAAGAAACTATTTCCTAAGAAACGACCTAGCTGAACCATAGGATACTTTAAATGTGGTGATAAAACTCATCAAATCAAAGAATGTCCTAAATGGAATGATATTCACTCAAAATAAAAACGAGATAAAGCTAAAAGAGAATATAAAAGTAATGTCATGTTCGTGTATACACCTAGATTTGGACCCGGTGGCTCCAGGAGTGCCTGACAAACACTCGATGACGATCGGACTGCAACGCGACACGAGATTACAATGTTTTAGATAGCTTCTATAGAACGAATCAAATAATTACTCGGAAAAACTAATTTAACAACAAGACAACCTTAGTCATGTCATTACGGTCGCGTCAACACTAATTAGAGTCAATTTCGACACCGGGACCCCGATTCGGTCCCGAAATACGCAAAGTCAAACCCGAGTCAACGCGTCGGGCCAAGTAAACCTCGGGACTCGCACCTGAAGCCCACTCGGCGCTCGACGCGTTAGGGATACGGGGAAGCTTAATCTCCAAGATAACGCAAGATACACATATTCTCCATTTTGGAAAGTTTCGAAATCGAATCTTCAAAAAGTCAATCGCCTCACACCAGGCTTCCCTAAACTGAACTACCTCACACAAGGCGTCTGAGTTCTGAGTCGCTTGACACCAGGCGTCTGAATAGCCAATTTGAACTGCGTGAACAACTATAAATACTCCCCTAATTTCGCTCATTTAACACACAAATCATCCTTCTCTTCTCCCTCTTACTCTTTACGAGTTTCTTCTAGCTTGGGCTCACACTCCGACACCCAAGCAAACGATCCACTCGATCGTAGTCCCGATAAGCCAATCGACGCTACTCCTCACCTTCGAGCACTCCACTCGATCCCGAGGTGCCTATGTTTGACTAGCTACCCGGAGTCTAGCGACGGAACTCTGCCGGATTAGCCGCAGAACCAACAAGTGGTAACAGAACTTTGCCGGAATCACTACAAGACAAGCTAGGAAGATCCGCCCTTAAGTCGAGCCGTCACCAGATTGTAATCTAAACAAAACTTTACATTTCTGTACTTTTATTATGCACTACGATAATGTCGAACGTGGACACTAGGTCCATGACACATAGTAAAGCACGTAACGTCCCAACTTCAACCATAAGCACTAAAACACCCTAAATAGACTCGAGTAATTCCGAGATCCGTTCTCAACTACCTATGCAGCGTGTCCCGTTTAGCGTATACTCCGAGGGTGCAACTCCTCACTATGTGAGTTACTTACATTTCGCATTTACCGCTTTCGTATGATTTATTGCTTTTATGACCTTATAATCGCATGCTAAATCACCTAATACGGAATTCAAAATCTAAACAAGCTAAAATTGAACAAAGCGATGGTCAGGTTTCGTATTAGTCCCGGTGCTTACCACTCAAGGTTCGACGCATCCCTGTTAGTACCGAGTCGACGCATCTTAAGCAGAATACCAGGTAAGGTATAACAAGAGAACGACTAATATCCGTATTATCATGTTAAAACTGACTTGCTAAGACGTATAATACTTAGTACCCTCTACTCTCCTATGTGCATCTTTTCATGGCCTGCTTGTCACGTGAAATCGCATGCAAAGAAGGTAAACACACCTACTTCGACGACAAAGCTTACATGTCCTTAAAATAACCGACATAGCAAAGACATAGGGTTAAAACAATGGATGTTGCAGTACTTCCGCCACAACAAAGAAACAAAGTTATCATCCCACCGATTGATTGATTAGTAGAGGCCGCTAAGTGCGGGCGGGATTGGGTGTCGATGTCTAGCGGACGTTGGCTTCCCAATACGTACCCTCAACCCTTACTCAGAATCAACGGTTTCCAGATGTCCGAAACCATTGGCAATAAGAGTCATTCCAGGCATAGAGTGCTTAAGGGTACAAGTCTTTATCTTTAAGTCCGGTGTCACTAAACTTTGAGCCGGCTAAGGATCAAAGTTGACTTGAACGGCTTCTGAGTCCCCATAATTGACTCGGTGGAGACTTCACAAATCGGCAACAAATTCGGTTCACTAAAAAGGTCGCCTTACCAAACATATCGGCCTTTAAACATTTACAACCACGACTCGATCGATTCCATTGGAAACACGGGTGCCTGCACCTGTCTAGTACAAGTCCAAATCGTCATCCAAATCGAGGTCCGACACATTCGCTCCGTACGCGAGATCGGACCAGCCCCTGACCAGGAGGGGGCCGCGTGGGTGGCTGCCGCGATGAAACCGGGTCGGTCCCGCACAGGCGCGCGCGGGGCGCCGGGCTGTGCGGATGGACGTCCACAGTTTGGCAACTCCACTGGGGAATTGGAAACATGTTTCCAGCGGTGGAGTAACTCGAACGAGGTCGGTGAAGCTCATTTCCTAGTTTCTTGTTGTGGTCACTACATGTTTTTGCCCTAAAAGGCCCACCCTTACCAATATTAGGACCAATAGACCTCATCGCGGTAAGATCCTTATGGACACGCGAAGAAATCCTCGGTTGATGCTCCGGTCGCCTAATGCGCATCCCGCGGATATACCAAACGAGTGCTTCTAAGCAAACGGTATGACACTCACCTCCTCGGGTGACCTGTCGTCACCTAAGCAAAGACTATTCGTGGGCGGTAGCCTATCCTAACCTACCCGTGCCTACATCCTGCATCAGTGTACGCATTCCTAGCTATGTGTAGCGTGTTTGAACAACCCATATAAAACACTAAAATACGGATTCAACCACGACAACATATTCAACCACACCCAACTCCGTTTTCAAAAAAGAACATCTTCTTTTCAAAATCTTCTTGCAAGCACCGATATTTCGATCAAACTAAAATTATTTTCAAAAAAAAAAATTTTAGCACCGTTATCATGACGAATCTTACACCTCACATTTTCGAAAGATCCCTTTTGAACTCCATTGCTTTGGCCAAAACGAAACTCGTCGTCTTCAAACAATGACATAGACAGTTATTATCACTGAACTCTCAACTAATGGAATCAAGGTACCCTATACGGTTACATTTTCATTTTTCAAAACATTTTTCGCACATACCTTTAACGCAACCGAAGCTTCAATTAATGAAATTAAGAAATCCGAAACGGTTACATTTACAAAACATTTTTACACGCCGTCACCACCATCAAAATTCTAATCAATAAGATGGACAAATACGATCACACATTTTAAAAGTTTTCTAAAAACACTTTCACTACCTTAATTCTGTAATAAGGATTTAGTCACACTTTCAAAGCACCGTCACAGACATCACGTTCTTTCACGAGCATCGTCTGCACCACAAACATCGGACTAGCTAATTAATAGTAGTCTCGATAAAAAAGCACAACCTCACTATTTTCAAAACTAGTTCTCTTACAACCACGCTTTTACAAAGTCACGGTTTACACTTTTGCTATCATCAAATCTTCACTACTATAAAACATCAAATAGACATGGGTCGTTTTCACAAATAGACATGGGTTTCGCAACCCATGTTAAGTTGAGTGACATCTATTGTCAAATACTTAGACATAGGTTTGCAGAATTAACCCATATCCATAAAAACAATAGACATGTGTTTTTCTTACGCCCTATGTCTATTTATAAATATAGACATGGGTTATTTGTAACGCCGTATGTCTATTGAACTGCTAAATTACAAAAAAAAAATTACGAAATAGGCGAGCCACTTTAACATAAATGGTAATTAAATTTTATTAATAACAAATTTTATTAATAGAAAAACAATTAATTACAACCACGAGACATTATCTCTTTTTCTTCTACACTATTAAGATACACGATCAAGAAACCTAATAAACATGCTAATAAAGCGACTAGAATAAGACTGCTCATGATGTTCCTCTTAACCTTTCTCCGAACTTTCTCCTGTCAATCAAACAAGGGTTAACAACAACAACAACAATAAGTCTTAATCCTACAAAAAATTGGATCGGCTAACTTAGGAGCATCCGACAGTAAAATAAAGAAGTAAAATAAAGAAATGCAGGAAATACAAGTGTGGAAAGAAGAGTTGAGAAAAAATTACAGAGTACCTAAGAACAAAATTACATGAAAAAATAAGATTGAACAAAATTCAACGGGAATATAGCGCAGAGAGCACCGGGATGAGAAGAGCAAGGTAGGAAAAAACGGGAACGGAAAAGACTAAGCATACACATCACCTGTGTCAAAACTGAAGACAATATACTTGATTACTTAGAGTGTGTTTATACAATTCTATGGACGGTTTTCCTACTTAGGTGAGCTGGGGGCCGGGAATGGGGTATGTGCTGGAACCCGGGATAAAATGAGAATTTTCCTGAATCTAAGTGTGGTTCTTGACTTATGAATACTTGATTGCAGACTTTTGAATAGAAAATGTGAGAAAAGTGGATCATACATACTAAATTGAATTTCAAAAATAGCACCGGGTAATGTTATGGAGTTACGACTTAAGAGTTAAGACTCATGTTGAGCATGGGGATGAAGATAGTTTTACAAGTTCAACTGTTCAAAGACTTCAACCCATAGAACGATTACCACCTTCGTAGAATATGCAAGCAAGAAAACATTCAATCACATACAGTAGCTTTTAATGGACGAAATTTTGGACATGGTTTAATTTTCACTTGGACTACTTGTTGTTCTAGCTTAAAAGGGGGAGTGAGGTAGCAAATCAATCAGACTACCCTACACATGATGTCTTCCCCTCATGTTGGGGGATATCAGTATCAAGGACAAGGAAACTTACTCAAAAAACATCATGTGAGCATTTCATAAAGAATATGGAGTATAAAAGAGATATTGATCTGAAGCAGATAGTTTACTAGTCTTGGTAACACTTCAGGCACAACGAGTGGCAGCAATTGGGTAGGATAACTTTCTTGTTCATTTCCATGCAAATAGCACACTCCTCTTCTTCCTCCTTCTCCAGTTCTGTCCTTTTACCCCTTTCGTGCGCATCGTATCTTCTGTACCTTGTGGCGCATAATTCTTTTTGCTTTGTGTATTCCATATCTGTGATTCCTGTTTCTAGTTGCAAAACAGATGCTCGATATAGCTTCTTTCAACTCCAACGGGCATTCCCTACATATCACCAACACGAGCCAGTTACATAAAACGAGTATTGGCTTACAAATTCCATGTCTTTGGTAAAATTGGAGCACCTTGACAAACCTGGTCTCTTGAAATTGTAAGGAAGGCCTAAGACTGCAGACCCTACAATTGAGAATCCAAACCGACATATTTTATTAATATTTTATTAGTTGAATATCAATTTCCTTGTGTTGCCATATCGACCATATCAGTCGTACAAATTGGAGCTTATGTTACTACTCGTACAATGTAAACTGAAATCGTGATGCTGCATAATTACGTAATATAAAGTTAAAGAGTTATAATAGGTTATTGGTTAATGATGCTCATAATCAAGGATCACGAACAATAATGTAACATCCTATTTGTGGTGATATTTTTTTTATCTACTCGTAATACAAAAGCCGATCTGTAGGCAAAGACAATCAGTGGGAAACACACAAATTGTAGATAGAAAACCGAAAAGTTTGGTTACAATGATTACCTGGTAGTCTAAAGTCTTGATAGAGCTCTAAATATATGATATATCTCAGCCGATTATAAGACTTGAATCTATTTTGATATTTTGCCTTGGCTTCAGACGCGATTCTTTGATTTGGGTAACCTGGGTAAAGACACTGAAATTTCATTTTGGAGTACAATTTGGTGTACAAACTAATCAATTTTCTCGAGTAATATCGATTCAGGGGTTAGTAGGGGGTTGAAAGGTTTACTTTTCAGAGTCACCTTTGAGACTAGAGAGTAGAGGAGGATGACTCTCCTTTTTGCTAAGGTACAATTCAGTTCAAAAAATAATGCAGCATGCTCTAATCTCAAATAAAAGATGGCTTCCCTACTTGGGCCTTTCAAATGTCAGTGTGTGAGGATTCAATCGTTATTTTATCACCACAATTAGATAAAGTGTCCCAATCATCCTTTTTTTAAAATTTTCTATTAAAATCAATGTATATATCCCTGAAATTCGTTGACAACAACAATTTGGTAAAGGGGTCGGATATAATATTGATATGCAAGTTGTAAATTACTAGTATTAAGTATTAACAAGAATCCATTTTCATCGAAAAACAAGGGAGCATGAATAAAGTAATCAAAATTTGATTAGGAAGGAATTAAGATGATATGGAAAGATTAATATATAGCTACGAGTAGTTTATTGTTTAATCGATATGAAACGTTAGTATACAAATAAGTTGGACGAGATAACAGACATTTTAACGATTAAGAGATATACCTTGAATGAGCCTGAAGAATGGACATTTTTTTGTAGGATACTACCCATAATAACAACTTCCCTGAGATTACAGTTACCAGACTGCAATAAACACACAAAAATCGGCGCAAATAGTAGTAAGATTAACAAATCAAACTTAGTTCCACACATGGCAACGCAAACTCGATTGACGATTGACTATGGGGCTATCCGGACAGCAATACCTTGAAAAGAGGAAACAAGATTCCCTTGTTGAAGCCAGCGAGCTTGTACACAAGAAAGCTTTGCGATTCTCTCATTAAGTTTTTCCTTTTCAAACTCTTGCTCTGCGACCTACAGAAACAAGAAATTAGTACACAAGAATAAAATGTGGAACTTCAAACAACATGAAAATAAATTGACTCCTTACCTCAATAAGATTCTTTATTTGTGAAACCCGTTTATTCACAGCTTCCTGGGTGCTACCATCGCCAAAAATGGTAGATGAATCCTTGGTAAGAACAATCTTAGCAGCATGACCCAAAACCTCCTTGCCAACTTTGTGAAGAGTAAGACCAACCTCGTCTCTAATCACAGTTCCTGACATGAATTGTAATATTTACGTAATTTAGAAAACGAATTAATCACAAATACAACATTAGTTGATAAGGAATCAAAGGTAATGGTTGTTGCTAACCCCTGTTAGTATGGCAATATCATCCAAGTACTGACTCTTGCGTTCACCAAACCAAGGAGCCTTAAGTGTCGCAATTTTTAAAGAGCGTCTCAACCTATTCACAACCAAAGTAGCTAAAGCTTCTTGTTCAACCAAAGAGAACCATTACAAAAATAAATCAAATTAGACTCAGGCGGATTTCTGGTCTCTTCATCTTTGATTTCACGATCAAATTCCTTGATCAGCCTACAACAGGAGGAAGTTCAAAATAAATCAAATTAGACTCACAGGTATCACAGTGCCGCAAAATCTAACGTATGCCTTCTTTCATCCTCGGTCACCAGATTCGCTTAACCCCTTGCAAATGTTATGTATTGGTATGGAATGCTCCAACGAATCGAATAAAACAAAATCGAATCCAATCCAATTCACTAGAACAACTGCACTTCAATTCCTATAATATTGAATTGAATTGAATCGAATTAAAACTTCGCTAACTGACATCAGCTAAACATTGAAAGTGGAAACAATGATTTCGAAAAAAAATCACGATCATTGACCAAAACTCCTGCTACTACTACAATACTTCATGAATCAAATCATCAATCTATAAACTGAATTCAACAAATTAATCAATACATCGCACTAAAATCAGCAATCAGACATCCAGTAACAGATCGCCGATCCACAACACCAAAACTAAAATCAAAAACCTGAATTCAACTCATAACTGAACACCGCAGATAATTAGCAATCGCAAATCAACAAAGTAACGATTGAAACTTGCAAAAAACTAAAGAAAAAGGGGAGAGAGAGACGAACGCAGAACATGACGCCGAGTACACCGCTTAAGACGGCGAGAAAACCGGAGTAATCGACGGGGAGTTCATGAGCTTGAACGAGAGAAGGTAACCCGAGGTTTTGCAGGAACACGAACAGATGAGGATGATGGAATAGTTGAGGATTGATTGATTGAGCGTTCAACACGAACAGATTGCTTGAAGGATCGAAGAATTCGTGAGTTGATTTCGTGAAGAATTTTGGAGTTGATTTCGATCGTTTTGGAGTTGATTTGTTTCGTGAAGAATTCTGGAGTTGATTAGTTTATTAAGAAGTCTGGAATTCTGGAGTTCATCCTTGGGTTTCCTCTTTAATTTATTAAAAATAGATGAGTAATTCTAGAGTTTATTAGTTTTAGGACTAATAGACATGGGCACGTGTTTATTAGTCTTATTTCAATACATGGATTTTTCATATGCCCTACATCTATTCATATAGTGTAGACATAGGTTTTCCTTCGACACATGTCTATAATTTATAGACATGGGTTTTAATTTTGACCTATGTATATTCTCTTTTATATACATAGGTTTTTACAATAACCTATGTCTATTAAAAATAGATGTGGGTTTTTCTTTTAACCTATGTCTATTAGGTCATGTCTATGACTAATTTTGTAGTAGTGTGGCCTCGACACGCACGTAGCAACACCTTTTCGACACATCACAAACGATGCCACTAAACCATTGTAATATCGATTTTACAAACTCTCACTTCTGAAAAAGTTTATTTTCAAAATCCATCAGTTTTCAAAAATATCAACTCTTTAATTTCGAGCCGGGATCGAGATCAATTCCCCACGTCGTACAACCGTGTGATTAACTGTCTGTGTTGGTTACTAAGGCCACCTCCGTTCGAGGTTTTATATTTTGGGTCGTATTATCTCGAGAAGTTCTATTCTTTAAATCTCACTCTCGAGATTTATGTCAAATCGTCTTGTCCTAGAGACAGAAGTCTATTAGGCGCTTCGCCGAATACAACAAGAGTCTAAAGCACCCGAGTCCCTAATTCGATGACCAAAGATACTCGCAAATCAAGGGTCTCATTTTCGTCTCGCTCAAATACGAGCATTCCTCGAGTCTTTAATTTGTCTGGTGGATTCACCCTCATCCATACCACCTTTTCCGCAGTCATGTCAGGAGATTCAAGCGTAGACACAAGTAACCATAGTTTGAACCACGCCGAAAAATCCGGGGATAACACCGTAGGAACCCTAGCCAACATGATCCGAGACTTACAGGCCACCATCATTACCATGAGTGCACCCGTAAACATCATCGACTCCCGTCTTGGCCACTTGGAAGATAAGGCCTCTGATGAACACCATAACCGGATCCTCAACGACGTCCTTTTAAATTCCACACCGCAAGGCGGTGTTCCCGCCAGAGTCACCCCTAATGACCTCATTACACCACCTCCGGATGACATTTTACAGTTTGCCATGAATCGTATAGACTTCCTTGAAAACCAAATGCGCCTAAACCAAGGCAACAATGTCCATCTCAAAAACCACCGAAAGTTTGAAATGGTGAATGACCAGCTACCAGAAAAATTTTCCCTAGCCGATAAACCGAAGTTCAAAAGAACTGAGGACCCCCTCAACTACATCCGGGACTTTAAGGATTACATGGTCATTAACGGGGCCAAACCCAGCATTTTCGCTAGGATATTCCTATCCTCTTTAGGCGACACACCACGATACTAGTTTTATTACCTCGACCCTAAAAGGATATCAACCTGGGATGACATCTCCATATAATTTGCGAAGCAATACGCGGATAATTCCGAAACACAAGTCACCATCCGAAACCTCGAGGTCCTTTAATAGCCGGATTTGTCGTCAATCTAACCATCAAATAAACCAACTAACCTAAACTAAAATAGTAAGGGTAAGTCGGGTCGAATCCTCAGAGAGATCGGGAATGAGTACTAGTTCGGTCTAGGATTACAAATTAGCTACGCGAATCAATTATCAAAGGTGAAATTAGACTAATTAAGCTAACTAAGAAATGCAAAAGTAAACTAAAAATCAAACAAGTAATAAGAATGGTGATCTAATACTAATTAAAGGCCTAGGTTCCGACTTAACCACCGACATATCATAATCATGAGTAAGAAATACCGACAATGGGTTGCTAGGGATATTAGGATGAGTGGAACGCCTCTAAGGGTCGACTACCTCCCTCCCGGGTTCGTAATCCAACTAAGTAAAATCCGATCACTTCCCTCCCGGGCTCGTGAGTCGGATTCCTAGGTCAATCAAGTGAGTCCACTCCCGTGGTACCCAATCCAAGGTCCTAAGTCACTAAGTACACATCTTAATCCCGTTCCTTTCTCTCCCCTCTCCCAAGGTGAAGAGTCTAGACCGATAGTTAGGGTACCCTACCTAATTCCCACTCCCGTGTCCAACTAGGCGGGGCAAGGCAAGTCAAGGGGCGAGTTTTACTACTTAGACCTAACCGACTCCCGTCAGTGGACAAGGGTCAAGGGTTCAAACACAACCCAATGATAAGTCGATTCCCGAATCCCAAACTATCCTCCTCCGTATATCCCAACCAAACCAAATACGGGACTCAAACACACAATATAAATATGTCGGAGTCAAATCGGCCCCTAGAAAGGACACTACTCACTAAACATAATTATACTAATGAAAATGCTAATACTAATTACTCTAAGCCTAATACTAAACATGAAGAAATAAAAAGGAGGAAACTTTAATTAATCCTAACATTAACTACGCACAAACAAACAAGACAATTATAAAATAACTAATTCTAAACATAAATAATGATGAAGACTAAAACTTTAAACTAATTACTAACTAAACATATCGTAAACATAAAATTAAAGATAAATAAAACAATAAAAGATAAGAGATAAGAATTATACCAAAAAGATGGAATTAAAGAACTCGAAGTTGAAGAACGGAGTGATTAAATTAATTAAAACTAAAAAAACACAAGAAGAAAAATGGAAAACAGAGGAAGGAGGCTACTGCTGCTGCGTTCCATCTACTCCTAAACCCTCCTTATTCTCTACTAACTATCAGCCTACTTGCAAAATGAGGGTTTTACATCTCATTTAAATATGGTATCTCACAAAACAAGGTAAAGGACTAGAGTGCCCTTCACTTAAATGAAATGGAAAGAGTAAAAGAAAGGACCAAATCGTCATTTGCCATCCAAAATAAAACAATTAGTGGTTGGGTTTCGCACGGTCGACGTCGCACGGTAGTGCGCTCCCTATCTCGGTTACGCACGGCCAGGCGTGCGCGACGCACGGCTGCTGCCGGAGGTGGCGCGCGGTGTTCGTCGGAATTTGATGCTGCTGCGACGAATACGGGGAAGGAGCACGGCGGCTGGGGCGTCGGCTCTGCTGGGCATGGTGGTGGTTCGGTGGTGGAGCGCGAAGAGTGAAGGGACGACGGAGGCTGCTGCGCCGCCGGATATACGGTGGTCCATGGTGGTCGTTCGGAGTTAATGGATGCATGGGGGATTAATTGATGATTAATTAAGAGTTATGAAGATGGATATATGTTTGATTGTGAGGTTGAATTGGAAATGAAAATGGAGGAGGTAATTAAATGGTGGATTGGTGAAGGAGGATAGTGATTAGCGAAAGGGGAATTGAAATGGTGCATGTAGTGGTGGATTAGAGAAGATAATTGATGGTGGAGTGATTCAATTTTGGTGATGAATTGAATTGGGGATGAAAATGTTGATTGAAGGCAAGGGGAAATGGAGTTACAGTAAGCTTGTCTCAGAATTGTGATGAGTATTGGGTCAACTTCCGGTTTGACTTGACATTCTCAATCTTGACCCATCTTTATCGTCTCGATTCTTCTCGGGTCGGTACCTACAAAATCAAATATCGAGGCACAGTACCAAAATCCCGAGAAATAATACGATTTGACAATAATTATACAAGACTCGACTAATAACCTAATTAAACGTAAAATGACTAATTACTAACAAATCATGTTATAAAATTGATCGAATAAGAGTAGAAATATGGGATAAAAACGAGTAAAATCACGAGTTATCATCCTTTCTCAAAATGAGAAAGAAGGCTTCTCTTAATTTCTGACTAGGTCGAGAAAGGCCAGCACCCAATTAGTAAACCGCCCCGACAAAGCCACCTTAGTAGAAAAGTTCATCAATAACCTCAGGCCCACTTACGCCTCTCACCTTAGGTACCAAAATATCCATACCTTCAAGGACTATCTACCTTAGGAATATGCGTAGAAGGCGATATGAAAAATGGAGTATTCTCCAAAATAATGGGGAAAGGTTATCAAGGACCAACTACATCCACGGGAACCTACTCCTACGGTATGCCGAAGCTCGCCACTATTGCGGGTGTTGCTCCTCGATTGAAATAGGTCATCAATTACATTATTAAATCGAATTTCATATTTTGTTATTTCGGTGATTAGTTTGATGTGGTTTTCTTTCTTAACTCAGGTATTGAGCACTAATTAGAGTTTACCTTTGTATTTCTCCATTAGTTATTGATGATTTGTCTTGATTTTCCTTTAATTTCGAAACTTGTAGCGTTTTTTTTTTCGGAAACTAAAGTTTGGTGCGCTATGTTTGCCGAAAACACCATTATTGTGTTTTTACTGTTTAAAAAAAACTATTACTAATGATTTTGTCTTGATAATAAAAGGAAAAAGTTGACCCAAATTTAAAAATTACTATTGTTAGAAACCCCAACGATGAAGATTAATACGGAGTATGAGTCTATTTAATTGCGTAATGGGAAAATGAGTGGATGAAAGAATTTTTTTCTTAAGATTAAGATGAATGTAAAATGTTTGGGTATGTTAAATTGGTTATAATGATGATTAAGGGTACTAATTATTAGAGATATCGTATATACGTTAGGATATTATTTTCTCATATTATTAATTGTGATACTCCTATAATTTAGTTTAGGTAAATTGTATCTTTTAGAGTCTTCTAATTATCGTATACTTTTACCAATTCATCAATAACATTCATGCAATTCATTCATAATAATTCGCCTTTGTCTCAATCATAAGTCTTTCATAATTTTAACATCATAATTTCAACATGGTATCAGAGCAAAGATCCGTTGTATCGGCCTAAACCTACCCGTCTTCCGCTGCCCTTCCCATCGAATTGCATCAAAATATTTCTCCCTTTTCCTTCACCCAAACTTTCCTTCACCCTCACTAAATCTAATCTTTTACCCTTTAAACCTAATTTTGAGGTTTAATCATCTCCACTTTAATCAAATTTGTGATTAAATTTTCTACCCTCTCTCAAATTCAATTTGACCATTAATTTCTTGGTCCCTTCCTGTGGACATGACATAGGTCCACCCCGACGCAACCACGCGCGGGTTTGGGGAGGCGAATGAATCTCCATATGAGATGGTCAAATTGAAATTTAAATCGAAGTAGGAGTCGCCACCGAATTTTGTGGTTATTCGGAACCGTTCGAGCCCACTCTATGTCGTAGTGGGCCGTATACAAAATACGGCCCATTTCCGATGTCAGATTTTATTGGGCTCGTCCCTTTGCATATCGATACCGATGCCGACTGGGCGGTTAATCGTATATTGAATGACTCTCGTTGCCAATGGTTTCGGACATCCGGAAACCACGGTTCTGAGTAAGGGGTGAGGGTACGTGTTGGGAAGTTCACTAAGAACACCCAACCCCACCCGCACTTAGCGGCCTTTACTTGGATATCGTTCGTTTTTGGTGTACACGGGTTAGTTCGACGGTTGAATGATATGCAAACATTATTTTCCTAAGCATGTGAGAAAAATAAAGTGGGTTGCTAAGTCGTTTAATGCATATTAAACTAATAACGTCAAAGTTATTTTAGCATGTGAGTTCGTTTTAGCCTAATAAAACGATAAAAACAAATAAAAAAGCTACAAACACGAGAAAACGAGTTAGTAACGGTTTGTGAAAATAATATAGCAAATAAATATACGAGATCGAAAATAAATAAATATTAATCGAAATCTGGAAAATATTGTTAAAAACGATGTTTTGTATAAAAAACGAAGCTCGGAAAATAATAGAAAAAACGAGAAAACGGGGCGTCGAGGCAGCCGGCCGCGCGGCTCTCCTGGGATGCCGGCGAGTCGCGTGTCAGTCTGATTTTTGAGACGATTTTCGAAGACTCGATGTTTTTATTAAACCGTGTACAAATATTGCATAATTCGCACTCGATCTAATATTTTCGATATTCGTTATATTTAATAGTTGACTACGAAATCAATATCAAATATTCGGAATAGGTTTAGAAAAGATATAGATTTTGAAATCGTTTCGTAGAATAAATAAAATAAAACGAACGAAGAAAGCTAAAAAACGACTCGGATTTCAGGCCCGTGCGCGAGTCGCCTGGGTGTGGCGCGACTCGCGTACGGGTCTGTCCGATTTTATTTTTTTGTTCGAAATTGCTAATTTTGATAAATCGCGTACAAAATATGAATTAATTTGTATTCAATTTATGTTTTCGGTATTCGTCATACCCTATATTCGATTATGAAATCGATATCGAGTATTCGGAATGAACTAAAAAAAAAGGTTTTGTAAAAAAAGAGATAAATAAAAGTTTGAACGAAAAAAGGAAAAAAGATGTAACGACTTTATATCGTCGAGTTTTGATTTAATTCCTTTTGTTACAACATTCAACTATAGAGTTGATATTGTATCTTAAGAATGTTTGTTAATATGAAAATAGTTTTTAATAATATCGATATTAGAAAAATATATGCGATGAACGACCCATATTAAAATATGAAACGACCGACGAAAACTAAAAAAAGAAGAAGAAGAACGTGAGAAAGAGAGAGAAAGGAAGAAGAATCGGGTTTGATTTACACCCTCAACCTACATGCTTTGTGTTCTCGGTATAAGGCTCGTCGGACTGTGGCTTAGGCACGGGAGCGTCGAGATGATGTGGGTGAGTTAAGGTGGTGCGGATTGGTGCGTTTTTTGGTCGTGTGGGACGTTGGGTTCGGCCGGCTGGGACGGTTTCGTCGGGACGTCGGGATTTGCTCTGTATTGATGTCGAGGATGATGAATGTATGTTTTTTGGTTGCTGAAAAATTGTCGTGTGTAATCGTTAATCGTTGTATGAAATCGTGTCTTATGAGGTCCTATTTATAGGAGTCGAGGTAGCCTTGCTTGTGTGGCAAGAAATACCGGTTTGGATAGGAAATACGAGAGTTCGTAAGGGAATAAAATTCTCGTTTCTTGGTGAAGAAGCCAAGTATTCGGCTGGTTGGGGAGTGTTGGCCGAGTATTCGGCTGCCTCGGCCGAGTATTTGGAGCTCGGTCGATGTCTGATTCGATTTCCGGATAGAATTCCTACTTGAGATCGAATCCTATCCTTAAACGGATTTGTTTAATATTATTTGAAGCTGATTTTTTTGGTGTTTGAGTCAGAATCAGCCGTGTTGTGTCACGGCCAGCTCGTGTGACTCGGGAAAAAATATCTTTGACCGGGTTTGACTCGGTCGCTAAAAGACGATTTTACCCTCGGTGTCGGAATCGACCCAAATTAGTCTCATTTGACTCGAAACGACCCACTGGGCCTGGATTTGAGGTTGATTTTGTGAGATTTGTACTCCGTAATAAGCCTAAACCAAATGTCCATGATTTCGAGCCCATATCCGAGTCCATTAAAGCATGTTTGCGTCCTATCATCATCGGGTGCTTGGCGGGACCTACTATATACACCTGGTAGTCAAAATGTGGGTGTCTACAGAGCCCCCACTCTGACTGAGGCTTGGACAAGGCGAAAGTCAGAGTAGCTACCAGGCCAATCGAGGATTTAGACCTGGCAGACTTCCGATCGGGTCGTTTAGAGTCCATTAGACCTGCGTGAAGGGCTCGCCAGCCATAAGATAGAAATCATACCTGGATAAATGTCTTGTAACGGCGCGGGGACTTTCTACTAAAAAAGTCTTGGGTTTGTCTGTTTGCAGACAATCTCCGTCTTGAAATTGCGTGGGAGCCTCTATTAGAAGCTGCGGATGTACCTCTTACTGATACACCCGATTCCTCAGCGAAAATGTTGCTTGAATCTTCACTGAGAACTTTGAGAATTCTCCAGGAGTCTTGGGATACCTGTCTGTTTTGCATGCAACATACAGATAAAACATCGACTCGTGCTGGGGAAGAAAATGATTTTTGAAAAAAAAACCGAAACTTTTTTTTGAAAATGGCGGAAATTTTTTTTTGAAAAATTTGGAAGAAAAGGAATGTTGGGTAGGCCTGTATGCCTAGGTGAAGTAGGGAATACTGCAAAAAATCCCTATTCCAGGGGTGACTAGGAGAGGAGATTTCTCTATTATAAATAGAGAGTTCTTGCCCTTAATCTTCTCATATTCCAACCCAAAATATTTCCTTCTCATCTTAAAAATCCCTTTAGACTTTTTAAGATAAAAGAAAACCTTCTGCTATGGGTATCGAACATCTGACCGCGATGCTTCATGCGTGGGCCCAAGATTTTCGAGATGGAGATAAGGTCCAGCTAACTCAGATGGGAATTGTGGCTTTGTTCCCGCTTCAGCGACTTAAGGTGGATACCCATTTCCTGGATGCTTGCTTGACCTTTTGGGATACTACCCATCATGTTTTCGCCTTTCCCCGGGGAGAAATATGTCCCCTTCCCGAAGAGATTGCAGCTGTAGGGGGTTGGTGCTCCAATGCTCATCCTGCTATTCCTCCTTTTTACCCTGATCCAAGGAGGAGGCTGAGGGACTTTCTTGGGTTGTCTCAAGCTGAGACCTCCCGTATGGTGAAGGGAAATTCTGTTTCCCTGTTTGACCTAGCTGATAAATTTATGGATCCCAATGGTCCCAGGATTTCTTCCATCCATAGGCGTAGGGCTTTTGCCTTCTGTATGCTGCATCGATACGCTTTTGAAGGTCGGATGGATGCTGACTCATGTTTAGGCGAGATCAGGCTAATCAGCATAGTGGATCAAATGGAGGCAGGTTACAGCCCAGCCTGGCTGATAACTGGGGAGATCATTATGGGCCTTGATGCGAGGAGACTTGATCCAGATCGGCAATTAACGGGCGGCATTCGTCTTCTGCAGGTATTTGACCTTTTTTTTTCTCTTTTTTTCGAAAATTTTTTTTATTTTCCGAAATTTTTTTTTTGATTTTTTTTTCGAATTTCCGAAAATTTAAATTTTTCGAAAAAAAAATTTTTAAAATTTTTTTTCGGAAATTTTTTTGATTTTTTTTTCGAAAGTTTTTGACTTTTCGAAAATTTTTGCAGATTTGGTTATCCGAGCGCCTGTCAATTATAGAGCCCCCGACGAGCATATCCAGATATCGAAGCTGTCAGATAGGCTCACGGTCTCGACGAATCAGCTCCAATCATCTCATAAATCGGAAGTATTGGGACGAGGAGTTAAAATTCCATGGCGGGCCCTTGATTAGGTGGAACGTGATCTGGTGGTTCCTCTCGAAGATGACGGGCCTAGCTAAAAGAGATAAAGCCCGTTACCTGGTGATTTTGTCCCTGGACTGGACCGTCCATATTTACCTAGATCGTCTTCTAAGGCAGTTTGGTTCATTTCAGCAGATCCCCGAAACTGAAGCAATTATTAGCGTTTCGGTCCAATTGACGGATGCTATGTGTGATACGTGGTTACAACGCTGGTTTACCCGGGTCATGTGGACTATACCTCGCCCTTGTCAGACCGCTTGGGTTTCTGAATCATATCTTAAATGGGCTTCTGAAGAATCCAAAGAGGCCCGTGAAGCTTTAAAGACCGATGAGGCTTTTGACCTAGCCCGTAGAAAATCGGTGAAGGATAACAGATGGTTCTTTGAAGAAGAAACTCCAACTACCTTTGTCGGGCCGGAGTCAGGTTCTAAGTCAAAGACTAAAACTCGAGCTAAAGAGACTGGTGCTAGTGACTTAGAGAGAAGGCTCGGACCTAAGCTAGCGGTCCGAGACAGGCTTGGGCCGCGGGAGCGGCTACCCGAGAGGGCGCGAATCCGGCTAGGACCGACCGAGGTGACCGGGGAATCAAGTTCGAAGAAACGAGCCCGGGTTAAGGAGATTCCCTTGGTGATTCGGGAGCGTTCACCTCCACGTCGACGTCGGTGGGCCGAAAAAGAGACTAAGGACAAGGGAAAGGGAAAAATGCCTTAGATTTTTTTATTATTTAATATTAGTACTATTTGTGTGTTGTTTTTTTTTGGATTTTTTTTGTAATTGAATTTTTTTGAAATAAATAAAGGAAGTTTATTAGAAACCGTTCCTGTTTTTTTTCGATTGTAGTGGTTGTGCCCTTTTGAGGGGCTGCCTACGTATCCACAAATAGCGGAATCAAACCAAACGTAGTTCAGACTTTAAATTGCAATTTCGAAATACATCAAGACTATTGGTTCAAGATGTTTATAATAGTAGAATAAGTAATTCTAGCTTTTGACTTGTCTTTAAAAGTTTATTTTGAAAAGATGTTTTTAATAAACTTTTGCAAATGACATTGAGAGAAACGGGTTTAAGGGTAATAACGTTTCAGCTGGTCCAGGTTAGTTGGGTTGACAAACTCATTCCCGTCCAGATCTGTTAGCATCACCGCTCCACCCGATAGAATCTTCTTTACCAAGTGAGGTCCGGCCCAGTTAGGTTTGAACTTTCCCCTTGGATCTACTGGGAATAAAGCTCGTACGGACTTGAGAACTAGATCTCCTTCTTTAATATTCCTGGGCCTTACCCTTTTGTTGAAAGCCCGTTGGATTCTTTTCTGGTAAATCTGTATGTTATTGAGGGCACGAGATCGCCGTTCGTCTAGAAGTACTAACGAGTCATATCGTGCTCGAACCCAATCGGCTTCTGGTACTTGACTTTCGAG
This sequence comes from Agrostemma githago, assembly GCA_958450325.1. NCBI lineage: Eukaryota > Viridiplantae > Streptophyta > Magnoliopsida > Caryophyllales > Caryophyllaceae > Agrostemma > Agrostemma githago. The sequence goes on from OY288258.1 coordinate 12,354,627, forward strand.
TAGGATTCTGAGTGACGGTACCTCCAGCTCGACAGGTTGGACCGCTTCCATCCCGTATGTAAGGTAATACGGTGTCGCCCCGGTCGCAGTACGAATCGAGGTTCGATACCCCCAAAGGGCAAATGGTATCTTATCGGGCCAGTCCCGATAATTGTCAGCCATCTTTTTGAGTATGGTGACTATGGTTTTGTTAGCTGCTTCTACCGCTCCATTGGTTTGGGGTCGGTAGGGCGAAGACGTATGTCTTTGGATCTTGTATTTGGCTAACAAGGCTGCCGTCTCGGCCTGAAAGTGGGTCCCGTGATCACTGATGTATTCATGAGGGATCCCATATCGGCATATTATCTTGTTTTGGATAAATTTGGCAACGTGGCTGGCGTTGAGAATACGGTAGGATTCCGCTTCGACCCATTTGGTGAAATAGTCGATTGCTACCAAAATGAAACAGTTTCCTCCGGTTCCCGAGGGGTTTATCTTTCCAATTATATCGATTCCCCACGTTGAAAATGGCCAGGGTGACGTCATAGTATACAGCAGGGATGGTGGCATGTGCTGTACATTAGCGGAAATCTGGCAATTATGGCAATGTCTGACATATAGCTGGCAATCAGTTTCCATGCTGTTCCAGTAATATCCGAGTCTCATGATCTTCCGGACTAGCATCTGGGCATTCATGTGAGGACCACACTCGCCGTCATGTACTTCGGCCATGACCTTTTCAGCATTACCCTTGTCGACACATAAAAGGAGAGCCCCCTGTGGTGTCTTCTTGTAAAATTGTCCGTCGTCGGTACGGACAAACTGGGTTGCTATCCTACGCAAGGCCTTTTAAGCTCGACTGTCGGTCCCGGGTGGATACTCCCCGGTTGTCAAATACGTCTTGATCGCCTTATACCACGGCTCGGGATCGGGTATTTCGATATCCTCGATGTCATGGATATATGCTGGCACGGATCGTCTTTCGACGCAAATCGGCATGCTGGTCATATGATCGGGAATATTTAGTAAGGACGCCAGTTTTGAAAGCGCGTCTGCGAACTGATTTTCTTCCCGAGGTAGGTATATGTATTCTACCCTTTGGAATTGTTTCTCGAGATCCCTTACTCGTGCCTGATAGGCCACGAGATTGGCATTTCGGGTTTTCCATTTTTGGAGTGCTTGGTTAATGACCAGTGATGAGTCGCCGTGTACTCGGAGGTTTGTGACCCCTAAATCGGCGGCGACTTGTAGCCCGTGGATACATGCTTCATATTCAGCGGCGTTATTGGTGACGTCAAAGTCCAATTTGATAGATACGGGAGTATGTTCCCCTCTTGGCGAGATTAGGAGGATTCCGACCCCAAATCCTCGGAAGTTGGATGCTCCATCGAAGTATAAATCCCATGTCTCGGTGTCGGTATGGAAAATATCTTCATCCGAGAAGGACCAAGTGTTGGTGTGTCCTTCTTCGGTTACGGGACTGTCAGCGAGAAATTCGGCTACTGCTCGGCCTTTGATGACTTTCAGTGGTACGGACTTTAGATCGAATTCTGCCAACATGAGGGTCCATCTTGATATTCTGCCGTTGAGAATGGGCTTTTCGAAAAGATATTTGATCGGATCCATCCTTGACAGTACCTGTACCTCATAGCTGAGCATGTAATGTCGGAGCTTTTTAGTGGCCCAGACCCAAGCTAAACACGTCTTTTCGAGCATGGTGTACTTACACTCGTACTCTAAAAACTTTTTGCTGATGTAGTATATTGCTCGTTCTTCGGAGTTGACCGTTTGAGCTAACATAGCCCCCATGGCTGTCTCTGTCGTGGTTAGGTACAACGACAAAGGTAAACCGTGCTGAGGTGGCATCAGGACCGGCGGTGAAGACAAGATTTCTTTGATTCTGTCAAAGGCTGCTTGACACTTGCCGTCCCATAGTGACCGTTCCCCTATTTTCAGCTTCTTGAAGATCGGTTCACACACCATGGTTAGTTTTGAAATGAACCTGCTGATGTATTGGACCTTTCCGAGAAAACCTCTTATCTCCTTTTCGGTCTTAGGAGGCTGCATCTCGGTGATGGCCTTGATCTTAGCTGGATCGACTTCGATACCGCGTTGGCTGACGATGTGACCCAGTAATTTGCCAGAGGTTACCCCGAAACTGCATTTCTGAGGGTTTAGTGTCATGTTGTATTTGCGTAATTGGGTGAAAAATCTTCTCAGGGCGGTGATGTGACCGTCCCTGTCCTTGGATTTGACGATCATATCGTCTACATAAACTTCCACTTCTTTATGCATCATGTCATGTAATAAAGTCGTGGCGGTTCGTTGATAGGTGGCCCCGGCATTAATGAGACCAAATGGCATGACGGTATAGCAATAAGTACCCCAAGGTGTAATGAAGGTGTTCTTATCCATATCTTCCTCTGCCATTTTTATTTGATTGTACCCGGCATACCCGTCCATGAATGATAGAAGAGCATGATCAGCTGTGTTGTCCACCAGTATATCGATGTGTGGCAACGGGAAATCGTCTTTCAGGCTCGCCTTGTTAAGATCCCGAAAGTCCACGCAGACGCGCACTTTACCGTCTTTCTTAGGGACCGGTACGATGTTTGCAACCCAATCTGGATACTCGAAGACTCGTATGAACCCAGCCTTGAATTGTTTGTCGACTTCCTCCTTGACTTTGAGGGACCATTCGGGCCTCATGCGACGGAGTTTCTGCTTAACCGGTTTGAACCCTTCCTTGATCGGTATATGGTGCTCGGCTATTTCGCGGTCTATCCTCGGCATGTCCTTGTAGGACCATGCGAAGACGTCTTTGAATTCTTGGAGGAGATCCACGAATCGTTGTTTCTCCCTGGGATCTAGAGATAACCCTATCTTAAGCATCTGAGGTTCTAAGGTTGTTCCCACGTTGATAGATTCGGTTTCTTCGATTACCGGATTGCGGGATTCCCTCTGCTCTAGTTGCTCGATCAGATGTGGAGGTAAGGATACCTGTTTGTCAGGTTTCTCAATGTCATTGCATAGAATATTTTGAAAATTTAGGAATTTTTGAAAATGAGACAAGTCGTAAGCAGAACGGTTGTTATTATTCATAAATTGAGAGAAAAGCTCGAAAAGAGCTGCCATCTGATCGCTAGTCAGTGGCGGGATAGGCAGGGTGCCCGGGACAGACCCCGAAGCACCAGGAAAAACTAAAGGGAGAGGGGGAGTTACAGGACCGACCCTAGCACCGGACTCACTAGACTCGATCTCAGACTCTGACTCGGACTCTGACTCAGACTCAGACTCAGATTCTGGCATTTCTCCTTCCCCTATGATAAGCTTGAAAGTCCTTCCTTGACTGTCAGTCCACTTGACAGTCTTTCTCCAGGCTCTCTTACCTGTCCCGGATCCAACATCCGAGATCAGTTTGGATGGATCGAAGGTGCGGCTGCGGAGAATGAGGCTGACTAGCTCCTCATTCGGTGTTGGGGTCGCGAGCTCCTCCCCAAAAAGTAGCCCCAGCGCGGGCTCAGCATTCTTAGCATCTTCGGACTGGACAAGGGCGAAGATGTCGTCGGGTATGTAGTTGCAGACCTGGGCCATGTGGGTCCCAGGGCGTGTGGTTGGAGGCCGATATAGGTCCGTTTGGACGGACTCGAACACCGGCGTGACGAAGATGACTTTACCGGTTCCGGTTTAGCCCATATTTTCCGGGGTCAGGGTGTAGCCCAGACCGGTTTGAACTCTCCCGTCGTCAAGGACTTCAAGGATTTTTCCTGCAGGGAGATCGGGCCTTGATGTGACCCCTGGCAAGAAGCCCAGATTTTGTAACATCCGGTCCATGCTAACCGTAAAGTAGGGTCGGAAAAGGTATTCCTCTTCGATGGCCCCTATGAAGTCGAACCCCCAAAGATCGGTGCGGCCCGAGGTGTTGCAGTTGGCCACAGTCATAGGTGTGGCTTCTAGAGTGATGACGGTATCGTGCAAAGGTAGCTTGATTTTCCGATGCAGAGTGGAGGACACAGCCCTGGTCGAGTGGATCCAGGGTCTTCCTAGAAGAAGGTTAAAGGAAGAGGTCACGTCAATCACTTGGAATTCCAGCTCTTTCTCTATTGGGCCTGTTATGATAGTGAGTTTTACGGCCCTGGCTACGGACTTTGGACTCCCGTCGAAAGCCTGAATAGTTTGGGTTGTAGGAATGTAGTCGGCCTCGGTAATACTGAGGGCTTTGGCGGTCCTTAATGGAAGGACGTTAACTGCGGACCCGTCGTCAATAAGGGTCATGGGCAGATATTTTCCACGGCAGATTACCGTGATGTAGAGAGCCATGTTGTGGGCTGGCCCAAATGATGGCAGATCAGCATTGGAGAAGGTGATGAGCGGGCCTTCTTCTTTTGCTTTCCCCTTTGGGTGGGGCAGAACCGTGGCTACCATTTCAGCTGGAGTAGCCATAGAGTCGATTTTGACTTGATCGAGGGCCTTAGTGAGTGCCTCTCGGTGTTCCTGAGAGCTAACTAGGAGTTGCCATATAGAGAGGTCAACTCGAGTCTTGCTCAACTGCTTTACCGGAGCCTTTTCAGTAGTTGGCGGCTCTTCCGGGACAACCTCCGTTTTGGGCGATGGTTCGGTGAAGATGAGGGCCTGACTGCTGGTTAAGGCTTTGGACTTAACCTTCTGGATCTCCTCGGATGTGATAGGGACTACTTCTCCCTTAGTGAGATAGACGTCGTCTTCGTCGTCACACCAGATCCCGTTGATTTGTGGGATAAACGGGGAAATGAGGTGTGAGCAGTCTATAACCTCTCCGGCGAAGATAGCGTGAGTGGCCAACGGGTTGTCCTTGTTGTTGGGCTTACCTCCGGGTAAAGGAACTTTCCCGCTTTCGATGAGATCCTGGATGAGATGCTTCAGTTTCCAGCATTTCTCGGTATCGTGTCCCTTACCCTGATGGTATTTGCAGTAGGCTTGGGCGTCGTAGAATTTGGAGCGACGCTCAACTGGAGGATCAGGTGTTGGGCCTATCGGGGCGATGAGGCCTTTTGATGAAAGCCTTTGTAAGGCATTTGCATAGGTAGTACCTATGTCGGTGAACACTCGGGGTGGCGTATTCTTCTTGGACGGGTTATCAAGTAGATTTACCTCGTCAAAAATGCTACGAGTGGCAGCGGTGGATGCGGGCTTGCTTGTTGATGAGCTGGCCCCTTGGTATCCCTTGGTGGAGGCCTTAGTGAGGCTTTCCATCCTTAGATCATCCTCGATTCTCGTTCCCATTTCGGTTAGGACCGTGAAGCTAGGTATGATGGCGTACCGAAGATGGATCCGGTAGGCGGGCAGGAGATTCTTGACAAAGGCTTCAACTAGGACTTTTTCACTGGGCTTATCGACCAGTTTGACACTTTCGGCCCTCCAGCGTTGAAGGTACTTTGTAAATCCTTCCTTTGGTTCCTGGGCCATTAGTTCCAGGGTGCGCATCGTGGTTTGGATCTCCGTATTGTCGGCGTAGTTCCGGGCGAATTCCGTTGCTACGTCGTCCCAAGACTTGTATTTCTTGGAATCGAGCCTATAGAACCAGGCTCTCGGGTGCTTCTCTAGCGCGGAGGCAAACAGATGCTTGAACATGTCTGACTTGACTCCTTTTAGGGCCATAAACTCTTTGAAGGCCCGGATATGTAATACCGGGTCTTCTGTTCCATCGAACATCGGGAGGCCTGTCAAATTGAGATTGGCAGGCAATTGGTCGGTCAGGGGAGAGTAGGTTCGAGCATTCTCCGTATGGATCGAGTTGTGGGTCGACAAATGGACCTGCTCTTGCAGTTTGAGTACTGCGCTAGTCAATTCGGCTAAAGGCCCATGAGCTTAATCTCCATCCTTGGGCTTGTCCTGTTCGATGGCGCTAACCCGGGTAACAATGGCGATCTGATCACCCCTAATTCGGTCAAGTTGCTCTTGGATCTTGGCCAACGAAGTGTTCAGTTGATCAATAGCGTCCTTAGTCATGGTTCGGGTGTGAGGTGGCCTGTCTGTAAGAACACCGTGTAATCAGAATCGGACCCGGATCGAAAGGTGCATCCCGAGAAAAAACGACTTGACTCGGAAATGGACTAAAAAACCGACTCCTAGACGGGTGACTCATGGACGGTGGGTTTTCTTTAGGATTTCGGCATAGTGGGCCTAGTCCCGTTCGAAGAAAGACCTACGTGTGTGCTAATCCCCAGACTTTGGACTCGATTGTGTGAGTGGGCTTCCCTTTGTAGGAGTTTGTCCTACATAGGTGGGACGTGCCTTGACTAATATGGCGGACTTGGGATGGGGTGGAAACCCGTGATGTAAGATCGACGGAGTTTCGACGCTTTAGACTCTTACTACGTATGACAAGACCCGACACTGCTAAATACGGGAAGTCCTAAGAAGAAGAAGGTTTGAAAAGAGGATTTGAATTTGAAAACCGAGCAAAGTCGGGTTGGACGGCCCAATCATTTTTGAAAATCGGAAAAAAGGTTTATCGGGCCGGGATTTGAGAATTTTTTTTTGAAAAGTTTGGGCAGCATACCGGCTAAAAATAGGCTATTTTGAGTCAAAATCATAAGTCCTAAATTCGGTAGCTTTCCGGGTTTTGAAAAAATGGATAGTTTTCGAAAAAGATGCAAGTTTTTGAAAACGACGGTTTTTGAAAAGATGAGACACGGACCAGGTAGCACGTAGTCACGGAACAGTATAACGACACCATGTATGCTCTTAGTCTAAGTCTCGGTCGGTCTAATAGGGTCTATACCAACAACGATGGCTTTCTCGTATTGAGGACGGACTCCCTAAGCCGAGTGGGTCTTAGGACATGCCGCAAAACCTAGACGAGTTCCACCATCGATGTCTTTAGCGCACCCATGTAGGAATGCACTGTGGTATAGTGGGACGTCGGTCACAAGTAACCGGCCCGGGAAAGATTGGGTTATGCATGGCCCATTGAACTAAAACGTGTACATTACTATTTGAACCATTTCTTTTCGAGTCTCACCCTAGGGATGCCGATGGTAAGTGACTCATCAGTTGATCCCCAGCGGAGTCGCCAAACTGTGGACATGACATAGGTCCACCCCGACGCGGCCACACGCGGGTTTGGTGAGGCGAATGAATCTCCATATGAGATGGTCAAATTGAAATTTAAATCGAAGTAGGAGTCGCCACCGAATTTTATGGTTATTCGGAACCGTTCGAGCACACTCTATGTCGTAGTGGGCCGTATACAAAATACGGCCCATTCCGATGTCAGAGTTTATTGGGCTCGTCCCTTTGCATATCGATACCGATGCCGACTGGGCGGTTAATCGTATATTGAATGACTCTCGTTGCCAATGGTTTCGGACATCCGGAAACCACGGTTCTGAGTAAGGGGTGAGGGTACGTGTTGGGAAATTCACTAAGAACACCCAACCCCGCCCGCACTTAGCGGCCTTTACTAGGATATCGTTCGTTTTTGGTGTACACGGTTAGTTCGACGGTTGAATGATATGCAAACATTATTTTCCTAAGCATGTGAGAAAAATAAAGTGGGTTGCTAAGTCGTTTAATGCATATTAAACTAATAACGTCAAAGTTATTTTAGCATGTGAGTTCGTTTTAGTCTAATAAAACGATAAAAACAAATAAAAAAGCTACAAACACGAGAAAACGAGTTAGTAACGGTTTGTGAAAATAATATAGCAAATAAATATACGAGATCGAAAATAAATAAATATTAATCAAAATCTGGAAAATATTGTTAAAAACGATGTTTTGTATAAAAAACGAAGCTCGGAAAATAATAGAAAAAACGAGAAAACGGGGCGTCGAGGCAGCCGGCCGCGCGGCTCTCCCGGGATGCCGGCGAGTCGCGTGTCGGTCTGATTTTTGAGACGATTTTCGAAGACTCGATGTTTTTATTAAACCGTGTACAAATATTGCATAATTCGCACTCGATCTAATATTTTCGATATTCGTTATATTTAATAGTTGACTACGAAATCAATATCAAATATTCAAAATAGGTTTAGAAAAGATATAGATTTTGAAATCGTTTCGTAGAATAAATAAAATAAAACGAACGAAGAAAGCTAAAAAACGACTCGGATTTCAGGCCCGTGCGCGAGTCGCCTGGGTGTGGCGCGACTCGCGTACGGGTCTGTCCGATTTTATTTTTTTGTTCGAAATTGCTAATTTTGATAAATCGCGTACAAAATATGAATTAATTTGTATTCGATTTATGTTTTCGGTATTCGTCATACCCTATATTCGATTATGAAATCGATATCGAGTATTCGGAATGAACTAAAAAAAAAGGTTTTGTAAAAAAAGAGATAAAAATAAAAGTTTGAACGAAAAAAGGAAAAAAGATGTAACGACTTTATATCGTCGAGTTTTGATTTAATTCCTTTTGTTACAACATTCAACTATAGAGTTGATATTGTATCTTAAGAATGTTTGTTAATATGAAAATAGTTTTTAATAATATCGATATTAGAAAAATATATGCGATGAACGACCCATATTAAAATATGAAAGGACCGACAAAAACTAAAAAAAGAAGAAGAAGAACGTGAGAAAGAGAGAGAAAGGAAGAAGAATCGGGTTTGATTTACACCCTCAACCTACATGCTTTGTGTTCTCGGTATAAGGCTCGTCGGACGGTGGCTTAGGCACGGGAGCGTCGAGATGATGTGGGTGAGTTAAGGTGGTGCGGATTGGTGCGTTTTTTGGTCGTGTGGGACGTTGGGTTCGGCCGGCTGGGACGGTTTCATCGGGACGTCGGGATTTGCTCTGTATTGATGTCGAGGATGATGAATGTATGTTTTTTGGTTGCTGAAAAATTGTCGTGTGTAATCGTTAATCGTTGTATGAAATCGTGTCTTATGAGGTCCTATTTATAGGAGTCGAGGTAGCCTTGCTTGTGTGGCAAGAAATACCGGTTTGGATAGGAAATACGAGAGTTCGTAAGGGAATAAACTTCTCGTTTCTTGGTGAAGAAGCCAAGTATTCGGCTGGTTGGGGAGTGTTGGCCGAGTATTCGGCTGCCTCGGCCGAGTATTTGGAGCTCGGTCGATGTCTGATTCGGTTTCCGGATAGAATTTCTACTTGAGATCGAATCCTATCCTTAAACGGATTTGTTTAATATTATTTGAAGTTGACTTTTTTGGTGTTTGAGTCAGAATCAGCCGTGTAGTGTCACGGCCAGCTCGTGTGACTCGGGAAAAAATATCTTTGACCGGGTTTGACTCGGTCGCTAAAAGACGGTTTTACCCCCGGTGTCGGAATCGACCCAAATTAGTCTCATTTGACTCGAAACGACCCACTGGGCCTGGATTTGAGGTTGATTTTGTGAGATTTGTACTCCGTAATAAGCCTAAACCAAATGTCCATGATTTCGAGCCCATATCCGAGTCCATTAAAGCATGTTTGCGTCCTATCATCATCGGGTGCTTGGCGTGACCTACTATAGACACCTGGCGGTCAAAATGTGGGTGTCTACACTTCCAAATTACTGGCGTGTTTACGCACCATAGACTGGCGAGTTACACATCGGATATATTTTCCATCAAGTTTCAAATCAGTCTAAAAAATATACGTTTTCTTCTCCTCCTCCCCTTATTATTACAGATGTTTCTACCTTTATTGAATCTAATCTTCGATTTGAGTTTCCGTCTACCTACATAATTAACCTAATTTTATTAATTTTCTCTCAAATTTCTACGGCCTTTCCATCTTCAATCTAATACATATTCGGTCAAATATTTTGTCGGATATTTTTGAACTATAATGTTCCGACACCCTAGACTGGCAAGTTTACGCACCCGAGACTGGCGATTTACGCACCTTCACTCGAGACTGGCGAGTTACGCACCCAGGACTGACTATTTTACGCACCCGATATTCGTTCCTCTTGATTTTTCAATATTGTACTTTCGCTCCTCCTGTACATCTTGCGGGAGCATTGATACGCACTGTCGCTAACACGCATGCAAAAAATATTTATAGACCCAACGAGCTACAATATAGTAGTAGTAAGTCGGGGTCGAACCTCAGGGAAGCAGTGAAATGTAATCGGTCAAGTCTAAGAACAATTGCGGTTGGGGTCTAGAAAAGGGGGGTTGAGACAAAGTAGAATAAACTAATTAAACGAATTAAATAACTAGGAATGAGAAACAATGATAAGAAAGGCGTTAGGGGGAGTCGGGGATTCAAAACTAAAGGCAAGGGTACAAGAATCACAAAAATCATCACAAGGTAAATAAGGGGAGGAGGCACCTTTCGGTTTCCCTACCCAACCTAGCCTAAACCCGCTTTCGCGACGAGGGAGCTAAGGTCTCAAGACAAGATTACCCAAACCCCGAGTTTCCCCGTATTGGTTCGAGTAAGTCAAGCTAACTGAGTTGATCAGGCTAAGTCAACAAGACATAATAATCTCATACAAGACAAAGTACCACAAATGCAATAATCCTAATAAAACAAGACCCAATTCTAAGGTTCCTCCTCCCCTAACCCCCAAACTAAAAAATCTACTCACTAGTCATAATAAACACAACAAATTAAATAACAAGGAGGCTAAGAGAAAGATAATGCGTGATGATCAAGGGGAATGAAAAATACTCTAACACAATAAAGAGGAAACCACTACCAAAGCAACTACCAATAAGAAAATAAACAATAAGGCAAAATAGAGAAATGAACACAAATATTAGGAAGAAAAATGATGGAAATAAAAGAAAGATAAATAAAATGAGAAGATGCCAACAATGGAGATTTAAACATAAAGAAAACAAGGCAAACAATAGAGTAAGAAGAAATTAAAGAGGAAACTAATTAAGAAGAAGGGAGAGGAAAAGAAAGTATCAACTATGGAAGAAAACTCAAAAGAAGAAGAAAAAGATTAACATAAATATGAAGCTTGAAGAAGAAATACAAGAATCTTGTCACCAAATCCCTACAAAATCCCTTAATCTTCAAATAAATCTAGACTAATGAAGAAGCTTGATTGCAAAATGTGGAGTAAAATTAATCTCAACTAAGAAAGCTTTCTAAATCTAATGGAGTTTCTAATGGAAACTACTAACAATGGAGATCTATCTAAAATGAGGCATAATTAGATGAAAACCTAGAGTTAACTATATATACTAAACCCTTAATTAATGGGTCACATAAACTAAGGCCCAAATCCAATATTCCTTAATTAATGAGACTTTGCCCAATGCATCTTCATATGGTGAAATTTCACCCTGCGATCAAAGGACATCCACGAGCTAATACCGTCGGGTGAAACTTCACCCGGTAGTTTCACCCATTGAAATCTCTCTCCAATTTGCGCATTTCGGAGCTCCTTTACCGTCGGGCGAAACTTCGCCCGATGGGTGAAAGTTTCGCCCGGTCATTTCGCCCGGTGGTGAACGTTTCTTGAAAATCCTCGGGGAGGTAAAAATGTCGTCGGGTGAAACTTTACACGGTGGTGATTCATCGGGTGAAACTTCACCCGATGGTTTTCTGCCCTCGTTTCTGGTCTCTTTCTTTGTCGATTGATCGGACTTCTTGAACTTTAGTTTTGTGCATTGCTCTTCGGACGGTATCCCTCTCTTTCATGCTCATAGAAGCTCGGACACGGTTTTAGTGTAAAGTCCTATCAAAAATAAATAGAAAACTACCAAAAACACGTAAAATGTAAAAGAGAGACGATAATGCGAGAAAGACTAGAAATAAGGCGATAATCGCACTCTAATCTCGCAAAACGGAGAAAAAATAGGTCTAAATGGGAGGAAAAACGGTCCAGATTTGACACTCATCAATTCCCCCACACTAAACTGTTACGTTGCTCGTCCTCGAGCAAAGACCCAAAAAGAAATTAACTACTACTACTAAGCTAGACTACGCTAAGCCGATACGGGGCAATTAACGGGCCCGCTCCGTCCCTTCAACTCACATTGAGATACCCATGAGGTAGAGTACCTCCATGCAAGGCGAGTCAGATCTTGCTCAAAATTGGGGATGCGACTAACACACACAAAAACACATAAACAAATATGATACACAAAAAGATAGTCGCATCCAAAGAGAAAATAAATCGCATAGTCCCTGATCAAAACGGCGGGGAAAGCACCGATTCTAAGCTCAAGACAAGCAAGAACACTACCAAGTTAGTCACCCAAATTGACATGGACAAAATTCTAATAGGATGACAATCAAACAATAAAAACATTGAAAATTTACCAAGGTCCTTCTAATTCCACTAGAGATGGCTACAACGGGACGATAAATGGAGTGGATAAGTGAGAACCATGGAGTTAGTAAGCACTAGAGGTAAATGTTATCCCGTTTCCTAAGCTAAGCCTATAGGGTCGTCCCAAACTCGATAAAGCCAAATAGACCAAACAAAAAGTGAACTAATGTTTGCAAAATGGTAAGGATTGGCTAATCACCACTATTTTCTTTCCTCGGGACTGGTTCTCTAGTAGGCATTTCACGGCAAATAATCAACCAAGGGTTTATTTGGGTTTGGGAACGTTTTTCGAGGTTTTGATTTTCTTTTTGGTGTTCTTTCCTTTCCCCATTATTTCGGTTGAGGGCTTTGTTTTCACATGCCCTTCTTCTTCATCTTTCCCTTTTGCTTTTTGAGTAGCCCAAAATTGGCTAGATGGTGCATTTGAGATTCGAGGGTAAGCATATTTTTACAAACTTATTTGTGGATGTGTATGAATGGTAGGTAAATAGGCAAGTCGGGTGTGCACCCCGTCTGAACCCACAAAATGATGGAAATTTGGACTAAAAGATGGCTTCTCAAGTAAGGTCACCTAAGAGAATGGGAAACGGTAACCAAGACCTTATTACTCTATGGGTGATCAAAGTGGTCAAATGCAAATCCCGATGTAGACTCCTAGTAGAAAAGACGGACACATGGCAAAAATTCAATGCAATCATTGGTTCAAGGTCATTCTACTAGAACAATGTCCAACAATAAAAAAGGGTTCCTAACAAGGGAGTAATAAACACTCGGCCTAAACTCAAAATTGGGTTTTCGAAATTTTTTACCTAGACAAACTATCCAAAGATGAAAAAGAACGCAAAAAAAAAAAGCAAAAACAAGAAGAGCAAAACAAATTCACAAGTATAACCAAGCACTCCAATCTCCATCAAGTCAACACAATCAAAACCACCAATTCGAAAACGTTCAACAAGTGAACCTCCAAATAGCATACACGCCCAAACTCCCATGCGAATAAGAGAAAGTGGGAAAACAAGGGTAGAGGATATTACCAAATCATCTTCAATTTCACTACCTCAAGTCCATATGCCAAATGGTCGGTGGTGTACCTATAAGAAGGAGAGAATAAAGCAATCCAAGTGACACTAAAAAGGGAAGAAAAATAAGACTAAAAGAAGAAAAAAAAAATCTTTTTCAGGTTTTCGGTTTTTTAAAGGAAAAATGAAAAAGAAAAGGAAGAAAATGATAGTGGATCCCCCTACACTAAAACTGTGCATTGTCCTCAATGCACAAGTAGGGAAAAATATAAAAAAAAAGTAGAAAAAGAGAAAAATTGGAAAAATCTTTCTGAATTTTTGTGTTTTTTTTGAATTTTTTGTGTTTCTCAAAATTAAGTGAGTTAAAAAAAAAGAAAATGGAGAAAAATAAAATAAAATAAAGAAAAGGAGGTGGCGGCCGGGCCTAGGTGTAATCACATCACCTAGACCCTAGCTAAAGAAGAAAATGAAAAATAAGGATAAAATAAGACAAAATAAGAAAATAAAATAAAATGAAGTAAGAAAAAAAATGAAATAAAGTGAAAATAAAAGAAGAAAATGAAAATAAAAGAAGAACATAAAATCCAAATATAATGATAACAAAATGAAAATGAAAAAGGAAAAGAAGAAAAACCGAGAAGGGGAAAAAGGGCGTAGGTGTAATCACGTCACCTCGCCCCGATTCCGCACGAATCGGGAGGAAATAAAGAAAAAGAGAATATAATTTTGGATTTTCTAGATGGTCTTGGTGCAATCATGTCACCTAAGACCGGGGCTAAAAATCAGGTCCTTCTTCTCTAAGGCACCTGCAATAAAACCTCACGTATGCAACGACCCAAGTAGGATCACGGAGGGGCTGACAACTTACCAAATCACCAAAAATAAATTACTAATCAACAAATAACTAATCATCAACAACCAACAAATGCCAAAACTGGCGTTGCAGAGACTGACACAAATTACTGATAAGATGACAAGCACGACCGACACTCCCTCACACTAACCATCAACACACTCAAACACTCATATCAGACCCGGGGATGAAGTGGTGGGTAGTAAGACCCGGGCGGAGGCATACCAAAGAATCGATCAAAGTAATGTTGTTGTTGCAACAGCCTCTGGTTCTCTTCCGCCGCCAACCTCGCTGCTTGGGCATCCCTTGCAGCATCCCTGGCCATCTCGTAGTTGTCCCGGGCGTACTCAAAAATCGTCCCTAGAGTACGTGTACGAGTTATGTGCAGTATCGCGCGCATCCTGAGCTACGTTATAGGCAGTTTGGGCCAAATTGAGTAATGTGTGTGGTAGAGTTCTCCCAAGTCTGACGAGTGCGATCATAAACCTCCCCCCACTGGTTATAAAATTCCTCTAATCCGAAGAACGAGGAGTGTCGCGGAGGACTCATGTTCACGTCCTCCTAGAATCCGGGGATAGGCTGGGTAAAGGTCGAGTGTTTGTGCGGGGTAAAGTTAGGGAAATCGGTGGTAAAAAACTGAGAGGTCTGTGGTTCGGACTGACGGGAGAAAGAGAGTCCATGGGATGAAGAAGGTAATGCTCTTTGACCCTCTTCCCTGAAGGTTGCGACCTCCAGTTCCTCCTCTGTCACGTCCCCGACTTCTATCTCGTCGTCACCAAAGTCTAAGGTTCCTTCGGGGTAATTGACTTGATAAAACTTACCTCGGGTATGATACCGAATATACTCCCTGGACCGCTTTGACATTCCGAAATTATCTTCAATATCAAGCCTGACCCACTCGGGATTAGGCATTGCTATGGCTCTCAGCTCAGTAATTTTGCACAGAAACAAACAGTTATACCTACCGTGGGGCCAAACCAGAAAAGGGCAGTAAGTCTCATCTAAAAACTTCCCTACTCCGACCACTGGTGTCATGGTGCTTAAATCATTGTCCAAAGCTCTAGCTATCATCGAAATTAAACCACCACAAGAGATTTTCTTGCGGTTGCCCTTCACGACCTGGGCAAAATGCGTAGCTAGGGTCTCGGACATATCAATAGAAGGGCATATGTTCAGGACCGCATCCTCAAGCAACTGTACAACGGTAGCGCTACATTTATGGTGCATATCATAGGTCGAGAGAAAAGAGTTGGCTATGATACGTTCCAAATACTTCAGGATGGGGTTCCGAATAGAGAATGAGCTCATTTTACCCCCTTGGAAAGTCCTTTGGTGGGAAATCTTTTGCCAAAACCTATCACTGCCAAACTTTTCCTTTCAAAATTGTCCCGCCTGAGGTTTTCCTAAGACAGAAGTGGGTAGGCCGAGCAATCTGCCAAAATCTCTAAGAGAAAAGATATAGAGAGTCTCACGCAACTGAAAGGAGACGGTAGTGTCATCACCACCACCCAGCTCATAAGTCATGAATAATTCACAAGTCAAATTCTTAAAAGTTTCCTCATCGGTAGAGGTATAAAATTTATCAAACCAATATTTCGACACATTGCCCGGACCTGCGGCTCAATACCCATACGAGCAAGAACACCTCGTCACGCCCAACGAGTAGGCTCGAGATAACAATCCCAAAAAAAATTAAATTTTTCAAGATGAGCTTTCTTAGCAAAATGAACACTAGACTCGGAGTGGCGAAAGTTTCGACGAATAGCCGGGTAACGTACCTCGAGCGGAACAGGTTGTTCGCGCAGAACTGAGCCTTGGACTTGGACCGGTACCAGAGTAGGCTCTTCCCGAAGCTCGACCGACTCCTCCGATTGTGATGAGGACGATGAACCCGAACGACTATTGAAAATAGACGAAAGCCATTTCCTTGCGGTTTGTTTGTATCCCCTCATGATTGATGATTGAAATCGGTGATTATGGTGATTGGGTTAGGGTTTGGGGTTGTAAAAATTGAGTCGATCTCCCAAAAATAACACCTAAAAGATATTAGGAATTCGATAGAGATGAAAAGTGTGGAATTAGATTTGAATTTGGTTGAGAAAATAGAGGATCAGAGGGGATTGAAGGTGGTAGAATTTGGGGGGGTTTTGGGTTTTCGGGGTTATTTTTGAGGGGAGAGAGAGGAAGATGGTGAAATACGGAGGAAAGGAGGTTGGGTTTGGGGTATAGGCTGAAACGGGGTGAAGTTTCACCCGGTGGTCACCATCGAGTGAAAGTTCACTCGACGGTCTTCGTACCAAAAATCGTCAATTCCGCGCAAATTTACCGTCGGGCGAAGTTTCGTCCGATGAGATTCCATCGGGTGAAGTTTAACCCGACGGGTTTTTCTTCAACGTCAGTATTTCCAGCACAATTGGCATCGGGTGAAGTTTCACCCGACGGACTTCAGGCACAAACTCCACCGGGTGAAATTTCACCCGGCGGTAATAACCACTCAATAAAGCCTTTTCGCTGCGAAAATTCTTCTCGACCCGGTCCAAACCAACCTTGATTCCTTAATGTAAACACTCTTCTCAATCCATGCATTAAATTGCACGGAGAAAAACTCTATTAATCAATGTAGAACATCCCAAATACTCCAAAAAGAAATCGTCCCAATTCCTGCAAAAACCATTAAAAGCAAGCTCCAAGAAAAACCAAAAACTATTGTCCAAGAAAAATAAAAAGGGGTACGAATATACAAATATTTACAAGGTGGCTATTGTGGACACAACCAAACCGAATAGAATTGTTCAAGCTTAAATGGGGTCGCTTGGAAAGCAACCCGGAGGGTCTTGGGTCACTGATGGTAGGGATTTGTCACGTCCCTAGCCAATCAATATAACACCGACTAACCTAGTGAGTAGCTAGGGTAAGTCGGGATCGTATCCACGAGGACGGTATATCAAAGTTTAGACTAGGTCGGCCTAAAACGAGACTAGATTACCAAACGAACACGAAGAAGCGATAAATGGAAAACTATTGAGAAGGAGGAATAAGAACTAGACTATCAATGCTAAACAATGCTAATGATCGATCTAACAAATAAACTAGAGTAAACGATGTCTAACTTATGAAGATGGACTCAAATATGGAAGAGAAGTGGGGTAGGTCGGGTTCATAGAAGTAGAAGGATAATTGGGGTGATCAAGGGTAAAGGTGTCTCCTAATCGCTAGAGTCGGTCCGGGCTCTCGCAACTTAGACCGATGTCAAGGTGGGTCCGGGCTCTCGTAACTTAGACCCTAGTCGGCACTCTCGTGACTATGACTATTCTCAACATTTTCACAAAATAGGCAATCAATGAGAAGATGAACACAAGTATGGGAAGCATGGCCACTACAACTCACACAAGCATATCAACAAACACATAGAGTGCTCACAATGTGACTAACAACAAAGATGTAACCTTTTCCCCTTAATCAACCCTAATCATCCATAATCTACCCCTAATCCCCCTACTAACCCCACAAGAAGACTACTCACTCATTATCAAGAATAAAACAACCATAACAAGAGAAAATATTATCACTAACCAAACATCCATAATGATTAACAAGAACAATGATACTAATAATATAAAAAGATTCAAACAAGATTAAATAAACTAAGAACAAGAGTAGAGATGATTATACCAATACTAGGAAGATGAAAAGATGCAATCTTGTATAAATAAGAACCCAAATAAAACCCAAGGTTGTCAATCTTGGAGAATTCTTCAAGTATCCTCTTAATACAAGAACTAATAACAATAATTAACTAAGGATTAACTAAGATTAAGGGAAGATTAAAGCTAATGAGTGAGAGTAAATCTAGGGTTTTGGAGGCTTAAACTAATGTAGGTTAACATAAGATGTCTTAAAATTACAAGAAGGGAGTATATATATGGGTACAAGAATGAAGGAGAAGAAAAGAAGAAATGCGGGTGAGCTGTAGCCCATCCCGACCGGGACGGATCATCCCGATCGGGAAGGGTTCTGCCATCCCGATCGGGAAGGGTTCTGCCATCCCGATCGGGAAGGGTTCTGCCATCCCGATCGGGAAGGGCTCAACCCGACCGGGAAGGACCCACAGTGGCGCTTCTAAATGTGCCTCCCTTCCCGATCGGGGAGGCTATTATCCCGACCGGGAAAGGTCTTGTATGCCTTCAATAAGAGCTCAAGGGTCCCTCCTTGTATCTTATGGGCTTCCCGTCGATTATCGAGACTCGGGATCGGGTCTAGGAGGTTCGGGATCGGGTCCCAAGGTCTCGGGGTCGATTCCAAGTCCTCGAGTCATCATTCCTTTATCTCGTTGGCTCCAAAATGTGTATGTATTGAGTCGGAATCACTCCAACTCTTCCAAATCGGGCTCGGGAACCTGAAACGGACTAAAGGAAGCATAAGAAGCCCATGAATCGCTCCCAAGGAGCGATTCCACAAGGAAATGGGACCAAAATACTACGAAATAGGCACTACAAATGACACTTATCAACTCCCCCACACTTAACCCTTACTCGCCCTCGAGTAAGCACAAACTAACTACAAAACTAGCCGAATGGGTGTTAGCGCACCCTACGCCCCTTCAACTCACGCGAGTGCACTTGGAGGAAAAGTGCACTCCGCAAGGCAAGTTGGGTCTTGCGACAAAACAGTGGATGCAACCGGACACAAAACACATAAACAAACAAACACACAAACAAACACATAGACGGTTGCACCCAAAACAAAAGAAATACCGCTTCCCTCTAAAAACGGTGAATGAAACACCGGTTTAGGACTCGAGGTAAGCGACAACGTTCCCAAGCTAGCAATACAAACCAAGGTGGACTAAACCCTAATAGTATGACGATAAAGCAATAAAAACGTTGGTAACTTACCTAGGTCCTCCTAACTTTCTAAAAACGTACTACGGGACGATCGGCGGAGTGGAAAAGTGAAGAACCACGGTGTTAGTCGACACTGTAGGTAAGTGAGACCCCGCCCCGTTTAGCGTGAGCCAAGAGGGTCGTCCCGTGTCCAAGACCGACTAACTAGTCCAAGTAAAAAGGTGGTAAATATGCAAAATGAGGGAAGACCGACTAATGCCGCTATCATCCTTCCTAGGGACTCGGTCCTTTGGTAGGCTCTTCACGGCAAAAGTCGAAAAAAGGCTTATTTTGAGAGGATATCTTTTTTTGAGACAGGTTTTCTTTTGGCATTTTCTTTCTTTTCGATATTTTGATTTTTTTGTTGCCATGCCATTCTTTTTTCTTCTTTTCTATTTTCTTTTTGGCTTTTGTGCCTTTTATTTTTTTTCTTCATTCTTTTCTTTCTTTTCTTTTCTTTGCCTTTTTGGCAAGATTTGGCTTTTTTGGCACTTCTTGATAATTAAGAAAGAGAGAATCGCAAATTGCAAATTATTGTGGATATGTGTAGGAGGTAGGTAAATACCAACTTGCCTTGCGGAGTGCACTTGTCCTCTAAGTGTACTCGCGTGAGTTGAAGGGGCGTAGGGTGCGCTAATACCCACTCGGATAGTTTAGTAGTATTATGTGCTTACTCGAGGGCGAGTAAGGGTTAAGTGTGGGGGAGTTGATAAGTGTCATTTGTAGTGCCTATTTTGTTGTGTTTTGGTCCCATTTTCCTTGTGGAATCGCTCCTTTTGAGCAATTCATGGGCTTCTTATGCTTCCTTTAGTTCGTTTCAGGTTCCCGAGACCGATTTGGAAGAGTTGGAGCGATTCCGACTCTATACATACACATTTTGGAGCCAACGGAGTAAAGGAACGATGACTCGATGCCTTGGAATCGACCCCGAGACCTCGGGACCCAATCCCGAGCCTTCGAGACCCGATCTCGAGTCCCGAGAATCGACGGGAAGCCCATGAGAGGCAAGGAGGGACCAAAGAGCTCTTAAGGGAGGCCTACAAAGACCCATCCCGTTCGGGATGGCCTCATCCCGTTCGGGATGAAGGGAACATGAAGCACGGCTACTGTGAGCCCATCCCGATCGGGAAGGTCCTTCCTGATCGGGAAGGTCCTTCCCGACCGGGATGAGCCCAGTTCAGCCCGCATTGTTTCCTTTCTTCTCCTTTTCATTTGTAACCCTATATATACCCCCCTCTTGTATTAAGACACCATCTTATCTTATCTTATGTTATATCCTTAAAACCCTAGACTACTTTAGGTTAGATTAGATTAGATTAGTGTAGATTAGTCGGTAATTAGTAGTTAATCATAGATTAGTCTTGTATTAAGGGAATTCTTCAAGATCCATCCAAGATTGACAACCTTGGTGGTTTGTTTTGGGTTTTTCTCTTCAATGCAAGTTTTGTTCTTTCTTCTTCCTCTAGTTTGGTACAATCCTCTCCCTTTTCTCTTAATCTTGTTTTTGTTGTTCAAGTTTGAATCTTTATTATTGTTTGTTCTTGTTTTTGTTAGTTTGGTTGAGTTTGTCTATGTTTGTTTAGTTTCTTATGTTAGGTCTTCTTGTTCTTGTTAGTATTAGTAAGATTATGTTAGAGTAGTGTTCTTGCTAGGGTTAGTAAGGTGATTAGGGTGTTAATTGGGTGATTAAGGGTTTATTAGAGATGTTGGTGGAAGATTTGGGTTTCCTCTTGTTTGATGCACATCACATGTTTGTGGAATTGCTTGAATGAATAAGTATGTGCGAATGCTTGTTTTTCCTACCTTTCTTTCGTGGGTATTAGTTTGTTTGTGGGTTCGGTCCCCTCGCTAAGTTGCGAGAGCCCGGTGAGGACGACCCCTAGGCCGGTCTAAGTAGCGAGAGCCCGGATTCGACCTAGGACCATAGCGCGCTAGAACCCCGTTTGTCGTGTGTGTCGCCGAGATGGGTTCTAGGTGAAACCTCTAGGTGAGTCTAAGTTGCGAGAGCCCGGACCAACCTAGATTACCCTACTACCTCCTTCGCTCTAGTCCTCCCTTGACCATTCTGTTACCCCTTTGACCCCGACCTAATCCTAGCCCGTTCTCCTTTGTTTGCTTTCTCCTTAGCCATAGTGATAGTCTAGTCTTCTCCCTCCTTTCATAGTTTAGCTTAGCTCGTTGACTTAGTCTCGTATTTAGGCGACCTTAGTCTAGACGCCTCTTACCGTCCCCGTGGATTCGACCCGACTTACCCTATCTACCCTAGTTAGGTTAGCCGGTTATTCTATTGACGGTTGGGACGTGATGAATCCCTTACCATCAATTTGGCGCCGCCATTGTTTTTTCTTCTTTTCTATTTTCTTTTCGGCTTTTGTGCCTTTTCTTTTTTTCTTCATTCTTTTCTTTCTTTCATTTTTCTTTCTTTTCTTTTCTTTGACCTTTTGGCAAGATTTGGCTTTTTTGGCACTTCTTGATAATTAAGAAAGAGAGAAATCGCAAATTGCAAATTATTGTGGATATGTGTAGGAGGTAGGTAAATGGGTAAGTTGGGGTTGCGCATTCCCTTTCAAACCCACAAAAGTGGAGAAAACTTGGACTAACCAAACGATTCTAAACACGGTCACCTAAGGGACGAGACTCGGTAACCAAGGCCTTTTCACACCGTGGGTGGTCATAATGGTCAAAAGTGCAAATCCCGTAGTAAATTCCTAGTAAGCTAGGTGGACTCAAGGTAAAGGACCAACGAAATCATTGATTTAGGGTCATTCTACTAGGCTAAAGTCCAAGTCTCGATTTACACTACTAGGAGGGGAGTGATAGACACTCACACTCTAGCCTCTAAACCGGGTTTTCAAAAATGGCTTACACACACAAGACACACAAAACACAACACAAAATGAAGACATGACGAAAACAAAAGGAAAAGAAACAAAGGCAACAAAAACAAAACAAGGTAAAACAAAACACATAGACAAAACAAACACCACCCCTATCATCCAAACAAGTCTCCAAATCAACCTCAAACTTTACAAAGCTCCACCCGAGCACACCACAACACACAAATCCTCCAAACTCCACAAGGAACAAAGAGGGAAAAGGGGTGAAGAGATGTTACCGGAAGTCTTGAAAGCTCTCCAAAGCTATCGGCGATTTAAGCAACCTATAAGGGAAAAGGGAGGCAAACACGCACAAAAAACAAAAACACGACACAAAGACACAAAATGAAAACACACAAAAGAAAAATCTTTTTGATTTTTTTGAAATTTTTTCAAATTTTTAGGGATTTTAAAGATTTTTTCGAAAAACTAAGAAAATAAAACTAACTATACTAGAATATCGCTCCCTCACACTTAAATCGAGCCATGTCCTCATGCTCGATCGTAGGGTGCGGAGAGACAAAAGAAAGAAAAAGAAACTACGAAAATAAAGCTAAAAATCAAAAATAAAGTGAAGAAAAGGTAGAAGGTGTCCGGCCGGGGTGTAGTCAAGTCACCATGGGCCGAGACGAGAAAAAGATATGGATGGGGGAAGAAAAATAAAAAGAAGGAAATAAAAGGAAATGGGAGGGGAGGGCTAGGTGTAATCAAGTCACCTAGCCCGGATTCCGTCTAAATCCGACTAAATCCTCAAAAAGAGAGTGAAAAACTTGTAAAAATTTGGATTTTTCGATTGACTCTCGACGCAATCACGTCTTCGAGAGTCGGGAGCAATCAACACCAAGGCCTCGAAGGCCACCATGACATCAAGACACGAAAGTGTATAAGGGGAAGGGAATAAACAAAGGAAAACAAGCAATAACAAAAACGGAAAAGAAAGGATAGTTGCCGTACCATAGGTTAGCAACTCACTCTCTCCATCGTCTCAAAGAACAATAAAGGCGCTCGCTTGTCTTCATCATCGCTTTTCCGCTTCATTCTCGATAAAACGCATGGTAGAGGTAGTAATGGTGTGAGGGGGTGGAATTTGATGCGAATCACGGTGTAAAGTGAAGCGGAGATGAGGTGAAGGTGTGACAATGAAGTACATGGGACATATGGTAAGGTTAGGGTGGCTAGGGAGGTTGGGAGGGGGCATAAAACGGTTGGGTGGACTCGATTTGCGAAGAAGAATTACAAAGGGAGAGCAGAGGACCTTCCCGGTCGGGAAGGTTGTTCCCGATCGGGTTTGCTCACCCGTCCCGGTCGAGACGCCCTCATCCCGATCGGGATGAGCTCACAGTAAGCTCGAAATGTGGTGCGCCCTTCCCGATCGGGAAGGCACCCTTCCCGATCGGGAAGCTTAACCCTTCCCGGTCGGGACGCCTCATCCCGGCCGGGATGGGTCTTCTTCGACCTCCACGATCCCAAAAACTTGTTCCAAGCTTCAAAAACCCAATCCTCTCGCTCACAACCAAAGGTAAACCATAGCCAATCTCCTCTAGGAGCATTTTCACTTCACCTATCAATAAACACTCAAACATGCATCAAACTCTCTCCCTCACAACGCTCGTCAATCAATCCAAATAACAAGAATTCACAAAAATAAATCCAACTAACTACAAGAAAGAGATATATACAATGAGACGGTTCTTGTGGAACTCCGTCAAACCAAGATGGTGCTATCTTCATACTTTTTCAATAACCTTGAACAATTCCATCTCCATCAAGGGCACGTAAGAACAAGTCGAAGGCCCTAGAGAAGTCTTCAATCAAGCTCGAGATATAACCGACCACATCCCGAGGCTCTTCAAGGCCTTGCCTCGACATTCCCGGGGCATCCCGATCTACTAAGTTCAATGGCTTGAACTTGTACTTGCGATCCTTCGGGATATACCCAAACGTCCAACGATCCTCATGTGGCCCCAAGGGAGGCTCATCTTTGTCCTTGCTTTGCAACTTGTCGTCAAGCCCATAATTCGGGCACTCATCTTCCTCCAAATCGGAGTCATCATCCTCAAGTACATAAGAGTACTTCTTCAAGCTTTGTTCCGGTTCACCCCCTAGATCGATGTCTTTCTTGGCTTGGATCATATTGCATGTCTCATCGCTAGTAGGCGAAGTGTTGCCTTGGAGGTCGAACACTATCTTTTCCTCGCGTAACTCAAATGTGATCCTACCTTTCTTCACATCGATCATGGCACCCGCGGTGTGTAGAAATGGGCGCCCAAGAATAATGGGAGTATTGGCATCCTCCGGCATGTCAAGCACAATGAAGTCGACCGGAATGAAGTATTTCCCTACTCGTACCGGTACGTCCTCTAACATTCCTAATGGTCGGTTGAATGATTTATCGGCCATTTGGAGGGTGAGGGACGTACATTTCAACTCTTTCATTCCAAGTCGGCAACAAATAGAATATGGAATGATGCTCACACTCGCGCCCAAGTCACAGAACGCATTTTTGATCAAGAAGTTGCCTATGGTGCAAGGGATCGAAAAACTACCCGGATCCTTCAACTTCGGAAGCGTGGAACCTTGTATGAGCTCGCTCACCACCCTCGTGAACGCTACGGTATCTTCCTTATCGACGGATCTCTTCCTAGCTAGGATTTCTCTCATAAATCTTCCATATGCCGGGATTTGGGTAAGTAGTTCGGTGAACAGGACGCTAACATCCAATTTCTTCACAATGCTAAGGAACTTGTCGTAATGAGTGTCCACCTTAGTCGTCATTTGCCTCGATGGGTAAGGCAACTTGATTTGGTACTTGTTTTGATCATTAAAGGTGGATTCTTCAAAGGACACTTTCCTTTTTCCCTTGTCTTTCTCTTGAAGAGGGGAAGGGTTGTCTTCTTGAGGTTTCTCGACCTCCCATAAGACTTGCTCCTCAATTGGATAGTCCAAGCTTGATTCTTCTTGAATTGGAGACAGAACTTCATTCATTTCTTGTTGCTCACTAGGAAACACGGGAAGATTATATGTAGCACCGCTCCTCAAGGTGATGGCATTGACATGCTCAAAATTTGGAGTTTCACCTTGAGGAGGTAATTGCCCCCTTTGTCTTGAAGAACTCCCCGATGCAAGTTGAGCTACTTGGTTCTCAATCATCTTCATGTGAGTCTTCATTTCCTTGTTATCCATTAGAATTTGAGCAATGATTCCTTGTTGCGACATTTGTGTTTCCAATTGACTCCTTTGCATATCTTGAGTACTCCTTTGCATATCCAACATTTGCTTTTGTATATCCGAATCCCGTGGTGGGGATGATGGATTATGCGGAGTATCGGTGAGGGCCAATGGAGTACCGTAGTCATGAATAAGAGACTGACTCCTAGGCTTGCTTTGTTGATTGCCTTGTGTTGCTTGTTGTTGTTGATGGTTCCCTTGGAACCCATGAGAATTGCCTTGATTAAGGCCTTGGTTGTGGTTTTGTTGACCTTGAAAGTTTCGGTTTCCTTGGAAATTTTGGTTTCCTTGGAAACCGCCATGATTGAAGTTCCCTTGTTGGAACCCTTGCTTGTTGTTGAAGTTACCTTGGTTGTTTTGCTTGAAATTGTTGAAGGGTCTTTGGTTACCCACATAACCTTGGTAACTTTCATTGTTGTCCCGTAAGGGATGTGGAACATAGGGACGACGTTGTTGTTGATGTTGAAAGGCTTGTTGTTGGGGGACTTGTTGGGAAGCTTGGAATTGATTAGAGTAAGAGGTACCTTGCTTGAACGCTTGAAAGGCGTTCACTTGCTCGATACTTCCACGGCAATACATAGGATCATGTCCAACTATTCCACAAGTATCGCACATCCCATAGTAAGGTAAAGGAGGTGCGAACCCCAAAGCATTCACTTCTTGAATCGGTTGATGGTGTGAGGAACTAGTGCCTTGGACTTGGTCGAGGTGACTTTGGAGCTTCTTGTCAATAGTCTCCATGTGTGTTTTAAGTTGAGCTCCAAGGTCAATGCTTAGCTTAGTGATATCATCGACCTCATGCATGCCTCCTCGATGTGCCTTCCTAGGCCTAGAATATTGCGAATTGTGCACCGCCATCTCTTCGATTCTCGCCCATGTTTGGTCGTCATCGACCTCGGTAAACCTACCGTTGGAGCCCATGTTAAGAATGGCTCTCGAGTCCTCATAAAGTCCATTCCAAAATTGTTGCACTAACAACCATTATGAGAGTCCATGATGACGGCATGATCTTACCAAAGACTTAAACCGCTCCCAAGCTTCATATAGGCTCTCTTCATCTCTTTGTTGGAACCCGGTGATGGAGGCCCTAAGAAAATTCGTCTTTTCCGGAGGGTAAAACTTTTGGTAGAAAGCCAAGGCAAGCTTTTTCCAAGTATCGATCCCCATGGTTGCCCTATCGAGACTCTTGATCCATTGCTTCGCTTTTCCAATAAGAGAAAACGGGAAGAGTACCCATCGAATTTGATCTTGAGTAATCCCGGTTTGAGATATAGCGTCACAATAATCGGAGAAAGTCTCCATATGTTGGTGCGGGTCTTCGGTGGGCAAACCACTAAATGGGCTCCTATCCACAAGTTGGATAAATTGAGTCTTGGCCACAAAATTCCCGGTATAGGTTTCCGGTAATGCACTCGGTCCCGGCAAGACATCTTTCGTAAAAGTGGAGTGAGAGGAAAACTTAGGCATTCTTGGATGTAAGGGAGAAGATGGTGGTGTACAGGGTGTTGATGTAGATGAAGAGGGGGAACTAGGAGAAGAATCACCGAAGGGATTGAGGAAGGTCCCTCCGGCCGTCTCTCGAGGTGAAATGTTCAAGTAGGCTCCTTGGGCTTGCCCTTGATGAGTATTACTTGCACTCGGTTGAGAGATCCTAACCCGATTAATCGTCCGTTGGCGAAAGGCTCTAAAGAGTCTCTCCGGCTCTGGATTAAAGAGATAGAAGTCGCCTCCCCTCCTAGGCATACACTACACACTAGAACAAACGTGAGAACACCTAGTGCTTTGTGGGCACTAGGCAACGACAATAAACAAACACAACTAGAGACAAAGAGAAAAAGAAGAAAAACTAGAGAATATTCACAAGAGAAGATGGGAGAACACAAAGAAGGGTAACTAAGTCTAGAAATAAGCAAACTAAGTCTAAACAATGCACCGTCCCCGGCAACGACGCCAAATTGATGGTAGGGATTTGTCACGTCCCTAGCCAATCAATATAACACCGACTAACCTAGTGAGTAGCTAGAGTAAGTCGGGATCGTATCCACGAGGACGGTATATCAAAGTTTAGACTAGGTCGGCCTAAAACGAGACTAGATTACCAAACGAACACGAAGAAGCGATAAATGGAAAACTATTGAGAAGGAGGAATAAGAACTAGACTATCAATGGTAAACAATGCTAATGATCGATCTAACAAATAAACTAGAGTAAACGATGTCTAACTTATGAAGATGGACTCAAATATGGAAGAGAAGTGGGGTAGGTCGGGTTCATAGAAGTAGAAGGATAATTGGGGTGATCAAGGGTAAAGGTGTCTCCTAATCGCTAGAGTCGGTCCGGGCTCTCGCAACTTAGACCGATGTCAAGGTGGGTCCGGGCTCTCGCAACTTAGACCCTAGTCGGCACTCTCGTGACTATGACTATTCTCAACATTTTCACAAAATAGGCAATCAATGAGAAGATGAACACAAGTATGGGAAGCATGGCCACTACAACTCACACAAGCATATCAACAAACACATAGAGTGCTCACAATGTGACTAACAACAAAGATGTAACCTTTTCCCCTTAATCAACCCTAATCATCCATAATCTACCCCTAATCCCCCTACTAACCCCACAAGAAGACTACTCACTCATTATCAAGAATAAAACAACCATAACAAGAGAAAATATTATCACTAAACAAACATCCATAATGATTAACAAGAACAATGATACTAATAATATAAAAAGATTCAAACAAGATTAAATAAACTAAGAACAAGAGTAGAGATGATTATACCAATACTAGGAAGATGAAAAGATGCAATCTTGTATAAATAAGAACCCAAATAAAACCCAAGGTTGTCAATCTTGGAGAATTCTTCAAGTATCCTCTTAATACAAGAACTAAT
This sequence comes from Agrostemma githago, assembly GCA_958450325.1. Classification (NCBI taxonomy): domain Eukaryota; kingdom Viridiplantae; phylum Streptophyta; class Magnoliopsida; order Caryophyllales; family Caryophyllaceae; genus Agrostemma; species Agrostemma githago. The sequence continues at coordinate 12,382,588 of OY288258.1, forward strand.
TACAATAATTAACTAAGGATTAACTAAGATTAAGGGAAGATTAAAGCTAATGAGTGAGAGTAAATCTAGGGTTTTGGAGGCTTAAACTAATGTAGGTTAACATAAGATGTCTTAAAATTACAAGAAGGGAGTATATATATGGGTACAAGAATGAAGGAGAAGAAAAGAAGAAATGCGGGTGAGCTGTAGCCCATCCCGACCGGGACGGATCATCCCGATCGGGAAGGGTTCTGCCATCCCGATCGGGAAGGGCTCAACCCGACCGGGAAGGACCCACAGTGGCGCTTCTAAATGTGCCTCCCTTCCCGATCGGGAAGGCTATTATCCCGACCGGGAAGGGTCTTGTATGCCTTCAATAAGCGCTCAAGGGTCCTTCCTTGTATCTTATGGGCTTCCTGTCGATTCTCTGGACTCGGGATCGGGTCTCGGAGGTTCGGGATCGGGTCCCAAGGTCTCGGGGTCGATTCCAAGGCCTCGAGTCATCGTTCCTTTATCTCGTTGGCTCCAAAATGTGTATGTATTGAGTCAGAATCACTCAAACTCTTCCAAATCGGGCTCGGAAACCTGAAACGGACTAAAGGAAGCATAAGAAGCCCATGAATCGCTCCCAAGGAGTGATTCCACAAGGAAATGGGACCAAAATACTATGAAATAGGCACTACAAATGACACTTATCAGTCACAATCTCAAAATCAATGTTACCAATCTTGAATTCTTTTCTTAGCTCCGGCAAACACATACGTCGTGCTACCACAGGAAGCATGGCGAACTCTTCTGGAATATCTTCTTCGGAGGTAGGACCAATTATGAATACGGCACCGTCATCCTCATCATTTTCATAAACGAGATCTTCAATGGATGGTTCTTCATTAGAGGGAAATTCGTTCTACCATTTGATTCTATAGTTCCACACCAAAAGAATTTTTAGGATGGAAAGCGGGTAGTACAAACTATGTTATTAGCGACGTTGAAGTATAATCGCCCTCTCTTCACATCAATAATTACCCCACCGGTGGCTAAGAAGGGCCACCCCAAGAGAATGGGGTTGCACTCCTCTATAGGCATATCAAGAATGACAAAGTCGGTAGGGATGTACAGATTTCCCACATTAACCATGAGGTTGCGAGCTAACCCATAAGGCGCTTTTGTAGTCACATCGGCCATCTGGACATTCAATGGAAAGTGGTCCATGTCCCTAATGTAGATGGTTCGGGCAATAGATAAGGGCATAAGACTGATATCTGCGCCTAAGTCACACAAAGCTCGGTCTATTAAGATGTGGTCTATAGAGCAGGGTATGGAAAAACTACCAGGATCACCTAGTTTGATGGGGATGGTGGCTTTCGGAGTTACCTTCGGTGGAGTAGGAGTTTTTTTCCTCACAGTGGAATTTAAAATGATGTCTCTTATATACTCAAACGGTGTAGGCATAGAGGGACTTGTGTCGATATTCTCGAGCAAATCGGCAAAGGTTATTCTTTCCATGTCTTGGTTACTGGAGGACACTTGTGGTATGTCGTTCAAAGGTGGGACATTGATTCTGAAGACTAAATTCTCGGCTTCCATTGGAATTTGTTCAATGACATAGGTGAGGTCTCCTACAAGGTATTTAGAAGGATCTCTTTTTAGTTGTTCGGTTATGTCCTTAACCACATTCTCATCAAAGTGGATGATTGAGGGATGAGATGTAGAGGTTTTTGGGTTAAAGGGTTTCACCGGTTCTTTGTGGTTCACTGCTCTAATGGCATTTATGGACGCATAATTGGAAGGATATGTTGATTCTTGGGAATATCGAGCTCGAGAGGCTGCATGCGCCTTTAAGGCTTCAATTCTAGCTCGATTAGATGCATTTTCTTCCAATAAATATTTGAGTGTCCCTTGAATATCATAAGAATGTTGAGAATTACCTTGAGCATGCTTTGGAGGACCTTGATAACATTGAGGTTGAAATCCAAAAGAAGGACCATAACTAGGTTGATGGGGTCCTTGAGGATAGGGATCACCTTGATTGAAGCAATTACCATGAGAAAATCGTTGTTGATGATTGAACCTATTGGAATTGGAATAAACCCTTTGATTGGGGGTTCTTGGAGTGGATTGATCATGGCGAAGATATGGTTCTTTGGTCGGCATAGAATAAAATCCGGCTCTCCAATTAGGATTTTGCATATAAGGTTCTTCATAAGTTCCTTGAGCATTAACTTGATGTACATTCTCCTCTCCCATACAAAAATCGGAATCATGGTCGTATCTCCCACAATGATCGCATGGAATTTCAACTCGATATAATTTAGGTGGTGAGATAGATGATTGTCTTAGTGAACTTACCTTCCTAGGTGGAGTTGATCTTCTTGGAAATGTCTTAGTCTTGGGTGGAGAGTTGGCTCTAGCAACATATATTTTGAATTGCTTGACCAACTCATCGACCCTTGCTTCAAGAGCGGCTCCCCTTTCGGTAGATGACATTGAGTTACCAATTAACTCTCCATCTCGGGCATTCTTGGAATATTCACTATTCTTGGCTATCTTCTCAAGAAGTTTGTCGGATTCGGTTTGATCGAGCAAGAAGAAATCACCCTTTGCCGCTGTATTGACATTATCCTTGGCACTATCCAATAAGGAGTTGAAAAAAATATGAAGTAAAAGCCAACTAGGAATACCATGTGTGGACATGACATAGGTCCACCCCGACGCGGCCACGCGCGGGTTTGGGGAGGCGAATAAATCTCCATATGAGAATGGATCGAATTGAAATTTAGATCTATGTGGAGTCGCCACCGAATTTTGTGGTTATTCGGAACCATTCGAGCCCACTCTATGTCGTAGTGGGCCGTATACAAAATACGGCCCATTTCCGATGTCAGAGTTTATTGGGCTCGTCCCTTTGCATTTGATACCGATACCGACATTATCGGATATCGTGTATTGAATGACTCTCGTGCGCCAACGGTTTCGGGCATCCGGAAACCGAGGTTCTGAGTAAGGGGTGAGGGTACGTGTTGGGAAGCCCACAAAGGACACCCAACCCCGCCCGCACATTAGCGGCCTCTACTAAGAATTCGAATGACTTTCCAATACGCGCGTTAGTAAAACGGGAAAAATGCTTATGCAAACATTGTTTTTCCTAGGCATGTGAATGAAATTGAAAGGTGGGTTTCTATGTCAATTTAATGCAATTAATTCTACGTCAAAGTGGAATTTTAGCATGTGGGTTCATTTAGTACAATAAACGAACAATAATTAAATTGACAAAAAGAAATAACAAACGCGTTAGTAACGATGTAATGAAATAACGAATAATAACGGTTTGTGCAAATGATGAATTGAATTGAATGATGTAAACGAGATGCAAATATGAGATGCATGGTTTGAAAAGATAGTATACACGTGATTAATTAAGCACATGTTGACCTAAGTCGTAAAATACTATCGGGTTTGAAAATAGGAGAATGTACGACTCATTTGTTTTGGTCGTGATGAGGCTACTCGATCGAATAGTCGATGGACTCGATCGAGTTGACCTGTAAAAGACGATTCTGTTTTGCATACTAGACCGTACTCGGCCGAGTTATTGACCAACTGGGTCGAGTACGTAGCCACTTGACCGAGTCACCGTGAGACTTGATCGAGTAGGCGTCGTAAAAGGCTTTCTGATTGGATTTTAGGGTGTCACTCGATCGAGTGACTAAGGCACTCGGTCGAGTGGCACCTGTACTAATTTGGTTCGTTTGCAATTTAATTGTTGATTTTTAAATTGCTTTTGATTTTTGATAATTTGACGGTTTTACCGAATCGGACATAAATATTGCACAATTTATGTTCGACTTGGTTTTTTTTTATAAATCGTGAACTTTGTCGAACCGAATATAAATATTGTTGAATTTATACTCGATTCTAATTTTGAATACTCGTTGTATCCCATATTCGATTATTTGAATCGATATGGAATATTAGAGTGAAATAAAGAAAAAATAAATTGATTTTAGTCGTTTTAAATTAATTATCGTGATATGAACAAATCACGTTAATTAATTCACATGACTTGATTGTTAGATTCGATATCCAATTATGGAATTGGTATCGAATCTAAAATCGACGCTTTACTTGAATAAAAACTTGATTCCCTCGACTTCTCCGACATCGAAATAAATCCCTAGGGATTGTGATGTCGGATCCGTGTCAACGGGTTTCGACCCTTATTAAAATTGATTTTTAAAGAAATTGATGGATGCAGAATTATTGATGATGATGACGAGAAATAATAACGAATTGTTGTTTTAGTTAATTTATCTCAATAATCAAATAATCGGGGTACCGGGATAAGCGACCGACGACGCGTGTGCAGTACACTTGTATATGCGGTTTTCCTTATCCCGGTATCCTTCTTATTCGACACAAATCGATAAATATTTTAATGCTTTGATATTAGTAGTATTATCGATATTATGAATGCGAAGAACAAAATAAAAAACGAAAAAAAGAAGACGACGAAAAAAAGGGGACGCGGACGACGAAGAGAGGAAAGGGAGAAAAGATAGGGTTTTGACACCCTCAACCTACATGTTCTTGTCTCGGTGCGGACTCGTAACCGTGGATTCTACACAAGAGTCTTCGAGGTTTTACGTAGGTTAAGTTATGGTGGCTCGGGATTGATTCCTAAAACTAGGTTTAGGGTTTTGCTAGTGTCGGATTACTAGGGTTTGATTAGGGTTTTTAAAAGACGTAGTGTGTGTGTGTATGATTGCTCTAGGGTTTCGAAAAAGTTGTTCAAAGTTGTTGCATGAGGGTTGCTTATATAGGCAAGGCTAGGGCTCCCGAATTAGGGTTACTCGACCGAGTAAAGGGCTAACTCGGTCGAGTGGCCCGTGAAGCCTGCAGCCGGGCTCAAAACAAGCCCACTCGATCGAGTGGGTGGGTCACTCGATCGAGTGGCCCAACTGGATCGCGCAGGTCCGTTGACTTTGGACCGTGACTTTGAGTTTGATGGACTTTGTGCTTGACTTGGGCTTTTGATGATTGATGGGTTGTTTTGTGTGTCTCGGAAGCGACTTTGACCGGGGTTGACCCAATTGTAAAAAGTCGGTTTTATTTCCGGTGCCGGTTTTGGCCCAAATTAGTCTTGTTTGACTCGGAACGATCCACTGGGCCTGGATTTGAGGTCTGTTTGGCGAGATTTGTACTCTGTAAGTGTGTTAGCCAACGATTAATGGATTTGAGCCCGTATCCGAGCGCATAGAGACACGTTAGCGTCCGATCATCATCGGGTGTTTTTTGGAAACTACCATAGACACCTGGCGGTCAAAATGCGGGTGTCTACACCATGGTGTGGACACTTCCTTTGCAAGATCCGGAATCGATCCCAAGCTTCATTTATACTCTCATTGTCAGTTTGTCAGAAGGTTTGGATCTTCATCCGATATCGATTGGTCTTGGAAGGAGGGTAGTATTTTTCTAAGAATGCATTGGCTAATTGATCCCATGTTTGAAAAGTGTCATCGGGGTGGCTTTGTAGCCATCTCCTAGCATCATCACGTAAGGTTTTGGGGAACAATAGCCTATGGAATTGGCACGAAGTAAGTCCATTCAATCTCATTCCAACTAGCTTCTCTTTAAATGTCGATATGTGTTCTAGAGCATCTTCTTGTGGTAGTCCATGATAGGTGTCTTGTTGGACTATGGCAATTAAGGAAATTTTGAGCTCAAAATCATCACGTATGACTCCATATGCGACGGGAGAAGAAGTTTGTTCATTGGTGGGTTGGGAATGAGATCCTAAAGTACGCATATTTGTTTGTTTCTGGAGATAATTTTGAAGGGAAAGAAATGAAAGAAAATTTTTGTGAGAGATTTAAGATGGTTGGATGAATGATAGGTTGATGTAAGATATGGATGAGGTTTCACTTTGGTTGTGTTGAGGATCGAAATAATAATATCGCCTCGCTTGTACCGGTTTGGAATAAGCAATGTCGAATATAATTGTTCCTGTACACAACTCAATTCAAAGGTGAGACTCCTAGCATTGTGCGGTACTAGGGTAGGAGGGAATATAAATTAAAACAATTAACCAAACACAATTAAAAACAAAGACTTAATCAATTAGCTACCGCTGTCCCCGGCAACGGCGCCATTTTGATACGCATTGGCGCTAACATGCATGCAAACAATATTTATAGTCCCAACTAGCTACAATATAGTAGTGGTAAGTCGGGGTCGAACCTCAGGGAAGCAGTCAAATGTAATCGGTCAAATCTAAGAAAAATTGTGGTTGGGGTCTAGAAATGGGGTGTTGAGACAAAGTAGAATAAACGAATTAAACGAATTAAATAACTAGGAATGAGAAACAATGATAAGAAAGGCGTTAGGAGGAGTCGGGGAATCAAAACTAAAGGCAAGGATACAAGAATCACAAAAATCATCACAAGGTAAATAAGAGGAGGAGCCACCTTTCGGTTTTCCTACCCAACCTAGCCTAAACCCGCTTTCGCGATGATGAAGCTAAGGTCTCAAGACAAGATTACCCAAACCCCGAGTTTTCCCGTATTGGTTCGAATGAGTCAAGCTAACTGAGTTGATCAGGCTAAGTCAACAAGACACAATAATCTCATACAAGCCAAACCACCACAAATGCAACAATCCTCATAAAACAAGACCCTATTCTAAGGTTCCTCCTGCCCTAACCCCCTAACTAAAAAATCTATTCACTAGTCATAATAAACACAACAAAGTAAATAACAAGGAGGCTAAGAGGAAGATAATGCATGATAATCAAGAGGAATGAAAAATAATCTAACAAAATAAAAAGGAAAATACTACCAAAGCAACTACCAATAAAGAAATAAACAACAAGGCAAAATAGAGAAATGAACACAAATATTAGGAAGGAAAATGAAGGAAATAAACAAAAGAGAGAGAAAATGAGAATGGAGATTTAAACATAAAGAAAATTAAACAAGGCAAACAATAGAGTAAGAAGAAATTAAAGAGGAAACTAATTAAGAAGAAGGGAGAGGAAAAGAAAGTGCCAACTATGGAAGAAAACTCAAAAGAAGAAGATGAAGATTAATATAAATATGAAGCTTGAAGAAGAAATACAATAATCTTGTCACCAAATCCTTGCAAAATCCCTTAATCTTCAAATAAATCTAGACTAATGAAGAAGCTTGATTGCAAAATGTGGAGTAAAATTAATTTAAACTAAGAAAGCTTTCTAAATCTAATGGAGTTTCAAATAGAAGCTACTAACAATGGAGATCTATCTAAAATGATGCATAATTAGATGAAAACCTGGGGTTAACTATATATACTAAACTCTTAGTGGGTCACATAAACTAAGACCCAAATCCAATCTTCCTTCATTAATGAGACTTTGCCCAATGTATCCTCATATGGTGAAACTTCACCCTGCGATCAAAGGTCATCCACGAGCTAATACAGCCGGGTGAAACTTCACCCGGTGGTTTCACCCGGTAAAATCTCTCTCTAGTTTTCGCATTTCGGAGCTCCTTTACCGTCGGGCGAAACTTCACCCGATGGGTGAAAGTATCGCCCGGTGGTGAACGTTTCTTGAAGATCCTCAGGGAGCTAAAAATGTCATCGGGCGAAACTTCGCCCGATGGTGACTTATCGGGTGAAACTTCACCCGATGGTTTTCTGCCCTCGTTTCTGGTCTCTTTCTTTGTCAATTGATCGGACTTCTTGAACTTTAGTTTTGTGCATTGCTCTTCGGACGGTATCCCTCTCTTTCGTGCTCATAGAAGCTCGGACACGCTTTTGGTGGAAAAATCCTATCAAAAATAGATAGAAAATTACCAAAAACACGTAAAATGTAAAAGAGAGACGATAATGCGAGAAAGACTAGAAATAAGGCGATAATCGCACTCTAATCTTGCAAAACGGAGGAAAAACGAGTCTAAATGGGAGGGAAAACGGTCCAAATTTGTCACTCATCAAGAAAATTAGAGATATCGTATATATGTTAGAATATTATTTTCTCATATTAATGATTGTGATATAATTTAGTTTAGGTAATTGTATCTCTTAAAATATTCTAGTTTCTGTATACTACCCAAACTGTGTTCCTATTGTAATCCCCTAGAAATTCTAACGCAATACAGTGGCGGAAACACTGTAGAAGTGAGATTATCACACTGTAGCTATGTCTTGATTAAATAAAAATGGTAAGTCAATACATAAGCCATAAAATAAAAATGGCTACAAAATAAAAAAAATCCATAATAAAAAGGGTTTTAACAATCCATAATACAATGATCTTATTAAAACAAGCAGGATCCATTACTGCTCGCTAGCCCACCCGAAGGGAAACACATATACCTACCATGTTAAAACATAACAGCCGCAATCAGTGGGGAGCAACGTCAACGTCCTCCCAGCCGTATAACAAGATTTTAAAACTGTAATTACTACTATAGAAAAATAGTAAAAATGGAAAACAGTAAAACATCATAATAAAAATAAGCTTTCAGTGAAAACTTCACGTATCGAAATAATATAATAAAAATGAGTTTTCCGGAGAAACATAAAACATTTGCCAACCTGCAAACCAAATTATATCGATTTTAATAAAATATTCAAAATGGCGTTATGGATATTCGGTTAGTGTGCACAAGGCTAGACTTTCACTAGGGATGTACTAAAAACTAGCTTCGAGAACTCAGACACCAACTTCACACGCAGCGAAGATCCAAGGTCTCTAACTAGGCAACTCAACCATAATAGGACGGCGACTTATCAATGCGAGGTCCTAGCTTAAGTAATATACACCCCTCCTGGATACCAAATGTATCCAGTTCAACCGACGGCGACTAACACGATGCGATATCTAGTTTAAGGGCACAATGCACATATACTCCTGGACACCAAATGTATACAGTTCAACAACCAATGCATCCCAAATGGATACACAAGCCTTATAGGTGATGGCAAAACAGTATATCCTAGACTGTATTACTCTAACCCCACACTTATCTTTATTCCATAACTCCAAAACAAAGCCTTTATCGATATTCAAAATATAAATCATTATAAACAATAAGAGAATAAAAGGAAAAATGATCGCTTTCCATAAGAGGAAACTTTCTATTTTAGGAAACTTCTATTTTTAGAAACTTTACTAAAAATAGCATCATATCAAAATATTGAAAATATTAGTTCATACTAACACAACATTTTTAGCAAACGATATAGATTTATAAAACTAATACTTTCGGCCTTAACGATAATAATTGTTAAAGTGAGAACATTTGAGTGTGAAAATGTGAGTATCTGTCGTTACATGTCGGGCTGAGTGTGTTTAATGTTTGGCGTACTTTCCTAACCTCTGTCTATTGATGATGATAAGAGTATGTTGATGAACATTTTTGAAGTTTTCGTGTCCGAACATTGCTAAATTCGTGGATTTTATTTAGTGTTCCTTACTCGAGAAATTTGAAGTATACCTCGAGTTCAAACCTTATGAGCTTTGAATTTATGAGTCTTAGTGATTACGAGTTTGGGTATGTTTTGATGACCGTTGGAATCTTTATTATTAATGGATTTGTGTAAATCATTTGTGGATTCTTACCATACTAATTGAAAGATTATATAAGTATGTAAGACTTAATTTTGAAGGCTATGGCAGTTGATAATTTTGGAGGTTGTAGATTGAGTAGGACCACCCTGTACCGATATTGGACTTAGCGTTATTTGATGAGCCAATTAGGAACCCGTGTTTGTGAGAGTCGTGGTAGGAATCTCAAGATGGTTAATTTCTTCTATAATCCCTGAGAGCTCGGTTTAACTCTCAATTTCGTCCTCCTTTCTGCTTCTCTTGAATTCTGTTACCCCAACTGCTGTCAACCTCTTTGACATTTATCGATTTTGAAAACTCTTGTTTTAATTTATTTTTATCCTTGTTCTATTTGTCCGTTAACCATCTTTCGAACTTCCTATTTTATAAAAAGTTTGATTAGTTTTTTAAAAAATGGATTATCGTAAAATTTTAACATTTTGAGTTATAATTTCTAACTGTGAAATTGTCCGTTTTGTAAAAAGTTAGACTAACTTAAACTTTTCGGATATCGTGAAATTATACATTTTTGAACTATAATTTAAGAACTTTATACTTCACTTTTGTTTTATCTTTGGTTGATAATTATATATGGATCTGTTTCAAAATGCCTTAATAATTCATTTTAAATTATTTCGAAATTATTTCAATTTTTGATTTTTAAGCGATCGAAATTTTATGAAGACTTTCATATTTCCAAATACTTCAATTTCTATCGGATTATTATGTAAAACGTTTTAACATTGTCGAAATTATTTTATGTTCAGGTTTGATAACATTTTTGAAAAATTTCATAATTACTTTGATAACATTTTCGAAATTTTAACATTTTGAAATTAGTTTTCGTTTTATTGTTGGGGGACTTTTGAATCTGTTATTGAAAATGTTTGATGACTGGTTCAATTTTTACTAACTATAGAATTTGATTTCTCCAAACTAAATTTTGTTTCATCAGAAAAAGAAATATTATCGAATTTCTTAATCAAATTATTTTACTTTTGTTTTGAAAAATGTTTTGGTTATCCTATTAACTTCGAGTTTGTTTACAAATGTTATTTGACGTCGTTATTTTATCAAATAACTTTATTTTACGATTTCACTATTTAAAAAAAAATTAAATTCCGGGTAGCTTAGCCCAATTCCTCTTGGAAAAAATATTTGCATTCGATTTCGTATCACTTTGAAGGTTGTAAAATTTTCTTGTAACGCAAAATTTTTATCCGAAATTTGTATCCTCATCTTTTCGAGTGGGGTAATCTTATTCTTAGTTTCGAGGACGAAACTTTCTTTTAGTGGGGAGGATTATAACACCCGCTATTTTCCAAGCGCTTTGATCTTTTCCGCTATGACTTGGTCATAACTCTATCACGTTTCGGCCTTCTGTTTCATCATTTTTCCACGCTTTATTTTTTTTATTTTCGAGTCAAATAATATTTATTTTTATATTAAAATATTTTAATTATTTTAAACTATTTATTTGATTTTTATCGTAAACTATTTATTTATTCGCGAGAAATTCTATTTCTCTACGATTAACATTTTAAGCTCGGATTTACGTTATTTATTTTCCTAAAAATGTCTAAACACATTTATATAATATTTTCAACTAAGATTTTCTTTTATTTATTAAAATTTAGCCTTTAACGATTTTATTACGAAGTTTCGTAAATAATTATTTTTCAACGCGAGGTTTACTCGAATTGCTTTGAAATGCTTTTAATAATTTTACGATCCTTATTTTTATCAATATACAACTAATTTGGACTCATATTTTCCTTGTGTGGACAGTGAATCCCATGTCACACACTACATTACATTTTTACTACATTTTATTTTATAACATGGATTAAGCTTTTAGATATTTTCTTTCTTCTCATTTATTTTGGGTGAATTAAGAATAAAATTTTCATACTGCATACACACTTTATTTGGCTGGTTTTATCAAGTTAGTGTAGCCTTGTTTTCATCAATTTTAAAGTCTCATTTATGCATAAAGCTTTCATAGTCTTTTATTCATTCATTCACCAATTTATTCAAGGCAAATACTCATAATTTCCTCTCCTTTGGACATGGTTTTCAGCAGTAATTCCAGCCAATATTTGTCTCAAAATCGAGTCTTGATCGTCTCATTATCATCTCCAAATTAATCGTCTTTCCGTCTCCTTCGTTAAGGTATTAATCGATTTCATTTCCAATCGTTTTCACCTTGATTTTTCAGCGATCTTATGGTATTTTCATACCATGGAATTCATGTTTTTTTTTAGGTTTCCGAAGCGATCCCGCAGAAAACGAATATATCGTAGATTCGGAATCGGATTAGAGGTAACGTCGATGTTACTCGGTATTACTTGATTTTATTTGTGTAATTGCATGTATATTTTTATATTTCATTTTTGACAATATATGTATGTCATATAATCTGGATAATTTTTAAAAGTTGAAAATTTGCATGTTTCGGTATTTTTATCGCTTTTACGAGATTAACGATTAAATTGTTGTATTAATTTGTAAAATGGTAATATTCGGCCTAAACTTTTAATGTATGATTATATTCTGTAAAAATGAAGTTTTTGATGATTTTTAATAATTTAGTATGTTTCTGATATTTTAGTTATCGATTATTGAATTATTACCGTTTACGGACAAAAACGATTAAAAGCCGATTTTTAGTTCTAGTATCTAAACATTTTATTTTAATCTGATTTTTGACGTGGTTAAACTTTCTGATGAAATAGAATTTTATGAAAGTTTTCATAATTTTTCGGAATTTTTAAGTGGATGAATTAATTAGTCACTTTAAATCATCGTTTATCGTTAAAATCGCGTTTGTCGTTTAAATTCTCGATTTCTGGTCCTTTGATTAAATCTGGAAAAAAGTATTATTCTGATGATTTCATAATAAAATGTAATTTTATGATTTTTAGTGCTTTAATAAAATGTTAGGAACGATAAGTTTTATTAATGGAATCGTTAAATTGTGAAAACGGGCTTAAAAGACGGTTTTACCTAAATTTGTGAAATCTGGAATTTTCACATTTTGAGAAAATTTTAAGTTTCTGGAAAATCATAATTTTTAAGTTTAATAATAATTTTTGGATATTAATACGTAAATCGTTTTGTAATTACTATTTTTATTAATCGTTATTGTCGCGATTAGACGATTAACGAGAAAACCCTTTAAAAACCGAGTCTAAGTATTCTGGAAAATTTTATTTTCTGGACAGAATGTTCATAAATATATTTAAGCTATTTTACGTAATTTTTTTACTATTTATTAAAGTCTTTAATTGATAAGTATTGATTTTTGGACAAATTACGATTTATCGTTAAAATGTTTTGTCTTACCTAACAGAATTATTTTTCCAGCAATTTTGAAAATATTTAAATCTGAAACTTAAGAGTTAAATCATCCCTTAACATAGTCTAAATATATTCATTGGTTTAAACTAAATAAAAGATGTTAAAAGATTTATTTTTACATTTGCCGTAAAATCCTATTTATGTTCGTATTGTCGAAACTAATAATAATTAGGGAATTTTAGTTTTATAAATTTTGGAAACACCCTAGTTAGTAGTACTGAAGTGTTTAATACATTTTTTTTTTGGTAAAAGGTAAGTATGTATAAGAATGTGTGTGTCCAATATACAAAGAGGGACTACATCAAATTATGTAGCCATCGTTCATCTCGAGCACTAATTGGGTATTTGATCTTACACATAATTCTACTTCTAACATCCTTCTTAATCATATGGGCGGTACAATCAGGTTGCTGAACAGCTCCCTCAATTCTGCAAATATTTCGCTGCCTCCAAATGTGATAGATCGTCGCATTAATCGTAGCACTAAGTATGTTGCACTGAAGTTTAGTACCTCTCTTCTTAGTAGCCCAATCCAAACCCCCATGACTAGGAATTCGTTTTTTCACCCACTTACTTAGGATGTCTATAACTCTTGAGCTCCAGCAACACCCAAAAAATAGGTGTTCAAAGGTTTCAGCCTGTGAGTCACAAAAGAAACAAAGGTCTGAGTCAGAGACCCCAATCCTCAAAAGTTTCACTCTAGTACTTAAAGCCCCCTTGAACACTAGCCAAGAAATGAAGCTGTGTCTCGGGAAACTCCAAGTATTCCAGACGAGCCTCCCCCAAGCAACCTTTGGGTGATGAGCCCGTAAAGCCTCATAGGCAAGCGAAATAGAGTACTGCCCCGCGGACCCATGCCAACGCCCATCAACATATAAGTTCTTAATCTTTTCTTTTGCCTGACATATCTTCCTCCACGCCCACGTGACATCAGCAGGAGGCTGATAGTCTCGCCAAACAGAGCCCCTCAGATAAATGCTACTAACCCACCGAACCCAAAGACACTCCGGTTGGTCAAACACCCAAGAGGCCAGTTTGGCAACAGCAGTCTCATTCCACAGGTAGAGGTCTCGCAACCCCAATCCCCCTTCCCCTTTAGGCCGACAGATCTTATCCCAACTCACTAAAGCTCTTTTCGTGCCCTCCACACCACCATCCCACAAAAAGTTGCGGCATAAGGAAACAATTCGAGCCATAACAAATTTCGGAATTATATAAACCATGGCCCAGTAATTGTGCAGCTGAGAAAGCACAGACTGAACCAAAGTCAACCTGCCTGCATATGACAATTTACGGGCTCCAATACTAGAGATCCTCGAAACAATCCGAGCTAACAGTATCTCACAGTCCGTCTTACCCAAATGAGTGCTCTGAATCGGCAGTCCTAGATATCTGAAAGGCAAAGAACCTTCCACACATCCTGAAAACTGCAAGATAGCCTCCTTTCTGTCCTCGTCAACTCCAGCAAAGTAAGCATGAGATTTACCCACACTGATACTCAACCCCGAGGCCCTGCTAAAAGTAGCAAAGGCCTTCCAAAGCAGCTGCATAGACTCAGTCTTCCCCTTACAAAAAAGGAGTAAATCATCCGCAAACAATAAGTGACTCAGCTTCAAATGCCCACATTTAGGATGATATTTAAAAGTTCTCTCCATCATTCCAAATGTCATAATACGAGAGAAATAATCCATGCAAATCGTGAAAAGTAGAGGAGACATCGGATCCCCTTGCCTCAAACCTCTCTTCCCACGAAAAAAACCAAAACTATCCCCATTAGCACAAATAGTGTAGGAGACCGACTGAACACACTCCATAATCAAGGCTCTGAAGTGATCAGGGAAATCTAGAGCATGCAACATCTGATCCACAAATTTCCATTCCACACTATCATAAGCTTTATGAATATCCACTTTAAACAAGCACCTAGATGAAACACGACCCCTCCCATATAAACGGACCAAGTCCTGACAGATTAGAACATTTTCCACTATACTCCTCCCTTCGATAAATCCCCCTTGGACAGGAGAAATTATCTGAGACAACACCCGTGCTAATCTCGTACAAATGATTTTGGCAATACATTTGTACAAGACCTTGCAGCAAGCAATTGGCCTAAATTCTTTCACAGACTGGGGCCTATTCACCTTAGGAATAAGGACAATATTAGTACAGTTCAGCTGTTTAAGAAGCTTACCCGAAACAAAGAAGTCCTGAATGGCTCGAACTATATCATCTCCCACAATCTCCCACGAATCGATAAAGAACTGACTCGTGTAGCCATCCGGTCCAGGCGCCTTGTCTCGGGGGATAGAAAACAACGCACGCTTGACTTCATCCTCAGAAATACTAGCTGACAAGAAAGTTTTGTGCTCCTCCGTACAAATCTTGCCCCGACTCACTAACCCAACATTGACCGGTTCCGTGTCTCGGGATTCACCCAGAAGCTTTGTGTAATACATGAGAAACGCGTCTTCAACAGCCATTTTATTGTCACAATAATAGCCCGCTTCATCCGTGATACCCACAACAGCATTTCGAGCACGACGAGCTCTCAAAAATGTTAAGAGTTGAGTATTACGGTTGTTTGATTTTATTTTATTTTCAAAAAAATGTTGAAAAATAAACTAATTAACATTTTGGGTCGAGTCAAAAAATAATTCTCTCGAGGGCTCTGGCGATTTGGCGATACACTGTGCGATCCCAGGGCTTCACCGGCGTTTCCTGCCTGTTGACGGTGTCCTCTCCGTCCGACGGCATCCCTGTTCCGAGGCACTATGAGGAAGAAGGAGAGACCAGTTTTGAAAGGCCCTATCCCTATCTCTAGGGCTGCGAAGGACGTTTTACTTCGAAATAATGTTTCGATTTTGAAGAAAGGTTCGAAGGTGAAGTCGAATTCTGAGCAACCGGCAGATTTGTCCCCTGATACTAACAAGATCAATGACATCCCCGATTTAAATCTTGACTCTGATTCAGATGATGACGGGGATTCATCGTTTGTCCCTGAGACAAATACTATACCTGAAACAGAGACTAATTCTGAAATTGGATGGAAACAGCGAGACGGAAAACGTGTGGTGGATGTGGAAGAAGAGGAAGAATTGCTTCGATTTTTCGAAGACGATGTCGAGGATGAAGTTGAGTATTGGAGTAATGCTGTATACTGCTTCATCATGGGAGCGAATCCGCCATGGGAGGTTGTGGAAGGGTTCGTGAAGCGTATATGGAAGGCTTATCCAATAGACAAAATTTCATTTCTTCCGAATGGGATCTTTATCGTGAGGTTCAAAGAGAAAGAGGCTAAGGTACAAGTTCTTAATCATGGATTCTATATGTTTGATAACAAACCTTTAATTGTTAAGGAATGGACCTCGGATGCTAAACTTAATAAGGAGGATGTGCAAGAAGTACCGGTGTGGGTACAATTGCACGGTCTTCCTTTGAAGTTCTGGGGACGGTGTCTGCCTAGGATCGCTTCTCTTGTTGGGTCTTATGTTAAGTCTGACCTAGCTACGGAGGAGCGTACTAGATTAGGGTATGAGAGGACGTTGGTCCTGGTCAAATTAGGTCAAAAATTTAAGAATTCGGTTCGCTTCCTGGATGAACATGGCTATGTAGTTGATGTCCTGGTTAAATATGAATGGAAATCTGTTTGGTGTTCCAAATGTAAAGGCTATGGCCACGAAATGAATGAGTGTAGGAAGGAGGAATTGAGGAAGGAGAGATTGGAGGCCAAGAAGAAGAGGGTTGATGAGGCTACCCGTAATCAGCCTGTGAAGTCTGCTGCTCCAGTCTCGAAGGCTGCTCCTTCTTCGATAACTGCGAAGCAGCATACTCAGGCTGATTTTCTCCGCATTTCGTCGAGGAGGGATCCGATCATGAACCCGGGTATTTCTTTTGCAGACATGGTTAAAGGCTCGCCGAGCAAGGGATTGGGTGAGGAAAAGGAAGGGGTTGGTCTAGAGTTGGTTGTCCATGGTGACACATAATATCGGGTTTTGGAATGTGCGCGGCATGTGTAATATAAATAAGCAGCGCACTATTTGTGACTTTATTAGGAAGCAACAAGTAGATGTTTTTGGATTACTAGAGACTAAAATAAAGAATAAAGCTTATGCGAAAGTTCATGGGAATGTTTTCAATGAATGGAGCATAACCACGAATAATCATTGTTATGATGGGGGTCAAGTTTGGTTATTGTGGAAACATGAGAAGCTCAACTTGACGATTTTGGGCTATAGCAATCAGAGTATTCATGTCAGAGTTTCTTTGAGCTCTGGGAAGGAATATCAGCTTACCTTTGTGTATGCTTTTAACTCAGCTGTTGACAGGCTGGAACTTTGGAGGAGACTGGAGACCTATGCCTTTGGTGGTCCGTGGATGATCCTGGGGGATTTCAACTGTGTGATTGATGCTAGTGAACGGCTCGGGGGTCCTTCTACGGAAGAGGCTATGGCCCAATTCCGGGACTGTCTAGCGAACTGTGATGTGTGTGACCTTAAAGCGAGTGGGTCTTGGTTTAGTTGGAATAACAAGCATAAGGTGGCGGAGACTAGAGTATTTAGTCGCATTGATCGATGTTTGGTGAATGAGGCCATGACGACACTTTTTCCTAATGGTTTCTCAAATTTTTTGCCGGAAGGTTCTTTCGACCATTGCCCGTGTGTAGTTCAACTTGAATTGCCACCGGTAAGAAAGAATCGTAGTTTCAAATACATGAACATGTGGAGTCGGGCTTCCGGTTTTAGCAAGTGTGTGAAAGATTCTTGGATGTCCCGATTAGGGGAACATTGAAGTTCCAAGTCGTGACCAAACTCCGAGAATTGAAAAGGCCGTTAAAATTTTTTGAACTCCGAGTGTTTCTCGGACATTGAGAATCGGTGTGAGCAAGCGGAGTTAAAATTGGAACAACTGCAAATTGCCATTAGAACGGACAGGTCAGATTCGATT
Source organism: Agrostemma githago (assembly GCA_958450325.1). Lineage (NCBI taxonomy): Eukaryota > Viridiplantae > Streptophyta > Magnoliopsida > Caryophyllales > Caryophyllaceae > Agrostemma > Agrostemma githago. Next base: position 12,400,460 of record OY288258.1, read on the forward strand.
TTGCAGGCTGAAGCCTCGCTGAATGAGCAGGTGCGCGGCCTTCAGGCTGCTCGTGCAGAGTTCTGGTCCCAGAAAGCGAAACAACGCTGGGTTCGTGACGGGGACGTGAATTCGGCCTACTTCCATGGTATTTTGAGAGCTCGTCGTGCTCGAAATGCTGTTGTGGGTATCACGGATGAAGCGGGCTATTATTGTGACAATAAAATGGCTGTTGAAGACGCGTTTCTCATGTATTACACAAAGCTTCTGGGTGAATCCCGAGACACGGAACCGGTCAATGTTGGGTTAGTGAGGCGGGGCAAGATTTGTACGGAGGAGCACAAAACTTTCTTGTCAGCTAGTATTTCTGAGGATGAGGTCAAGCGTGCGTTGTTTTCTATCCCCCGAGACAAGGCGCCTGGACCGGATGGCTACACGAGTCAGTTCTTTATCGATTCGTGGGAGATTGTGGGAGATGATATAGTTCGAGCCATTCAGGACTTCTTTGTTTCGGGTAAGCTTCTTAAACAGCTGAACTGTACTAATATTGTCCTTATTCCTAAGGTGAATAGGCCCCAGTCTGTGAAAGAATTTAGGCCGATTGCTTGCTGCAATGTCTTGTACAAATGTATTGCCAAAATCATTTGTACGAGATTAGCACGGGTGTTGTCTCAGATAATTTCTCCTGTCCAAGGGGGATTTATCGAAGGGAGGAGTATAGTGGAAAATGTTCTAATCTGTCAGGACTTGGTCCGTTTATATGGGAGGGGTCGTGTTTCATCTAGGTGCTTGTTTAAAGTGGATATTCATAAAGCTTATGATAGTGTGGAATGGAAATTTGTGGATCAGATGTTGCATGCTCTAGATTTCCCTGATCACTTCAGAGCCTTGATTATGGAGTGTGTTCAGTCGGTCTCCTACACTATTTGTGCTAATGGGGATAGTTTTGGTTTTTTTTCGTGGGAAGAGAGGTTTGAGGCAAGGGGATCCGATGTCTCCTCTACTTTTCACGATTTGCATGGATTATTTCTCTCGTATTATGACATTTGGAATGATGGAGAGAACTTTTAAATATCATCCTAAATGTGGGCATTTGAAGCTGAGTCACTTACTGTTTGCGGATGATTTACTCCTTTTTGGTAAGGGGAAGACTGAGTCTATGCAGCTGCTTTGGAAGGCCTTTGCTACTTTTAGCAGGGCCTCGGGGTTGAGTATCAGTGTGGGTAAATCTCATGCTTACTTTGCTGGAGTTGACGAGGACAGAAAGGAGGCTATCTTGCAGTTTTCAGGATGTGTGGAAGGTTCTTTGCCTTTCAGATATCTAGGACTGCCGATTCAGAGCACTCATTTGGGTAAGACGGACTGTGAGATACTGTTAGCTCGGATTGTTTCGAGGATCTCTAGTATTGGAGCCCGTAAATTGTCATATGCAGGCAGGTTGACTTTGGTTCAGTCTGTGCTTTCTCAGCTGCACAATTACTGGGCCATGGTTTATATAATTCCGAAATTTGTTATGGCTCGAATTGTTTCCTTATGCCGCAACTTTTTGTGGGATGGTGGTGTGGAGGGCACGAAAAGAGCTTTAGTGAGTTGGGATAAGATCTGTCGGCCTAAAGGGGAAGGGGGATTGGGGTTGCGAGACCTCTACCTGTGGAATGAGACTGTTGTTGCCAAACTGGCCTCTTGGGTGTTTGACCAACCGGAGCGTCTTTGGTTCGGTGGGTTAGTAGCATTTATCTGAGGGGCTCTGTTTGGCGAGACTATCAGCCTCCTGCTGATGTCACGTGGGCGTGGAGGAAGATATGTCAGGCAAAAGAAAAGATTAAGAACTTATATGTTGATGGGCGTTGGCATGGGTCCGCGGAGCAGTACTCTATTTCGCTTGCCTATGAGGCTTTACGGGCTCATCACCCGAAGGTTGCTTGGGGGAGGCTCGTCTGGAATACTTGGAGTTTCCCGAGACACAGCTTCATTTCTTGGCTAGTGTTCAAGGGGGCTTTAAGTACTAGAGTGAAACTTTTGAGGATTGGGGTCTCTGACTCAGACCTTTGTTTCTTTTGTGATTCACAGGCTGAAACCTTTGAACACCTATTTTTTGGGTGTTGCTGGAGCTCAAGAGTTATAGACATCCTAAGTAAGTGGGTGAAAAAACGAATTCCTAGTCATGGGGGTTTGGATTGGGCTACTAAGAAGAGAGGTACTAAACTTCAGTGCAACATACTTAGTGCTACGATTAATGCGACGATCTATCACATTTGGAGGCAGCGAAATATTTGCAGAATTGAGGGAGCTGTTCAGCAACCTGATTGTACCGCCCATATGATTAAGAAGGATGTTAGAAGTAGAATTATGTGTAAGATCAAATACCCAATTAGTGCTCGAGATGAACGATGGCTTCATAATTTGATGTAGTCCCTCTTTGTATATTGGACACACACATTCTTATACATACTTACCTTTTACCGAAAAAAAAATGTATTAAACACTTCAGTACTACTAACTAGGGTGTTTCCAAAATTTATAAAACTAAAATTCCCTAATTATTATTAGTTTCGACAATACGAACATAAATAGGATTTTACGGCAAATGTAAAAATAAATCTTTTAACGTCTTTTATTTAGTTTAAACCAATGAATATATTTAGACGTATGTTAAGGGATGATTTAACTCTTAAGTTTCAGATTTAAATATTTTCAAAATTGCTGGAAAAATAATTCTGTTAGGTAAGACAAAACATTTAAACGATAAATCGTAATTTGTCCAAAAATCAATACTTATCAATTAAAGACTTTAATAAATAGTAAAAAAATTACGTAAAATAGCTTAAATATATTTATGAACATTCTGTCCAGAAAAGAAAATTTTCCAGAATACTTAGACTCGGTTTTAAAGGGTTTTCTCGTTAATCGTCTAATCGCGACAATAACGATTAATAAAAATAGTAATTACAAAACGATTTACGTATTAATATCCAAAAATTATTATTAAACTTGAAAATTATGATTTTCCAGAAACTTAAAATTTTCTCAAAATGTGAAAATTCCAGATTTCACAAAATTAGGTAAAACCGTCTTTTAAGCCCGTTTTCACAATTTAACGATTCCATTAATAAAACTTATCGTTCCTAACATTTTATTAAAGCACTAAAAATCATAAAATTCCCTTTTATTATGAAATCATCAGAATCATACTTTTTTCCAGATTTAATCAAAGGACCAGAAATCGAGAATTTAAACGACAAACGCGATTTTAACGATAAACGATGATTTAAAGTGACTAATTAATTCATCCACTTAAAAATTCCGAAAAATTATGAAAACGTTCATAAAATTCTATTTCATCAGAAAGTTTCACCACGTCAAAAATCAGATTAAAATAAAATGTTTAGATACTAGAACTAAAAATTGGCTTTTAATCGTTTTTGTCCGTAAACGGTAATAATTCAATAATTGATAACTAAAATATCAGAAACATACTAAATTATTAAAAATCATCAAAAACTTCATTTTTACAGAATATAATCATACATTACAAGTTTAGGCCGAATATTACCATTTTACAAATTAATACAACAATTTAATCGTTAATCTCGTAAAAGCGATAAAAATACCGAAACATGCAAATTTTCAACTTTTAAAAATTATCCAGATTATATGACATACATATATTGTCAAAAATGAAATATAAAAATATACATGCAATTACACAAATAAAATCAAGTAATACCGAGTAACATCGACGTTACCTCTAATCCGATTCCGAATCTACGATATATTCGTTTTCTGCGGGATCGCTTCGGAAACCTAAAAAAAAACATGAATTCCATGGTATGAAAATACCATAAGATCGCTGAAAAATCAAGGTGAAAACGATTGGAAATGAAATCGATTAATACCTTAACGAAGGAGACGGAAAGACGATTAATTTGGAGATGATAATGAGACGATCAAGACTCGATTTTGAGACAAATATTGGCTGGAATTACTGCTGAAAACCATGTCCAAAGGAGAGGAAATTATGAGTATTTGCCTTGAATAAATTGGTGAATGAATGAATAAAAGACTATGAAAGCTTTATGCATAAATGAGACTTTAAAATTGATGAAAACAAGGCTACACTAACTTGATAAAACCAGCCAAATAAAGTGTGTATGGAGTATGAAAATTTTATTCTTAATTCACCCAAAATAAATGAGAAGAAAGAAAATATCTAAAAGCTTAATCCATGTTATAAAATAAAATGTAGTAAAAATGTAATGTAGTGTGTGACATGGGATTCACTGTCCACACAAGGAAAATATGAGTCCAAATTAGTTGTATATTGATAAAAATAAGGATCGTAAAATTATTAAAAGCATTTCAAAGCAATTCGAGTAAACCTCGCGTTGAAAAATAATTATTTACGAAACTTCGTAATAAAATCGTTAAAGGCTAAATTTTAATAAATAAAAGAAAATCTTAGTTGAAAATATTATATAAATGTGTTTAGACATTTTTAGGAAAATAAATAACGTAAATCCGAGCTTAAAATGTTAATCGTAGAGAAATAGAATTTCTCGCGAATAAATAAATAGTTTACGATAAAAATCAAATAAATAGTTTAAAATAATTAAAATATTTTAATATAAAAATAAATATTATTTGACTCGAAAATAAAAAAAAATAAAGCGTGGAAAAATGATGAAACAGAAGGCCGAAACGTGATAGAGTTATGACCAAGTCATAGCGGAAAAGATCAAAGCGCTTGGAAAATAGCGGGTGTTACAATCCTCCCCACTAAAAGAAAGTTTCGTCCTCGAAACTAAGAATAAGATTACCCCACTCGAAGAGATGAGGATACAAATTTCGGATAAAAATTTTGCGTTACAAGAAAATTTTACAACCTTCAAAGTGATACGAAATCGAATGCAAATATTTTTTCCAAGAGGAATTGGGCTAAGCTACCCGGAATTTAATTTTTTTTTAAATAGTGAAATCGTAAAATAAAGTTATTTGATAAAATAACGACGTCAAATAACATTTGTAAACAAACTCGAAGTTAATAGGATAACCAAAACATTTTTCAAAACAAAAGTAAAATAATTTGATTAAGAAATTCGATAATATTTCTTTTTCTGATGAAACAAAATTTAGTTTGGAGAAATCAAATTCTGTAGTTAGTAAAAATCGAACCAGTCATCAAACATTTTCAATAACAGATTCAAAAGTCCCCCAACAATAAAACGAAAACTAATTTCAAAATGTTAAAATTTCGAAAATGTTATCAAAGTAATTATGAAATTTTTCAAAAATGTTATCAAACCTGAACATAAAATAATTTCGACAATGTTAAAACGTTTTACATAATAATCCTATAGAAATTGAAGTATTTGGAAATATGAAAGTCTTCATAAAATTTCGATCGCTTAAAAATCAAAAATTGAAATAATTTCGAAATAATTTAAAATGAATTATTAAGGCATTTTGAAACAGATCCATATATAATTATCAACCAAAGATAAAACAAAAGTGAAGTATAAAGTTCTTAAATTATAGTTCAAAAATGTATAATTTCACGATATCCGAAAAGTTTAAGTTAGTCTAACTTTTTACAAAACGGACAATTTCACAGTTAGAAATTATAACTCAAAATGTTAAAATTTTACGATAATCCATTTTTTAAAAAACTAATCAAACTTTTTATAAAATAGGAAGTTCGAAAGATGGTTAATGGACAAATAGAACAAGGATAAAAATAAATTAAAACAAGAGTTTTCAAAATCGATAAATGTCAAAGAGGTTGACAGCAGTTGGGGTAACAGAATTCAAGAGAAGCAGAAAAGTAGGACGAAATTGAGAGTTAAATAGAGCTCTCAGGGATTATAGAAGAAATTAACCATCTTGAGATTCCTACCACAACTCTCACAAACACGGGTTCCTAATTGGCTCATCAAATAACGCTAAGTCCAATATCGGTACAGGGTGGTCCTACTCAATCTACAACCTCCAAAATTATCAACTGCCATAGCCTTCAAAATTAAGTCTTACATACTTATATAATCTTTCAATTAGTATGGTAAGAATCCACAAATGATTTAGACAAATCCATTAATAATAAAGATTCCAACGGTCATCAAAACTTACCCAAACTCGTAATCACTAAGACTCATAAATTTCAAAGCTGATAAGGTTTGAAACTCGAGGTATACTTCAAATTTCTCGAGTAAGGAACACTAAATAAAATCCACGAATTTAGCAATGTTCGGACACGAAAACTTCAAAAATGTTCATCAACATACTCTTATCATCATCAATAGACAGAGGTTAGGAAAGTACGCCAAACATTAAACACACACAGCCCGACATGTAACGACAGATACTCACATTTTCAAACACGTCA